>JAUMHQ010000076.1:11663858-11682422 GCA_032361165.1 Enteromius paludinosus
ACTTATTGAAAGTTTAAATTGTCGCGCCGTTGTGATGACGCGTGACACGTGACAGCATCAATATGGCGGATGTAGTATGTCCGAGTTCCATTCATACTATATAGAACGTACTGTTTTAATGGTCGGGTAGTACGTTCGGTTTTAAATGTAGTACCCACTTAGAAGTATGCGATTTCGGACGCAGCCAAAGTCAACAGTCACTTATGCTCACGATCATCACTGTCACCTGTCACCACCACCTGTTACTAATCAAGACCTCATCAGCACGCACTCAAAAGGACACACCATACTGCACTCCTGGTCCGAGCTCGTCTATTGATTAAGTGGACTCTTCCTAGGCAAGACCTATTCTCATTGTTACCTGTGTACCTGAATATCCTCTCCGTTGTACCTGCGATCTTCTTCATCCCCGATCATCTGTAAAGTAAAGACTAGAATTACTGGACTGTTATCGACTCAAGCACATCCTCATCGTCTGTCCTACTCACCTGTGATCTGCCATATACCTCAGACTTTATTCATCTGCACATTGTTGATTTTACTTACATCTGTGTCCCGTCCGCTTCTTGACAGTAAGGTTTACAAATTATTGTTCAGAATAAATTCCTCTATGGAGAAAATGAATGTGTTTTTTACAGTTCCGCTCCACACAGAAGGACAACACTGTGATTAGTAAAAAAACAAGCGTTATAAATGGAAGCAAAACAAGTGAAGTGACTTTAAAGCTAAAAGGTACTTTCAATGTTTCAACACTGCAGTGTTATTAAGTAGGAACATGTGGATGAATGTTTTTAAAGGCAGTAAACACTGTGAGATCGCACAATGTTCCTTTCCAGCAGTAAGCAGAAAAACGTGATGAAAGTGACTGCAGAGAGAGATTGAGCTCTACCCTGCACAGATGCATTTGAACAGCACGAAGACTCAAATGACCCCACATGCTCACAGCCATCCAATCAGTGTCACTTTTAGTTTCTTGTGCTCATGCAGACAAAAGGGAAAACGCTTTCAGATTTACAGACAACTTCTCACTAGGTGTTATCTGTTCCTTTTACACTGCATTTTTTTGGAGTGAAGGACAAAATGTTGCAGTTTTGAGCAGCAGGAGATCCATGAAAAACTCAGAGAAGAGCAGACATGGGGGTTGTGATGCATTGTGATAACATTGGGTGAAAGAAAGGTAATAGATAAGAGACAGACATGAGTTTGGTTAGGTATGGGGCAGAGGACAATGTCTTTCCCTTGAGAAAATAAGATGTCTGAAATGGATAAGACCTGCTCTTCAAATGAAAGAGAGAGACCATGGGAGGGCAAGAGAGTGAGAGAGTGAGGGATAAGGCATGGAGAAAATATTTCAAAAGTCTGAGCGACATCTGTAACCCAGAGCTGATGACAGAAAAACACACATGAAGCAGTTCTAAGTTCTTCTTTACAAAAGATGGCATAAGTGTGTGAATGTTACAAGAAAAAAAAATTGAGCATGGAAGGAAATTGGAAAGAAGGCAGTGAGAACCTTTGGACAAGCTGCTAGGAACAAACACTCACCCACACATCCATGCTGATTGTCATACGAGAAAAGACAAACTGTCAGGGGAAAGGATGGTGCCAAGTTGATCCATGTTTCCTCTGCTCATTAAAATATATCTAATATGTGTCATTTCCCTTATTAAATTGCTTCACACAAACAGGAGGCTCTTGACCATCTGGGCAACGTTCACTAGTACGACCCAGCTAAAATGCCTAATCAGCCTTTAGGTCACTCTGAAAATATGGTGAAAAACATGACCTTTCCGAAATAAAAGAACCAAGAGAAATTAAATTATTTTCAATAAATTATATTAAATAGTGGACTATAAATATGACTTTGTTTTTTGGATGTTTACCCAGTAAAAATGTAATACAGCGTGGTTTTATTTATAATTTTGTGTAATATAATAGGTAGTTAATAATATAAATAGTGTAAGAAGAATACAATGCACTTAAGTTCAAGTTATTGGTGGGTTATCTATTTCGATGCTTATTTATAATGCAAGGTCAGCTGTATGTTATTAATTTACATTTTAAGTAAATGTTTTACTCTGCTAACAGATGAAGTGCTGTTCAGCGCTAATTTAAAACCTAATGGTCAATCTTCAGACTTTTTTTGTTTTTTGACCCCTTTCATAAAAGGCTATCTTCTTTGTAAAACACAGCTCACCCTCCCATGTTACATAAGCAAACATTCTGTCAGTGACGCAAAGCAGGATCCTCTGATTGCCACAGATGTGAGAGTCCGTGCTGCCGGGGTTTGACTTTCACCTCTAATAACCACAGCACGTGCTGTGTTGTGTGTGCATGAGGGAGAGTGAGGTGAAAAGCTTTTCCCTTTTAACTCGCAGGTCAGTGTGTGATCATAGAGCTCTTTACCTAGACCCCTGAGGTTGTTATGGATGAAACGGCTCACAGACACTGGGGGTCAGCACTAAAAAAGCAACAGACATAGTGGTTTGTTGTTGAGCGTGTGTGAGAAGAAGGTTTTCTTGACATCCTGAAGCCATACATGTGTATAAGCCTTGCCTTTTTGTTTCATTTATTGTTGAAAAGTTAAAATAACAGCATGTAAATACTCGATTATTCTAAGCAGTGAGCAGTTTAAAGCAACACATGCTGAGGTTGAGTTATAGATTAATTGTCAATTGGAAATTTCAAGATTCAAAATTTTCAGATTTAGTTTAGAATGTTAAAGAACTTAAAAGAACTAAAGAATGTAGAACTTTCCTTTCCCCCTGAGAGTGTGTTTAATAATTTTTCTGTGCTTTTATAGGAAAACCCATGTGACCTTACACTGACCTGTTTATTTAACGGCAGTGACACATCTGCAAACAGTGTGCCAAACCCACAACTGTATTTTTTGAATTTGCAAATATCACAATCAAACACTAAAAATGATGAGATATTGTTTACCAATGACCATTAACCAACACCAGAAGGCTGTGAACATTAGTTTAGTTATTGAAATATTAATTTTAAATCTCAGGAACAGCAAGGACTGTTTTTGAGTGTGTATCAAGTAAATATTTAAGGTCTAACGAGTTTGGCTGACAAAAAAAAAATCTAGGAATCTCTGCTCTTAAGGGAAAGCAGGGCAGAACATTTATCAATATTGTGCATTTCCTAAGTGTATTCTTATGATATTGTGCTCCTTATGCCTTATGAAGTTATGAAGCATTCAGGAAAGACACGTCTTACACAGCCTGATGATCTCATCAGTTACATTAATGTAACTGTTATTAAGGGGTAAAAAGTATTACATCCAAAATGAGAGAACCTGAGGTGAATATTGCCTCTGAGATCACAGGTTAAATGGGGGAGAGAAGATGAGTTTCCTCTTTCCAGTTAACTAGATTTACATGATGGTGTGTAGCCGTGCGGCCACATCATAGCTGGTGAAACCTTTGATACCTGCTCCTGCTTTTTTGGGGAGGCTATAAACAGTGCATGCAAGCTTGATGCACAGATAATGTGAATCTGAAAGAAAGTATTGAGTTTAACTAACATATGCGCGGGCTACTTTGAAGAGGACATCTCTGATCATTGTGGAAGTTGCGGAACAATATATTCTTGTTTCCTGTTGTGAGAATATCATCTCTTATTTGAGGCTGTCTCTTGCTGTCTTTAAAAAGGCATGTGTCTGTGTAAAATATCAGATGAGATTTGTCTGCTCCTGTCAGCCAGTCTGTACAAGGCTGTTGTTTTGGAGGATAATTGGATGGACATGTTTGCATAGCAACTGCTTGTTTCAAAACAAACGACTGACCTGATGAAATACAAACTCAAATTATAGTAGAAATGTATCTATGTATTTGTTCTCCATCCATCCATCCATCCATCCATCCATCCATCCATCCAGTCATCCATCCAGTCATCTATCTATCTATCTATCTATCTATCTATCTATCTATCTATCTATCTATCTATCTATCTATCTATCTATCTAGTCTGTTTGTTCTCATCCATCCATCCTTCTTGCCTTCTAGCACTTGTCCTTTTGTAACCTAACCTCTCTTTCACATTATCTAACGCACTTGTCTTGGCACAAAACTGATCCTATAAAAACTTCACATTCAGTTAGATTTGGTAACTGCGATGCTCTGTGGCCCATTACAGAAGTGCGATCTGATCTGAGCGATGATAGGGTGAAGCCGCCGGATGTCTCCGATGAAAAACTGTCATACAGCGACTCGCGCACGTGCTCCTATATATTATAGATGAGTGTTCAATAATTCATCGGGAGTTTTGTTTCCGAGCGAAAAGGCGGAAAAGAGGCTCTATTAAATATGAAGATACGGTAATGAGGGTTAGGTGTCGTGTTGCCGTGGTAACGCGGGATCGCTGGGGATAAAATCTCTCTGATGTTGTCGGTCGCGCGCTTTTGCCGGACAGGCTGTTTGAGTGGTGACTGCGCGCGGAGGCGTACTGCTCTTGACCCGGCCGCAGCGCGTTCTAACGGAGGAAATACTCCCGATTAATCAGCTAGATCAGAACAAGAAAATGGTGGAGAGCTCCTTTTTTCTATGTAGTTGAACAACTCTGTGACCATAGAGTCAAATTTAATTAAGCCCTTTGTTGTAGGCTATTTTTTGCTATTAGGAAACACTTATTAGCTGCTAACAAGACAATATGATGAATTAATTAGTAGGCTAAGTAATAGTGCTTAGTCGAATGTGGTAGTTTATTTTATTAATTAATTTATTTACCCTTCTAAAGGAATTACACAGTTTTGGATCAGTATTCCTAACTGAAGATCATGACAATGTCAAAAGCAGTTGAAGTTTTTTGTAAGGTCCTAGTAACTCATTTTGGTATCCTTACACTTGAATCATTAGGCTACTAGTAATTACCATGAACTTTACAAATAATTCACTTAATCTACCCTTCATATATCTCAAAAGCTTACAATGATGTCAGCCAATATTGCTTATCACTTTAGAATGCAAGTATAGCCTAATTAATATTTCCTTTAGAAGGAGTGGGTTCTCCTACTGTTTGTTTTAGCACAATGAAACATGTTGTTAGGAAGAAAAAATAGGCTTCTTTTTAAAAAATATAATCATGTTTTCTGTGCTTTCTGTTCTTCCAGAAGTGTCTGTTTGTTGTCAACTGTGGTTTCTGTTAAAGAATTAATCTTGTTCAGTCGTTGACCTCTTTTTAATGATTGAAAGGGCAGGTTTGTATAATGAATCCAATGTCAGAACTGACATCATGAAATAATGATGCAACATGTTGCTGCAGAAACTAGCACTAAACCATTCTGCAAAGCTATCAAACAAGATGTTTTTTTTTTTAAACTATAAGAACTTAGAACTTAATTAGAGAAACATATGTGCACAAACTAAAAACAAAATGTTTCCCATCTAAATGTGAACTAAAGCAGTATATTATTTATTTATGCCTTTTTTTGTACTTTTTGACATTTTACACAACAGCAGGATCCAGCTTGTTCCTCAAATAATGAAGAATATATGGACTCTGGAGATCAGTGAAATTATGCTACTTTTAGCAAACCATCTAAAGCAGCATAAAAGGCAATCCACCTAATGCACTTTTATTCTACAGTGAAAGTGGGCTCCTGGAGAAAACGCTACTATTTAGATTTTTTTCATGAACATATTATAAGCATAAACCTTTGCTGACTTTAAAATGTTGAAAATTTGCCCTGAAAAAAGGTCATATTTTCCAGTGTTTTTTTAACACCCAAGCTGCATGAACTGCACAAGTTTGCAAAATATTCGCTTTGAACAAAGAAGTTCACAAACAAACAAACAAACAAAAAAAAACATAGAACAACAGTTAAGATTTTGGTAATTTTTTGCCAGGACAGAAGTATGCATTTAATGAATGAATGAATGAGTGACATCTGTTTTCAACATTCATTATAATATATGTTTTATGTATGAGAAGCAAATTATAAAGATTTCTGAAGGATATACCTGTATGACACAAAAGACTGGAAAAATGGCGGTTGAAAATCCAGCCTTTCGTTTTTTTACATTAATCATAAAAATATAGGCAGTCATGGATTTTGTTGTGGGCTAATTTCCAAAATGCAGTCATGTATTTGAGGTCACTTGGCCCTTGTTATACATTAAAATAAGCCTGCTTTGCTTATTCTTCTAGAGAGATCTGCCAAGACTGATTTGCAGCAGTATACTGTAGTAAGAGGCAGTAAGAGGAAAAGTTTAAAGCGACAGAGCAAAATAAAGTAGTTAAAATAGTGCAACCGTGCATATTGAGATGTAAGCTGTTCTTATATTTTGATGAGCGTCTGCTGATGGACCTGACTCTCTTTGCAGAAGGCAGAAAGCAGGAAAGTGTTGGTGCTGGCTGACTGAAGTCCTTCTTAATGCATGCAGCTTTCCTGAGACAGCGTTTAGAATAGATGTCCTGGATTGCTGAGAGCTGTGTGCCCATGATCCTTTGAGCTGTTTCAACACCCTCTGCAGAGCAGCTGCTATGCCAGGATATAATGCCCCTGTAGATTGAGTCTACAGTGCACATGTAAAAGCTAGTCAGAACTGCAGTGGACACAAATGTTTCTTAGATGCTTAAAGAAGTGTTGTCTTTGATGGGCCTTATTAATAGCAGACTTTATATACTCTGTTTACATAAGAGTAGAAGTGAGAATACTGTAATGCTGAATGAGACATATTTATTACTAATTGATTGTTAATTGTATTTCTTATATTTAAGGCAAACATTACATATTTGTTTTATTTATAAGCACAGTTTGTCTGTGTTTAGATGAACAGAGAATGATTTAGTGGGTTGATTCATACCCTGCAACTTAGAACAGGTACAAAGGTAAAATTACATAATCATACAGTACATCAACACAGTCACTCAATAAATACAAGTGAGTGGACACATGTACAAGGAATCATGCCTCATTGCGTTTCTCTAGCACGTACTGTGATATTATAAGCCATAATATTATAAAATTACGCACCTCTTATTGCTACCAGACACATTTCTTATTTAACTCTCCTGAACACAACAGACAAACCGTAGATAGTTTGCAGGTCTTAGCTGCCTTATGGTAATTTAAGATGGTCAAACTAATATGTCTGGCTCCCAGCTTGCCTAGCTGAAAAAGTCCCCAAAAACTGTAAATCAGTTTTTTGTTGACTAGTTAATTTTTAATCACCCTCATGTTGTTTCAAATATGTACAGCTTTCTTCCATGGAAAATATCTTGAATAATTTTGGCAACTAAAAAATACTGAGACATTTCTCAAATAGTATAAGTTTTACAGACGAAAGAAAGTCATACAGTTTTAGAACATCTAATTTGCTTATGTAACCCTCGTTCCCTGAAGGAGAGAATGGAGACATTACGTCTTTGACTGACGTCATGGAATCATGGATGTCGGTCCGGACCAGCTCATGATTGTCCCAAAAAGTTGCCTACCCGTTGTACACAGCGCCCCAACCCGTCAGAGAGACATCTGTGGAAACCACCACATGCCTGAACACCTGTCCCAGATGCATTCTGGCCTGTAAGAATGCAGGGTCTGACCACAGGCCAAAAAGGTGGCGACACTCTGGGGCGACACTCCGGGGAAACACCTATCAGGAGTGAGCCACGGCGCCATGCCCATCTCAGGACTTGGCTGTGCAGCCAATGCTGAAGCAGTCTCATATGTAACAGGTGGAACGGTGTGACTGCGGCTGCCATATGCCCCAGGTGCCTCTGAAAAGTTTTAGAGGGGCCACTACATTTCGAGGTCAACATCCTGAACGGAAGGGAACGATGAGGGGACCGATTCAGGACCTGAAGTTCCAGGATTGTCAGAAACCCACCGATCGTCTTGAGTACGATGAAGTAGGGGCTGTAGAAGCTCGAATTCGTCTCGGCTGGAGGGACTGGCATGATTGTGTCCTTCGCCAGCAAGACCGGGACCTCCACACGCAGGACAGAGGTGCTCTTCTCTGAATGAACAAAGGTGAAAAGAATGCCTGTGAACCTGGGTGAGCGCCTGGTGAATTAAATCGCATAGCCGAGTTGGACCGTCCCGATCAACCAGCGAGACAGGCTGGAAAGTGTCAGCCAGGCCTCCAGCCTGCGTGCAAGCGGGATCAGTGGAGCAGCCGGGGAGAGAGAGGCGCCTTCAGTCCCAGATGTGGAGCGTCTGAGAGGCGAGACAGGCAGCTGTGAGCAGCACATGCCAGCTCTCCCCCATCCCGCTGTGGTGATGTGGCACCATGAACCTGAAAGTGAGGAAGTGGGGTGTCGCTCACAACCTGAACATGAAAAGTGAAGCCCAGAGGTTTGGAAAATTGCTCTTTTTGTGAATGGGTGGGTTCTAGCAGCGAGAAAGGAAGCTCTAGGCCCTTCCCCCGAGGCCTGGGGAGCAGATGTTAGGGTCTCCAGAAGAGCAATTCTCCTCATCTCTGGGTAGCTGATCTATGGGCCGCTTTGTGGTCTTCTGGGAAGACTTAGCGGTCGGTCGCCATGCGCAGTACCTGCATCAACCTCCGGTCAGAACTAGCCACATGCAGTTCTGTCAGCGTCTTGGCCTAATGGACCTGCAGGATGGCCATGGCGTGCAGGGATGAAGTGGCTTGGCCCGCAGCACCATAAGCCTTGCCAGCGAGAGCTGATGACAGCTTACAGACTTTGAAAGGGAGACGTGGGCGGTTTCTTCAGGTGGCAGTGTTTTGAGGGCACAAGTGCACCGCAACTGCATTGAGCACATCAACCATCAACGAAAGCCGTCTCTTCATGACTGAAGCCCAGACAAGTGAAACGCGGTGAGGAAACTTCCGCATCTAGAAGCACATGGTTGGAACGACATCCCGGAGTACATGCTTGATGACTGTGTAGCTGTTAGAAATTTGCTCTTTTGGTTGACCGGGACTGCCAGGGGGAGGACCGCCGCACACAATGTGCTCCAGGGCAGTCTTCTCCGCTGGAATGCAGGACACACCGATCAAAGAACCTTCTTACAGCAGCTAATTTCTTCTCCACAAAGCGAATCGGATCAGAAGGAGAAAGCGAATAGTGGTTTGTGCACCACCATCTTACATACCAGTATGTCCAGGGGAGTGGCTTCGCTTGCAAAATCCATTGGCCAATTTCCATTGGTGGTTTCTCCAAAATGTCCAAAAAGAGTCGATTGGACATAACGTCATAATGACTGAATGAAAGGGAACAACATGGTAAATGATGACAGCTGCTCATGCTAAAACACAAGTCCTCTATTCATAAGATTGCTTTCTTCAGTGAAAGTCATATGAATAAATATGAAACATGCACAAACCAAAAACTGCAAAAACTAGCTAAACAGTTCAAAACAAATATGTTTGTGGATGTTAGTGTGAGAGGACAGTGGAGGAAGTATTATTTTGGATTATGCTATTTTTATGTTAATTATTTTTTTGGAAGCAATAAAGCAATTAAAGTTAAAATACATTAATAACAGATTTGTTTCTTATAAACACACAGATTCTTTTTCTGCACAGGGTGTTAATTGATAGAATGGAGTTGTGTGGATTACTTTTAGTGCTAAATTTCTCAGATGGCCTTAGCATGAGTATATTTCAGTAAATTTAAATTTTTTAGGTGAATTATTTATTTTGTTTTATAAGTATACTAAGATTCTGGTTCACCTTTCCTTTGTTTTGAAATAGAGTTGGAAGAAAATCTAACTGTTTTGATAGTTACTAGCTGGTTTTATATGATTGTCAAAGCAAACTACCATCTTTTCAGCAACATAGAGAAGCAATATTTTGACTTGCAGTAGGTCTGTAGAGAGCTTGAGAGGTAGAGAATTTGGGAGGTAGAATTTTTGAAAACCCATCACTTGAAACAGAGGCAGGTCTGCACGGAATCCAGAATAGATTACACTCTGATGGAGTTACATGGGCATGTGTGTGTGTGGGGAAGAGGAGGAAGGATGCTGTATTCTAGTTGTTTTTAAAGTGTCTATGAAATGGGGCCAGTTTCATTCCGCAAGAGAAGTGCTGAATTTTCTGAGGAAATATACACAGGCTATAGAGACAAACACAGACGCTCACAGAATTTTTGATGCACACTTTTGAGTTGTAACCCAAACAGCCTTTCATCATTCCCCTCTATGACGATACTTTGTATCACCTGAGAGATGTCTGTGGTGAGGCCACAACAATTGTGCTTGGTGTGTGTTGCTGATTGTTTGATCGCAGTCCCAAAAGGCACACGGTTTCATTCAAAGAGACACTCGTTTGCCTTTTTCCTCAGGCCTAAATAATTAAAAAATACTATTGTTTCCTGTGAGAGCACATAGTTTAAGTGAGCTCAAACTGTGCTTGATGATAAATTATATATTTCTATAGGTTAAACATGGTCAGAGGTTGATCTTTGTAGGTCAGACTAGACTAGAACACTAGACTAGAGTTTTGGTTAAAACAGAAGCTCCTTTTGAGCTGCTATGAGATGGAAGACCTACCTGTGTAATTTTTTCTCATTCTGGAGACATCATCTCGGCATTGCCACAGGCTTGACTTCTCTTTTTCTACCTGTTCATCTTTGCGGCCATTTATGTCAAAAACAGAAACGACATGTCATATCGCATAATGATCTCTCTAATTAAAACTCCATCCTGCTATTAGTGATGCTGTCATGTATGCGAGTAATAATTATTTTGTCTCAAAGTATATGTCTATGTAAATGATGGAAAACACAAAGGTTACAACACAAGATAATGTGTTACAACAGTAGATAATTAAAAGGATTTAGACAGCTCCAAAATTGTCATTGGTCCTATTGGTTGTCCTGCAAGGTCAATAACCAAGGTACATGATAAAGTCCTTAATGGCGGTTAATGATTTAGCTTAAATTATTCAACTGATATTTAAGATGGATAATAGAATTTCATTAATAATTAAACTCTGAATCTGTTTTAAATGTCAGGCTATACTGACATTCAGTGTCATTTATGCAAATATGTATACAGTATGTGTGTGGGTGTACACTCACACACATTAAAAATATATTTTACTTATGTACTTTTATTTATGTATTCTAATGTTCAGATTTCTTCATTAATTCTAAAATATTCAATGTAATTAATGGCCAAACAACCAATCAAACTATAAAATATTAATTAATTTGTTTAATAAGATACAATGAAATCTTTTTTAAAATTATAATTTTTTTCTGACAGTAATGGCAAAGTTTGTCCAAACATCCATGCACATGTAAATTATGCTTGTTTCAATGAATGCAAGTGTAATTAATTTTTTTAATTAATACAAGTGTAAATGACAGAATGCTGTACATTTTGGTTTTTATTTCTTTCCACGTAATACAAAAATGTAGTTAAAATCAGTGAATATCCAATACATATTGATAAACAGAGTTGTGCTGTTATGTTCAATATAAGTGAAGATATTAGTTTTCTTTAAAGGTGCGCCCACAGATTTGCAGTTATATTTGTCACAAAATGAGCCTTGCTATTTTGGTCTAAGCTACACTCTGCAGCTCTGCAATTCTTCATAAAAGCTCTATAGAGAAAGGGCCATCCACCAGTGAAGGTGAATGCCGATGTGATTGACAGCTCCTTTATACTTCACAAGAGAGAGAAAGATGAGCTTTCCCGCAGACAGGAAAGCCCAGACCCAGAAACAGATCAAGAAGTAAGTTGCTGCTCAGTTTTGGATCGATAAAATCTAAAGGGAAAATCCCACTGGGAGGCTCTTGAGAGGAAATAGCCCAGTGGAAGCAGGTAATAAAAAAGACAAGTGCTTTACACAATACAGAAAAGTGTGCTCTAATAAAAGCCCCACAATTTCTGCCTTTGTATACTTTAAAGTGTATAGATGATTTCCAACATGAACACAGATGAAATGGATTGGTTATGTTGCGATGCACTATAAATATATATGGTCAAAACATATGCATTTGTGAGTATGTTCCATGTGCAAAGAGGCTTTAAATTCAATTTGTAGGTTATATAGTAATGTGGGATCATGTGAGATGTAATAACCAATGTGAATTGGAGGATCAGCTCCAAAGAATTTCCCACGGTTGGTTAACTGTAATTTGTAACTGCCGCTCACAGCTGTAGTGGGATGTTCTGGGAAGTCAGACTCTCTGTAGCTCTCATATGGGCTTTCTTACAATCGAGCAAATATGTTCTCAAGTCTCTGTCATAAGTCCAAGTGAAGTCTAAAGTCTAAGGCTCTGTCAACAAGATTAAATCCATACAAAATCAAAGCAGAATTGTGCATTGTGCAGTAAATGTGTTTCAGCGTTTTGATTAAATCAGTAGATTTGTTCATAAAGACGATGACTTCTTTTGTTCCTATACAAAGTGGTGTTTTAGCACATCATTGATTTAATGTGACCTACTGGTACAACACTGTAACCTGTCACTGAAAAATATTGGACAGTTAAAATATAAGCAAGTAAGCAATACTATTGGTGCCTGATGGACTTCCTCTTGTTTAAACAATGGTGGTATTCTGGAATTATGTCTACTTATGTCTCCTGTCTCTAACTTTGAGTATAAGTCCCAAGTTAGTTGCTCCATTAATTCTTAGTTCTCTGCCCTTTTTCATTGCACCATTTTAAATTCACTTTCAGCAGAAGAGTTTAGGGCAAAGTCCAACACACAATTTTCAAGATGGCTATGCTATGAGTGGGTGGTTTGTCTTTATGTCTATGCCATTTGCTGAAGGCTTCCCCTGTCTCTCCCAGCCTTGACGAATACGGGTGACACTGCGGTCCACGCATGGAGTGATCAGGATTAGCTTTAGAATCAGGACCACACAGGGGACCACCAGAGACAACATGTATGCTGGAGGCATCCACCACTTATATGATGCAGGTTTCAGAAATTTGTCCCAGCCATACAGAAATGTGTGAGCAGTACAGAGCAGCAGGGTGATGTAGCCCAGTTTAGACTGTAAAAGAAAGGAAGCATTTTTAATCAGACATCGTTGTCAATGTGTGAAAAATGTAACATTGGAATTTTTATAAATATTCTTGATACAGTATTTTCAGCTCTCAGTTCCGGACAAGAAAACCCAATATTGTCCATATTGTATTTTGCTTTCTTAATTGTAAAGTAATCTTCACTGACACTCAATTTTCACAGACTGAAGATGTAATACCTGTACAAAACGGAACTCCCTCCAGTTTAGGGAGTTGCTCACAGATGGAAGGGATGTAATTCCTAGCAGGACAAACAGTGCAAATCCAAGAATTCCCATGGAATAGTAGGAGTCAATCCGCCAGGCTGCCGTGTTGTCAAAATCATAGGTTTTATTATTATAACTCTCTTTTACCTGCAAAACACCACACATGCATTAATTTATCTTTTGGTCAGCATACCAGAAGCCTGTAGTAAACTAGAAGTTGTAATGTCATCAAACAGCATTTTCAACTCAATTCACTTTTGTAATATGACATTTACTAGAGAAACAGGACCTTAAAAATTGGTTAAAAATGATCCTAAATCAATATTTGAGCAAGTACATAACCAGCCAGTGTTATAAAAAATGATTGCCTTACTTAGCCTGATTCACAACTGTTATAATTTTTATTTTTTTATTTTTATTTTTTATTATTTTTTTTATTTTGAGTGGTACAGGTAGCCTTTTGTGGGAATTTCAAGCATGGCACTGCGTCATTACATTAGGTCTGTAAACATAAAAAAGTTGTCGTGGCTTCTAGTCTATCGCATGTGAGGATTCTGCATTTGGAGGATTTGTAGACTTTTCTCACAGCAACTAGAACAGTTAAAATAATTTGAAAAGTAATTAAAAGTATTATTTTGATGGCGGATTGTGTGTTTATGAGTTTTAAGTGTGCTACTGATTGCAGATAGCTGGGATTACCAATCATTAGATTAAATCACCATTGGTAAGGTGATTTATAATAACACTTTTTTCCTCAGTGGGTCAGAACAAACATGACAGACCTGACTTGATTACAAGATTTAGTGAAAATTTGTATTTTAGGTTATATACTCCAGGCATAGGCTAAAATCGTGTTTGAATAAGCCATTTTAACTTACCAGTGATATAGTGTAGACGTTTATCCTGTAGCGTACATAATATCTGATGGGTATAACTAAAGTGTAGAGAACATGTAGAAAACCGAAGGCCAGCGCTAACAGACCCAGCTGCTTCCTGCACAGCATCCAGCGATCCAACCAATCAGGGAAGCGACGGTATTTCGTGCCGTTATAAAGTTGGAGAAATCCAGCCAATGCACCCGGCAGATAACAGAGGGACAGCATCACCAGAGAGACGATGGGAAAGACCTTATTGGCCAGCGAGATCATAATGCGAAAAGCGATGTCTTTACCAGTGGTAACACGCTCGTAGATAACAAGTCTTGTGAGCACGTAGAAGAAAATGAAAGCTGTTAAACCAATAGCGATGTTGAGAGGAAGTCTCCAGAGAGGAAAGAGCTGCAACGGCAGATCTTCTAATTCAGCAGCAGCTCGGAGAGAGCCTTTGTCCAGGGCAGTGAAACCAAGACTTTGAGCAATGTCCATCACTTGGTGTTTAGCGTCAGCATGATCTCCACAGATAAGTACCTAAACAAATGAAGAATAAAAACAGAGTCATGGAAAACTGAAATAAATCTCTTATAGATACATTTTTTGCATAATGTGTACATTAAAAAAAATGTGCTATTAATAAAAAATATTGATATTAATTAATGCAGTGGCATTATTCAAATTAAAGGGCATTTTCAAAAATTCATAATAGGGAAATTAGTTATGACAAATATTTAAAAAAATGTTTAGTATTTGACATTGATGTATTGTGAATTAACAATGAGCAATAGTATATGAATGAATTCTAAATAAACATAGTACAAAATTAGTTTGTGATATCTAATGCATTAAGCAATGTTAACAAATAGAACCTTATTGTAAAGTGCTACCACAAAAACTACTCATGCAGCAAATTATTTCCATGTGGTTTGATTGCTTTTGATTTATTCTAACAAGTTGCCATTCTGTTGACCTACACAACCTTTTTAATTAAAACGCTTCTTTAATAGTTTCAGACAGCAGTGAAATATCTTCTGGGAGAAAGATTTAGTTCACAGCAATGTGCAGTGTGAGCCTGAACAACACAATATGTTGTCACAGTTGGCCTTTGGAAAAAAGAACAAGAAATTATAATCAAAATGAGAAATAATAACAAATAGACTGCTTGGCCGGGTGTGACTATTCATTTGTATTGAGAAACACACAAACAGGTGTCAAAGAACATACGCACTAACATAGCGATAATAATAGTTTGCCAGAGCTCAGATTCCATCTGGCCAGTTTCTCAACCACCACCTGCTGATGTAAATATGACTTTCCTACAAAAAGAGTCTATCGCTAAGAGGGAGACATTTGCCTCATTTTTAAGAACAATAAACTGACATGCTTATACATGCATTAATGGATCTTTTGTACTTTGTACAGACACTGTAAAAAAAAAATTGTATGATATATGTCATCCAGTTACCTGGGAGTAGAAAAGAAGTACAATATGAATTACAGTGATATGCCATTTATCATTTCTGTTTTGTCTTTTTGTTCATACCATAGTGACAAAAGCTCATACAAACACCTTCATCCAAGGCTGTTAAACAGCTTGATTCATTCAGCTTTAAGCAACTCTATTAAGAACAGTTTCTCTGTGCTTTGTCCCTTGTTGTTTAAACAACCGACAACATTTTGCAAAAATGTAGAGATTGAGGGATGGCAATTTCTGTCTTAATCGTTTCTCTTAGTAATTTTACAGTTCTTTTTTGTGATTTTGCGGATGCTTTAAAATTGTTTTTTGCTTGTTTACATCGATTTGTATATTTATTATGTTTATGTGTGTTTTACCTGTCTGTTGGCATCTAGTCCTCCAGACTGCAGTGACCAGGCAGAGATGGTATTGAAGGCTTTGACTACCATTGCTCCTGGAACCAGTCTGTTCAGGTATTCTGCATTGGATTCTGGGTACAGACCCCTCTTGAGATTATTGCTGACATCTACCAGCACCTTCCCCTCAAGATTTGAAGCCATGGAGCTCAAAAATCCATAATGCTCCCTTTGCACAGCCACGAAAACCACATGTGCATCACAAACTGCTTCTGAATGAGTCATAACCTTTGACCCCTTAGGCAACAACTGAGAGTTTTTAGGGACTCGAGATCCATATACAACACTGTATCCCGACTGGAGCAAACAGAGCCCCAGTGAGCGTCCAAAATCACCCGTTCCAAAGATGCACACTGTCTCTGTTTTATGCATCTTTCCACTGAGATCTTTCATTGCAACCGAGTATGCATTCATTTCTAAAAAATAAGACACAACACCATACACCATAAGAAAAATATGGTTCAGTTAAACCCACAAGTAATGCTATTGCAAAGTGTACTAAAAGATCATCATTTACACTTTTAATTTCAGATTTGGTACTGTGACGGTAGATGATTATATTTCTGCTTGAGTGATTTAAATGCTTGTTTTTTTCTTTTTTCTTTTGGCCACCACATGCTGTAATCAAATTTAATTATAGTCTGCACATAGTACATTTTGGTGCACCATTTAATTCATGGTTTATTTTGCTACTTCAAATGTACTTATGCTGATATAATGCAAAATGCGCAGATTATAACCTAAAGACAAAAAAACAAAACTTAAATAATCATTAAATTAAATAATTTGCAAATAAAATAAAATACGATAAAATACACTTACAGTATTACATTAGAAAAAATCAGCAAATACTCACTGATAAAGACAAGACAAGAAATATATTTCCAGGATTTTGTGCAGCAGTCTCTGAAAAATCCACAGATCTCTTGTCAGATCCTGACTGTTAAAATCACTGACTAAGACTGTGATTTTATTGCAAAATATCTGGATGGTCTGTGCCAACAACTATCGTCATATCCCCAAAAGCTGTTTGGCAATGTGGTATGATCATCAAAACCAGCTTTTACTCTTTTATCTTGTGGCATTTGTTCCTGTGTTCCTCGGCTGTACGGGTCTGTTTATAAGCATGTGCGTGTGAGACGCATTTTTTTTTTGAGCCTGTGACCTGCCCACAGCTTAGCGGGGGTTTCGATTTGAAAAAAGAGAGAGAGGTTGTTTTGGTATTGGATAAAGTCCAATGTGGAAATTCCAGGGTGACTGTAACTCTTTCTGTGTGTGTGTGTGTGTGTGTGTGTGAGTGTGTTGAAAGGGACATAATGTTTGCTTGGATTTACCTCCTGCATGCTTTGAGGCCAAGGCCTGCCTGAAAGTAAGTTGCGCAACAGCGGAATGACTGCAACAGTCTGGCAAAGTATATCAACACTTCAGAAACACTTTGTTTTCTTAAATAAGCATATGCTATGCTATAAATTATTATAAACTATTTATAAACTAATAAACTATTTTATTATAAATAGTTTAATACAATATAATAGTTGTTTGTAAATTCATCCAGAAGACTTTCCATAAACAGAGTGAGTTTTTCTTCACAGGCTTCATAAAAAAAACACTTGAAGTGTGACATACTACATCCAGAATCTTGAATGATACATTGAATTCGGTCATGCATGATCTTCTGCACACCTCCACCCATCTGCCAAACCCACAGATGTGTCATCAAACAGCAATAAACACATGGAGATTATCTATGATTACATTAATAGATCAGCAGGCCCCACATATGTATCCACATTAAGAGTACCTCACCAGGGTTAGGACTTAAGGGGCACAGTCACAGCATGATTCCAGTCTTGCATGATTAGCAATACATCACATACTGTAGCTCCTCATTACTCCTGTTCTACTGGCTGAGAGCTGAGAGACTTCTTTGTCATTTATAATTATAACTGCATGTGCCTACCTCTGGGCCAGCCTAAACTCGTCTCTCCTGAATAGTGTGTGTGTGTTATGCTACGCGAGCATGAGAAATGGAATCCAGAAGATTGTTTTTTAAAGGATGTTTTGAATGAAATGTTGACCCAGATCTGAATAAGCAATCACACATGGAATAGGTATGCGTGGGCTTGCTTTCTTAACATGTCACAGATGTACAGATATTTCTGGGATTTAAAGGGATATTCCACATTCAGTGCAATCTAAAATAGTAGTGGAATACTGCAAAAAAGAAAAATGTCTGCAGAACAATAAGGCAAGAAGTAGCACCCGTGTAAATTTCGGATCAGCTTTCCAGAATTGGAGAGAACTCAAGGAGGGGGAGGCCTGCGATCGGACGCTGAGGTTGCTTTGGTTAGCTTCCAGAAACCGCTTACCCTGCCTTCGAGTCTATAAGAATCGGCCTCTGTTTACTTCCACTGATGGCTTTTTAATTGTGTATTTTGAATGATTTATTTGAATAATTAACCTGGATTTTTTGTGGTAATTGGCATCGTGCTTCAAATGTTTTTGGCTGAACAAAATATGTATGGAATATCCCTGTCAATTATGTTGACATTTTAAGTGTTTCATTACACTGTGTAATGATCAGGGAGGCGAGGAGGCATGCGGGTTCATGTGCAAGCTACTTTAATAGAAACACAGAGTCAAACAATACAGGGTCGATGGCC
>JAUMHQ010000076.1:11700129-11718043 GCA_032361165.1 Enteromius paludinosus
AGAGAGAGAGAGAGAGAGAGAGAGAGAGAGAGAGAGAGAGAGAGAGAGAGAGAGAGAGAGAGAGAGAGAGAGAGGAAACCTCTGCTTTACACTCATTTGGACTCGGCTCAGAGCGCGGATCGTTTCGGTGCAGAGAAAGAGCATCTGCGATCGGACATGCAGCAAATTCGTCAGAGAGTTGACCGGTCAATTGAAGACGCGCGCACTCGTTTGAAACCAAGCGAGCTGAAACATCACTCAGATTAAAAAAAAGTACCACAGTACTGAACTGGCACTGGAATGTGTATTTTCAAAACCACTCTTCAGACGTGACTTTTTGTAGGCTGTTTGAGAAAGACCCTACCTCAGTTGAAGTGTTTCTTGTATTGGATATAAACAATAACGCTAAACGCTCGAGCCCGTGGGACTGAAGAGTCCTGGCAACTCCAAAGCAACATCCAATAACGACGTCGGGCTGGAAAGCAGCTGCTTGTCTCTTCTTAAAGAGGGAAACAGACAGAGGATGTGACACAAGTATTAGACAGTGTTGTCGATTAGCAATCACTGAAGAATCGTATTTTACCGGCGCGTCCTTGTAACGCCGTCCAGCACTGACAGAAGCGACTGGACCAGCGCGCGGAGACGTCCTCTGGCTCTTCCACCCGGTGTAACCCCTGCGAGATCCCCTCCAAACTAACCTGGCCGTCCCTGGAGCCCGCTCATGGGTGACGCTGGACCGGATGGCGTGCTACTATCTCGTGATCAGCTCCACGCACCTTAGCAATGGACACTACCGGAGCATCAAAGGAGTTTTCCGGGGTCCGCTCTGCAAAAGCGCCGGAGGCGAATCACCGGTAATAATACTCAATCGTCGTTTTTGTTTATTAAAGATATAATTACAATGCACTATTAGGAACTCATTAAGCAAAGTATATTGGTTTGCATCATGTTTATGTTTTAGTTCCCAGTTGTTCTAAGTTAAAGTGTGTTTGTAAAACGCAGTGACAGCTAAATCTGGACATAGCTATACTTAAGTCATAACACCTTTGAATGAAATGTAAAGAAGAGAGGATTTACTGACCTATGAAACTCATGCCTTCAACATGACCTTCACTTGTAAACTGCATTAGACAGCAAAATCCTAAAAGCACTTTGTTTTATGTAGTAAAGATGAGGGAGTTTACTGTACTGTGTCTATGCAATGTGTTAAGCATCACTGCATCTCAGATGTCAGGCTTGTGAGTCTGTGAGGTATTTGTGACTTTATTGTGCTGTGATCACAGACCCCTGACGCTTTGCTAACAGAGACTGATGGCAGGTCTTGCTCTGCTGGGCTCAGACTATTGAGCTGTATGTTAAACTTTGACCTCAAGCACTGTTCTGGTACTAACCCACATATGGATGCCACAACATTGTGTTTACAAGCTTCAGCAACTGAATGGGAAATTCATTGATGGTTCTAAACCCTCGTGAAACAGCGTATGTCTATCATATTTGAGGTTGTCGCCTGCCCTAAAAACATTTGGTCTAGAAACTGTTTTTAACTCAGAAATTGCAAAAAATAATTACAAATAATTATTTTCCTTAATAAAACATAATGCAATAACCTTTGTTTTATTTACATTAAAATGACATGGTATACTAAAAATAATTGGTGTAGTATTTACTTTAGAACAGTTTCACTCGTGATTGCTAGTAAAAAGGCAAATGGCGTATAACATGTTGAATTTAACAACATTTTTAAGCAGAAAGAGTGGTATTTTTTTCTTGTAAACATGTTTTTACTACTTAGAAAAATTATTTTAGCTGTATTGGTCATCCAAATGTATGTGTGATTCTTTGGAGGGCATCATTGGCCTCTTCTGCTGATAAAATTGTAGTTGTCTAATCCAAAATTATATGAGATGAAATGAAGACAAAATAGGGCGCTTAGTACTTCTGTAGTCAAAAGAAAGTTGGGTGAGAGAAAACATTTTTGTCTTTTTCTGGAACTCTCACCTGCCATTTCAGTCAGCATTGTAATATTCATTCATATGCCTAACTGAGGATTTGTTTTTGTATGAACCTAAACTTTGTGTCCATTCCAGACCTTTTCCTTTTAGGGAAATCATGCTAATGAAGCAATGCACTCATTCAAAGTCCAGCATAAATACGCAAATTGAGACTTGTACTTGTTGTACCTTATAACTTGAGATAGGTAAGTGTGTGTGTTTTCTATTTGGCCTGCTCTGCAGGATGGACAGACAGTGCAGGCTGATTGGAAAGAAGCTGGGCTCACTGGTGATAGTTTTGATGGGTAATTTTAGAGCAGCTGTTGTGAAGGGTGCATTTGCTCCAGCTTAAATCAGAGTGCCATGTTCACTCTAACTCAAAGCACGAGGAGCTCACACACACACAAGATCAAGCTGGCACACATTCACACGACCAAAGACTGCACAATGACATGCTCGGGATTCTCAGTCGCTTTGACTGACAGCCTCTGTTGTCTTACATCACATGCACATTAATAATTGTTTGCATATGTTGCAGTGATGCGTTCTCAAAATGTCAGATATGCAATAAATCATTTAAGCTTTTCTAAATGTCTTTAACATAGTAATCCGGGCACTATGTAACATTTAGGGCGCTTTGTGTAAAAAGATTAGGAGCTGTGAAGGCCAAAGAGAAAGCTTTGGGAACTGTTCGTATTTATAGAGGAAGAAACATTGGTGGTGATTCAAAAAAATGGGCATGTCATGCTCTAGTTGTTCTCTAGCCCAGCACTAGAGGGCACCTCACTGGTGCAAAGATGTCAGGTTTTTGTTCAAGGTTCAGTGATGTACAGTACGATGTTGTCTGCAATGAAGAAAATTAAATCTAGTTTAAATCATGCCAGAGAACTGGTCTTGAAATGCATTTTTAAAAAAAAACTTTGAATACACTTAAAATTTTCAGCAAAAATAATTATAAATGGTCATTTTCAATCATAAATTCAGTACTCTGTATGACAGGCCATGTCTTGTGTGAGAATTACTGCAAGGCAAGCATCCATTGCTATGATTGGCTAACATCTTGCATATGCATATGACATGAGAATTACTCGTGAAACTCTCTAGAAAGTTCTTGTTGTGGTTTTACTGTAACAGCTGTCAGTGTTAATTACAGCCTTATTTTTAGAATTACTCCCATAGCATCAAATGTTGCAGTGCCGCAGTGTAGCCAAACACAGTCATGTCTACAGATCATCTCTTTAATCTCCTTGTTGCAATGTGATTTCCCATATACCTTTAATTACAGTAAAACTAACCTAGTGAAACACAATGTAAACAGGAGACTCGTTGAGCAGTGTCTTCTTTGTCAGTGATTATAAAGGGAGTATTGGTGAAAATGCAGACATTAAATCACTGGTTAAAATTCTCAAATTACAGTTCAATTTCAGATCATGAAGCTTCAGAAAGGTTGACAGAAAAAAAAATATTTTAAACCGGAGGGTAAATTTTGATACGGTTTTAAGTACATGGACACTTGATCTCCATGTCTTCCACATATTTTGTAGTTTATAAAAAAAAAAAATATATATATATATATATATATTAAAGCATGAGCACTGGATATAACAAAATTTCCCCTTATCTCTGCTGTTTTTTTTTAAATGCTGCATGCAAAACCTCCGCTATTCATTTTGTACAGTACATACAATAATCACAAAACTGTTGTTCCTTTCTTACTTTCTTTCTATTGGAAGCTTTTGCAAATGTGAATTTCATTTTTTATGTATTCTTTGACCCTCTCACTCTTTTCCCTCTATATCAGCATACAAAGAAATAAATGACAGTTTATGTGCCGATTCTGCTCAGAAAAGTCTTTAAAACCTCGAAAACAGCAGAATTCCTCTTTTTTTTTCACGGCGTAGCCTTAAGACCAACACTAAACCTTACCGAAATGTTCCCCATCATTGAGTCTCCTGTTGGACTCATTGGACTGGAATGTCTCAGTCTCAGTCAGGTGTCCCAGAGTACTTATTTGGATCAGCTTTCCGCTACAGTAGTCAACACCTGTTTGTATGCCCTGTGGTTCAGCCAGTACCACCAAGCTTGTCTTATGGGGCTCCATCTCAGCTTTTTGAGGAGAGAGGCTCCAAGCAGATCTTATGCTGAACTCGCTCAGTATCTAGGTTATTCCCTCTCACTCCGCCCATGACGCTATGTGGATGTTTGATGTTGAGCTGCAGCAGGGACCCGGTTTGCATTCCAAACTGCCGTCTCCCACCGCATTTTTAAAACATGTTTGCCACTGAAGAGATGATATGTTGATAGGTCTGCCAGCATGAGTGAGACACAAATGCACAATTTATGTGCAGAGGCAATGAGTTTTAATTAGTTCTAAAACATTGCAGCCATTGCGTTAGAGTGAAGGGGCTTGTTTAGTTTGTGTTGGCTGCTGCTGAGAAGAGGCATTTCTTCATTGGTTTATTTGCATTATATTACGTTTTTTTCAATGCAAATCTATTTAAAAATCTTTTCTAAAATGATATGACTTTGTACGTGGTTTCACAACATGGTCAAAACATGTTTTTCCAAAACAATATGAAACCAACATACAGTCTAAAGAGTAATTTCCTGAGCATCTGGCACATGTATTTCAAACTCGCTTCTTCTTTCCCTTCAAAAGAGTTTTATAGACATACATCATTAACCCATAAATTGTTCTTACTGCATTGTACCATACTTTCTGCTATAGACCTGAGCATTAGCACTGCAGTGGATCATAATGGCATGATCTTAGCTGCAGTAGCCATCATTTCATGTTATACCTGATGACCTTAAATGATTTCGTTCAGGAAATATTTGAGTGATTTGAAAACCACTGGCTACCTCATGCATTCTTAGTTACCAAGGATATTTCACTGCTAGTCTGTAGTTATGGATTAAGGAGTTTGCCGTTGGTGCTCCTTGCATATTAGCTCTTAAATTCTTCTGAACCGCTGCCAGTCGACTTATATAATGCCACTCTGTGCTTTCTAGTCAAGAGCTGCCAGAGAAACTGTTATCTGTGATTCCAAAACTTACAGTTTGACAAAGAACCAAATAAAGAAATTAATTACAAAAACGAGCAGGTGCTCCTAAGTTTCTTTTGGCCCCGTAGGGCTGTCATGTAGAGAGGCATTTGTCCATGTGCACACTACAAACACACACTAATGGGCGTATACTGTAGTAGGTTCTTTTTAAAGTGAATCATAAGACAACTTATATATACATACACACGCTGTATATATGTTTTATATATGTATATACACACACACACACTATAATATAGCTACACTTTCCGGTCTTAATTTGCTTTAAAATCACCTTGGCCAATCATATTTACTCAGTTTACAAGCTTGGAGATATTGTTTTGGCGTGTAATTAAGTGGTTCAGTGTTACAGTATGCCCTATACTGTATATAATGTCATAGTTAGTGCTGTTATATGGCTTTATAATAAGTTGTGTTTTAAACATTTAATGGTTAATTCGATACTTTATTTGTTCTTTTTCTCTGTATCTTACATTGCAAATGGCTTACTAATGATTCCGGCCATTCTGGTAATGAGTGGCTACTGCTGTACTTAGCTCAGCTCTTTTTGAGGAGCGTTAGAGCTGTTGCTGTGCTAATGTAGTGTAGCAGGCACCGTTTAATATTCAGCCCCAGGCCCCATGTGCAGCCGTCTTCCGAGTTTGCCTGTCTGAAACTCTTTGTGTTGGGGTCCTGACGTTAACACGGCCAGGGAGCTCTAATCACACAGGAAGGCTAATGAATCACTCTCTCCGTTCGGCTTACGGTGCAGAAAAATACAAACAAAAGCGTGCACACAAACACACAGACTCCGCTTAACACACACACAGATGGACCCTTTTCACTTAAACACATTTGTAGGTCATTTTTGCACTGCTAATTTGCCCGATTAACTGATTAAATGCTTTACGAGAGTCTAATTAATCAAAGGAGGTCATCCTATATTCGCATTCACACACAGCGGCACATAACAGCGGCTCCCTGTGCCTCCAGTCTTTTTGCTTTTAAGCTGAAAAAAAAAATCTGACATAGTGTGGGAGGAAGTAACAATAGACGAGAATCCATTGTTTTCAAACCGTAGGCAGAATTGGATGTTCATTAATGGCCCTCACTTACTGTAATTATGCAATGAATTAAAAGAAAGGTGAGGTAGAATATAGAACGAGAGGGAAAGAGAGCCTGAGGCTGACGCAGCTCAAAGTATCTCAGCCTCACACTGTTTTAACAGGGTTGGTGAGAGGCAGAGAGAATGACAGAATGGGTCTTGCTGGATACTGGAAAATACACAGTCTAAATGGCTTGAGGATTTTCTAACATGTTTGAAAGCAATTTGTCCAGGCACTCAAAGGCCATTCTAATCAGCGGGAATGATTGTTAATGGCCCGTAAGTGTTTCTAAATGGGTTTAGAGGAGAGAGAGGGAGGAGGAGAGAGAAACACATTCACATCTGTCTCTAAGGTGCCTTGTTCCCTCTTTGTCTTTCCAAGAAAATATTTTTTAAGAACAATGGATAATGATAATCTTAATTTGAGGAATGAATGCGAAGCTGCTGAACAAGATAGGCAAGAATATCATTCAAATTATCATCTTATTCCACCGATCCATATCTCAGTCTGGCCCTAAAACCAGAGGCAACTGACTCATACATTATGTTAGTAAATAAATAAATAAATAAATAAATAAATATATAAATAAACATATATATATATATATATATATATATATAAATTTGAACCATATTTCAGGTGCCGCATTTCTCTAAAATATGTTAAAACAGAAATTGTACTTTGTAAATATTATTTGATTTGATTTATTTTATATGCTTGAGGTTGTGTGTTCTTGTGCTGAGTAAAAATCTTCCCTAGGTGAACTTGGGAGGTCTGGTACTAAAGTAGCTGTAACAGTGAGTTGCTAGAGTAAGTCTGTTGTCATGGGGATAACATTGCCAGAGGTGAAGGTGGAAGTTGTGCAGTTCCCTTGATAGACCACTTTTTTGTTGGATTAAATGATTGGAAAAGAATGAGAGAAGCAACATGTGAGCACTTGTGACTGGAGCTGGTCTGTGTGTGTCAAGTTTGTGAGTTGAAGGTGAAATGTCCCCAGGACGATAAAACCTAAAAAAAAAACACCATTGGATGGACCAGCAAAAAGTCCCCACAAGAAAAATAGGGTTAAGAAAGAAAAAAAAAAGAAAATGTCATTACCTCAGTCTAAAACAATAGAAGTTGACTTAAAGTAGAAATGCATTTGTATTTGTTTAAAAAAGGAGATGATAAGTGTAGCCAGCAAAAATGAAAGTAAAATTGTATGCCTGTCATGAGTTTTCCAAAATGCAGTGCAGTAACCTCTTCAGAATTGCAATGTGTGCTGACAAAGTGTTGTTAAATTAATAGTATTTTTAAAAACGAACCTTAAATTAGCATTAGATGACAGCAAAGTAATCGAAAATGTCAAATATGGAAATCGAGCATACTAATTTAAATATTCTGATAGAGATGAATCTTTTATTATCAGCCGGTAATGTTTATGATAAGAAACGGATCCAATAAGTTGTGCATCCCCAGTATGCTTACATCTCACCTTCTGTTATTATCCTAGAGCTATGTGTCTTTATTCATGATTTGTGTGTCAAGATGAATTACTGTCTAGTGGATCACCGTGATATGTGTGTGTGTTTCTGTTGTTGCAAATGTATGCATGAAGTTGTTGTGGAGCACTAATTTTGAGTACAAAGCTGAGGAGAAGCCATCCGTTGAGAGTACTAATTAAAGCCTGGAGATTTTTCAGACAGCGTGTTCTGACATTTAGCCACACAGTAACCTGCAATAAACAAACTTCAAGAGAGAGGTTTATATATGAGTTATGCTACCTGTCACTGTCAATACAGCTGCCGATGTACTCGATGAACTAGAAGATTTCTCCAGAGAGAGTCTGTGTGTGTGTGTATTTTAGTGGGCGATGAGGAAAGACAAGTGAGAAGCCGAGAAATACGGTGATGGTACAACAAGCAAGCTAATTTTAATTCGGCTGATAAGGCTGTAACGGGGTAAATTTAATACGGCGGAAACAAAATAATATCCCTCTGACACTTTGAGAGTTGAGGGAGACTCATTCTCTGTTTTTCACCACCCAAAACAGTAGAATGAGAGCCAGCGATGCTTAATAACAGAATTAATTATGCTTTCCTTTTCCGTTTCCTTCTTGCAGACACCGAAATAAACCACACTTCAGTTTATTGGGCCAATCCCAAATATTCCCTGCTCCAGCAGAACCGCTGTGTCTCTCTGGACACTGCTTCACCGTAGCTGTTTGCGACACCTCTCTTGCGCACACGTTTCTGAGGAAACCCGTTTACCTCAGAAGGTATTTCAGTGGTTATTAGTAGATGTAGGGAACAGTAATTGCATTGTCACAGCAAGCACCGAAAAGCATACAGGCTCACTAATCAGCAGTTTAACTACTGCATCAATCACCTTATCTCTGCTCTGCTATCCATTAAGCATCTTGACTAACTGTGCCTGATAATTTATTCGTAGATGGGAGTCTGGGTACAAAATTAACTAGAAATTGGCTTTTTTGCAAGTAAATGAAATGGAATGACTTGCCAGTTGGTTTGCAGCCTTATTTAAGGGAATAAACAGCCAAATATTGTCATAGTGACATTACAAATAATGCAAAACACAGTTTTATGGAAACATATTTTTAAAGGTTTGTTGCTTTGAGTTTTAGTATTAACATGAATTTAATTGAATTAATTTGTATGTATGTATGTATAACTAAAGACTGAGAGAAGGATGCAAAAGTAAAAGAGCAAACTCTCTTGATGTCATGCAGCTAAATGAGAGTCTCTATTGATCTAATCAAAACATACTTAAGCACTCTCTTAGGAAATCTCCTGTTTGTGTTAATTGCATAAGTGAACAGGGTTGCCCTCAAATGAACTGCACTCTCTCTCAAACACACACACACACACACACACACACACACTCTCACAGTGACACAACGTTCAACAGTAGCTTCAACGTGTGCCTCCTGGTTGTTGATTAGAAACTATATGATTAGAAGTGCTGCTCGTTATCCACTTCACACTGTGTTATTAAGATCCTTCATTCATCATAACTGGGATTTATGATCTCCTGCAGAGATTGAATGCACGACTGCAGTTTTTATACAGCTTGTCTGTTTGCAGTACTCAACACTCCTAGCACTGTTATTCCTTTCATTACTCAAGACAGGAATGAAGGAATATGGATGAAAAGCTTGTTTTGTGTGTGTGTGTGCGGGTGGGTGGGTGCCATGGCCTTAATCACAATCCTGACCAATCAGCATGATGAAGAAAGAATTCTATTAAAAGATACAAAGGTAAACACCGGTAATTAATTTTGTTGGCCTCTTATTAACCCCTTTCTAATCTCTTATCCTCTCACTCCCCCCTTCCACACAAACACACTAGCCTCGGTGGCTGTGCTGTAGCTTTCAATAACGGCTATAATTATGGCATGTAATGTGTGATAAACTGCTGTAGTGGTGTCCATACATGGGTGTCTGACAGTTTGTGATTTTGTGATTATTACTTCTGCTGTATGATTATGTTTATTTGTAACAAAGAAATAATTATGGGTGAACTGTACAAAATGCATTTATATATATATATCTACTATATGCTTAAATATTGTTTAATCTCTTTAAATTCATGTGTCAGATTTAGGAATAGTTTACTGGAATTAGTTTGCTGGAATTTTTCAATTATAAGCTCAAAAAATAATTGCAAACCTTATTATTACAGAGTATTTTATTTGTATTTATTTTAGATATGAATTAAATATTTAGATAACATTTTAATAAACAAGTACAAAACAGAATTATTACATTTTAATTGTCTTTTATAATATACTTATTTTTTAAATACACATGATGTATTTTTGTTTGGTGTTGTCAAATGATTAATTGTGAATAATCACATTCAAAATAACAGTTTTTTAAAATTATGTACTGTATATAGATACACACACATGCATGTATATCAATATATTATATGAATATAAATATATACATGAAAATATTTTCAAAATACGTACTGTAAATATATTGTTACGTTTAGTTTCGTTTTCATGGTGTTTCATTGAATTTATGTCGTCCTTCCTGTTTGCCCTTATTTGGTCCTTCCTGTCTCATTGTGTGATTATTAGTTGATTCCCTTCCACCTGTGTTTCCCCAGCTGTGTCTTGTCTAGTGATTAGTCTTCAGTGTATAAAACCCCTGTCTTTTGAGTTCGATTTTGTCCGTCAGTGTAGATGTTACCTGCTAATGTTACTTGTGCTTAAATTCTGTTGGATGTTTGGAACCTTCTTTATTATTAAATACTTTATGTTATATATAAGCTCTCATCTCCAGCGATCTCCTTCTCCACACACCAGCGTAACATATATACAGTACACACTCAAATATATTGTGTAAATAAAAACCTTTATTTTGCATGCAATTAATCACAATTAATTATTTTTTCCCCACAGATTTTATACATATCTGCCTTTATGTATTTTAGGCAAAAGACACTTCTTAAATGTACAACAGAAAGTTCATGGTTCAATATTGATTAGCAAAGCTTATATGAGTTTGCTAATTTCAACTAGGAGCATTTGTAAATGGGGCCAGTATTCATGTATCTCTTGATATATTTTTAATTTTAATTATGATGTTGTTTTATTACATGTTGCTGTTTCCCTCGAGCTTTCATTAGGCAGCATAATACATTAGCAGTTCGCAGCCATAAGAGAATGAATCACGCTTTTTATCCATGCTAACTCGAAGGTATCTGCTAGACCACGATGAACTGCTTCAGGCACAGTCAAACTCATGGGGTCAAGGTTACAGTGACGGCGAGATCCTGGAGGGTGTGATATTCTCTCTTGGCATGTCCATGTTTGTCTGTGTGTTTTATATATTCAGTTCTGTCCTCATTTCCAAGTCAGTTTAATTATTTATTAACATTCATCTATATTTTTGGACTGAGGTCAGCCGACAAGGGCAAACAGATATTGGCAGCGTCTGACCATGAGAATAAACACTGGTCTGTTTAGGGTGCGCACACCTGTGGAAACCCTTCAGAATGGAGTCGGGAAGCAAACAGAAAACAGAGTTTGTGTTGTTTTGACATGTGCATGCAATTTGTGTGTCTGGTGACATGGAACA
Organism: Enteromius paludinosus; assembly: GCA_032361165.1. Classification (NCBI taxonomy): domain Eukaryota; kingdom Metazoa; phylum Chordata; class Actinopteri; order Cypriniformes; family Cyprinidae; genus Enteromius; species Enteromius paludinosus. The sequence continues at coordinate 11,711,336 of JAUMHQ010000076.1, forward strand.
TGCTTGAAGTAAGAAAGTCAGAGTTGCTGTCTTCTGCAGAGCATAGAAATGTCCTGAGGAAGTTTGTATCTGAATGGCATTTGGGCTTTGGGGCAATTGATTTTCTTTGTTTACAGCCTTGAATGGATTTAGGTGACATCCTGTTTGCACAAGCGTCTTATGCTTCACTTTATGTGAAAGTGAATAGGTGGGTTTGTGTGTTTGTTTGGGCATGTGTGGGTTCTTTGATCTGAACAGCATGAATAACCTAAATAATGAGGCAAAAGAATTCTTATGTGGCCAGAAGCCAGCTCTTGACAATCTGCCAGACTCACTGCTTTGATAATATCTGTGTACAAAATATTTCACCATACAGCTTTTCCATTTAACCCTTTCCGCATCCACAGGTACAGACTGAAACACCAAGCCACGACTTTCACATTATGGGCCAGATTTACTAAATAGGGCAAATTATTGTGCGAATGCAATTCCATAAAAGCACCAATGGGAGTGGAATGTTCCAATGTTGCTGATTTACTGACAATGCGCAAATTAAAGAACACTCTCTCATTTACATAATTACCAACACAATCTACCAAGAGCTACGCAAATTAGCATAGGGTAATCAGGTGAGAGTAGTCTAAAACAGACACAAAATGGGTTAAGACATGCTTTTTGGAGGGGCTTTGAGAATTGTGCAAATACGAGTAAACTGACTATGTTCAAAATTTCGTACATTACATTGATTGATCTATTTAAAAACTATCTATACTAGGGGTTGAACAATATTTAGGGCAGATGCTGAGACTGATTATTAAAGACAGATAGTAGACCGATAACTGGTATTTTAAAACGGTTGGTTGAAAATTGGTTGCATTTCCGAATACGGTCCACAGAGGCCCTCAACCTAAAATGAGTTTGACACCCCTGATCTACAGTAAGGGTATATAGAGAGTTAAATGTGGGGACACTGTATGCTTCATGATTAAGCCTATGAATACTGTACTACAGCTAAACAGCTTGGAGAAATGTATTTGCTTCAATAATTTACATGTTAGAAATGTATGTGTAATACCATAACCTCAATTCATCATCTCATGCACATCAATTGATGAACTTAAAAAAAATTGCATATATAATAAGTATAAATAATTTAATTGTCTTCATAGCTCCAATGTAGAAGTTATGAAGACCGGAATTACACTAATAGCCTATTATAGACAGACTTGGTTCAATATTCTATAGCCTAATCTTGGCCTTCTGTTTTATTCAACTTAGGTCTTTTTCACAATCTCAAGGTGATTTGCCTGCCACAATTAACACTGAATTACTGAAAGCAGATGGTAAACCAAATACTGTTCAAGAAAGAAGGTTGTTTACATTTTCTATTGATCATAGTAGCATGCATTTATAAAATGATGAAAAATAATGGGGAAGAACATTATAACTGGGCACATTTCCAGATATGCAGGGTAGTTGAACACTTTCTGGCATTTCAAATAGTCATATGCCTGATACACAGTGGTGGGGGGATGCTCTTGTATGTCCTCTGCAACCTACAGTACCACAAAACCGGCCAAGATGCAAATGGAGTTCAGCATTAATTTGTGGACTTGTTTGCATCGTAGCTTGATTTGTAGCAACGCAGCGCATGCAAATAAAGTGGACTCAGTGGTTCACGTAAATTTCCCCCGTGACTCAAGTCCACTTCTGTAACCCGATGCTATTTTCATGTATGTTTAATCCATTTGAATTCATTTCATTTAATTATTCAAATGTATTAATTCCTCTGAGAGTTGTGTTTTAATTGATTAACTTACTTTAGTGAGAAAAGTGCTTTAGGCAAGGCATAAATAAATAATCAGATATATATTGCATGTGTGTAAATATCTCTTTTGGTATGCCAGTGGAAGATTCTGAGCACTTAAGCAAGTTAGAGAACCGTTAAGCACTCTTTAGATTAATAAATGTGAGTGTCATGCTTTTTTTGTCTGTGTCTGTGTTGATTGGATCTTGTATTTATGCACATATCTTACCTCTGATGAGCTATTCAGCTACCCACAATACACTCATCAGGCTCACAGTCATTACAAGCAAATGTGTGTGATTGAGTGTGTGCGCACAGACCAGCTGCTTTCAGTCTGTTTTTAAGTTTTTTAAGACACAGCAGGAGGGGTCCAACTTTCCTGTGCTCACACTGCCTGCGGCAAAATCACTCCATCTTTGGAAAAACAGCAAAATTCACTCCCAGCCATGGCTTTCAGTCTGAGACACACGAACATGCACCAGTATATTAGTTCACGGTAGCAGAGGTGGGTATTCAACCTGAAACAGCATAAAACAGCATTTTTGGTGAAACTACCCATAATGCATCAGTGCCTCAGCATTTCAATCGTCTGATAAGTCTCTGTGCTGTTCTCATATGCACCACTTTCTCATTAAGATAAATAACCTGGCAAGAAAAAGCTCCAGCATCCAAACTTTCAGGTTTAAAAGGATTCTTTTCCTCACACATCTGGCCTTGTTTGCGAAACACGAGTAGAACGAATCCATTCTGTGTAAATTGTCCCATTGAATTGAATGCAACAATTTAACTAAGACTGTTTTTACAATGGGTTTACACACATTCATTCTACTTTTGTTACAAGAATAAGGCCTGTTTCGCATCGCACCCGCAAGCATTTCGTGAGCAAAGCTTTGTGACTGAAGCAGCAGGCTTATGTTATGCTATCGTACTAATAGCATTTCTGCTTTAAAGAAATAAACCAATATAACAACAACAGTCGGAAATTATAAAACGGCTAACTGGAATTGCAGATTGAGAATGACCGTAATCACCATGTAATCTTATTTACATAAGGCGGCTGAACACATTTACATCCAAATTTTAATTAATCTACATGTGACCAAATCTAAATGACAAAGTGAAGTTTTATGTTTAGCAGACTGATTAAATCAATGGAAAGATTTACACAGTAGAATATGCAATGTTTGTGCATCATGCATTTTATGCATCTTATAGGGATGTCAGTACATCTTTTTTTATCAATTAATAAATATTTTTAGATTGGTACCAAAATAGTGTGTTTGTGTGTGTGTGTGTGTGTGTATGTGGGCATACTGGTACCCAATATTGGTAGTATTAATTTACTAAAGATAAAAATATATATACATGTTTCATCTATTATTTAATTGTGGATACTAATTTTCTTCTTTTTTAGATATTTGGATAGATTTTCTCTATTTTTATATATATTTAGATACTGTTATTATTTTACTAAAAACAATAAAACACTAAAAACACTAACTAATATGATAAAATACCTTTATTAATATATTAATACTACACTACAATTTTTTAAATTATGGACAGCATTGGGTTGTTTTTAACCAATGTTTAACCCAACCATCTAGGCAGTAACCCAACCATTTGTCCATATTTACCCAGCACTATTTTATTTAACAACTAGCATTTAACCCTAGCATTTTTTAGAATGTAAATATTAATATTACTGTTCTATTTAAATGAAATGCCCTTTATGTGGCATAAAAGGTTGTGCTTGTAGAAATGTTTATAGTGCATTTTTAGTTCAGTACATGATATGTAGCAAAAATTGGCTCAGCGCTAAAACTCTACTTGCACCTACGCTTCTGCTTGTTCACTTGTGCAGTGTTAATACGACAGTTGAAATAAATGCATGCTGCTTTCATGAGAGCCCTTGATTTGTGCAGGTGTCTGTTTAAATACACACACACACACACACACACACACAAAACAAACACAGATATATTATATCTATTAATAAAATATTTTTTAATACAGTATTTTTATTTTTTATTTTTTTTGTGCCCTAACTTAGTGCATTTGTTCCAGTTCTATTAAACTGTTCTTTAAAGTGCATCAGAACTATATAACAAGTTAATCACTGTTTCTTTTAGTGAAATCTATGAGTGTTTTTATCTCATCCATCATTGATCCCTATACAAATGAGGGGGGAGATTTTTGTTCGCACATCACTCTAAAGAATTGCACTTATAATCATTCTGGTGTGACTCTCTGCCCCCTCACATCCATTAGTAATGCCTGAGCATCCTGACTGATGAGGAGCTCTGTTCGTCAGGCCTGGGAATACTCCATCACGCAGGGTGGGTGGCTGCCATTACCATAGATTACACGCTTCCGTTCCCCTTAAGATTACCTATGTGTGTGTGCATATGTGGAGGTGTTTGTATTCAGAGCTGTGGGTTTGTTTACTCATCAGCCCTCTGTGTGGATTCCATGCTGATGTTCTCTGTGAGGGAGATTGTGTCAAAAATGCGGCTGCTCTCTGCACTGAAAACGTGGCATTTTCCAAAACGGCTCATCTGACAAAACCGCTCTGACTCTTAGGGCAGTTGTCAGTAATACGATATAATTTGTACTGTAAAGTCACATTATGATGTGTTTCCCCGTTACCCACCTCCCACTTTCAGCTGAGGCCACATAATAACCAGGAAGACGGCAAAACCACCTGCTCTGACACATTCAGGCCTTCGGTATGACAAAATATTTGCAAAGAATGATTATATGTTCCCTTTCTGTCAGTCACCACTAGTTAAGTTGTAACGACAGACTGGGGTCTTGCCTAGAGCCCTAATTTGCTCTGCTTAATAGAAAACGGCAATGAGAACTGGCAAGTGGTTAAACAATCCTGAGCCACTCCCCTTCATCCAGGTATAAAGAGGCGACAGGTGCAACCACTCATCAGATTTTGCTTTGGAGCTGCGAGTTTATGCCTGCTGCTTTGAAATTCTGCAACAAAGATGAAGCTGAAGCAGAAGTTGTTCTCTGTGGCGTCGATGACACAATCAGTGGTTTCCCTGTCAAGGTCTTTGAGGACATTCCCCAGGTGGAGAGAGCACTTGCGGTGCACTTGTGCTCACAAAACAGCGCCACCTGGCGGAATCGTCCCAGGTTCCTGTCCAAGGCCTGTAGGACCACGCCAGCTAAAAGAGCTGCACAAGGGTGGCTCCAACCCTGGGTTAATGCAGGAGCTGCGCATAGTGAATGACTTTGCTCTCTGAGCAACGAAAGTCATGGCACGGTCCCTAGGGAATATCTATCTATCCCATAGGGCTATCTATGGCTCAACCTGGCTGAGATGAGGGACTTGGACAAGGTCAGGTTTTTGGATGCCCCAATTTCCCAGGTTGGCCTGTTCTGCGACACTGTAGAAGATTTCTCGGCAGTCTAGCAGGAGGCGAGGCGATCCAGCACATTCTCCCCCGGCGTGAACCTCCATCTGCCACCGCTCCGCCGCGGGTCACGCCTCGGCCTGCTTGACGCCAAGGGCACCCTCTTGCAGCGACAACACCTGCTCCGCCCCATGCTGAGACTCAGCGAGGCCAGTGAATCAAGCCTCCTCCAGGGAGGCAGCGCCCACCCCGCCTCAGCAAACCTACAATTCCTCCCGCAACTGGCGAGGACGATGCCACTTCACCTCCCAGAGGAGGGCCGGGAGAGGAACCTTCCACGGGTCTGTGGTACTTACAACATCACCAAAAGAGCAATTTTCTTGTCCTACAGGCCTCAGTACTTGTGGGTTGACTGTGAGCGACGCTCTGCTTTCTCACTCTCACCCACAGTGCCCCCTTTCGCCAGTGGCCAAGAGACGGCATTTAGGGGACGCATCGCTTCCCCATGTGTCTCTGGTCGGTCCCTCATTGGATCCAAACAGTCTGCAAGTGGACAACCAGAATGCTATGCTTTCTGCACCTCTCAGTCAGACTGTTCATTGCTGCACACCCCTTGGCACGCCGGTGACTCTGATGATGCCACTCTTGTGGTGCCTGGATGCGTGGATGTCGCTACCCAGCCCGTCGCAGTGGCTTATTCTGACAATTTGGCTCAGCTACACAATCCAGTTCACCCGGGACCTCCCAGGTTCAGTGGTGTTCTCGAGACTTTGGTGGCTGTCCAGAATGATCCTGTCTTGCGTGAGGAGATTGCTGTCCTCCTGTCAAAGGATGCAATCGAGCCGGTCCCTTTAGCCAAGATGGAGGTGGGGTTTTACAGCCCTTATTTCATCATGCCTAAGAAACATGGTGGCCTTTGACAGATCCTGGACTTGCGCATTTTGAACTTTTTAACCTGCACAAGCTTCCATTCAAAATGCTTCTGCAGAAACGCATTGTCAAGTGTGTTCAGCCTTAGGATTGGTTTGCAGCGATCGTCCTGAGGGATGCATACTTCCATGTGTCAACTCTTCCGAGACACAGACTGTTTCTGTGGTTTGCGTTTGAGGGTCGAGCATGGCAGTACAAAGTCCTCCCCTTCGCGCTCTCCCTGTCTCTGCGAGTCTGTACGAAGGTCGTGGAAGGCGCCCTTGACCCGCTGAGGGAAGTGGGCATCAGAATCCTTGACTATCTCGTCTCATTTTGGCCCAGTCTCGAGAGAAGTTGTGTGCGAGCACCAGTGGCGGTTCATTAAAAAATGACAACAAACCTCGGGTTTCCCCTAGGTCCGCTGTCAGGCTTTGGTCATTCTATGCTTACAGCACGGTGGGATTGATCTGTGCAAGCGTTCGTCACTTCAGTCGAAGTAACCTGAAGCCGGCTGTGCGCTGCCAGCTTAAATATATGCAGCCACGCCCCCTCAGGCGAGCTTCGGCGAAGCCGCGGCCATTGGCTTGCTGTAGACGGCGTTAAGCCGATTGGTTTAATCTTAAACCACTGCAGCGGCCAATGACC
>JAUMHQ010000076.1:11719583-11737267 GCA_032361165.1 Enteromius paludinosus
TTCTCTCTGACCAATCAGCAGTCTGCTGTGTTTTCACGTCACATTTTAGTATCGCCTCAGCTCGCCTCAGCTCGCTTGGAACCTCGCCGGAGGTGGTACGAAAAAAAGTACCTGGAAGCCTGTACAGGTACAACTTTTACACAGTGGAAAACCAAACCGAGCCGTGTCGAGTCGAGCCGAGTCGAGCTTGTACTGTGTAGTGGAAAAGCGCCATTAGATCAATCGGGTGCTTCTACTAAATACTGAGCAAAGGGTCTGACCATAGGACCATATGATATTTCAGTTTTTCTTTTATAATAAATCTGCAAAAATGTCAACAATTCTGTGTTTTTCTGTCAATATGGGGTGCTGTGTGACAATTAATGAGGGAAAAAAAATGAACTGAAATGATTTTAGCAAATGGCTGCAATATAACAAAGAGTGAAAAATTCCCGTATCCACTGTACCTTCTAAGTAGTAGTATCAGAGAACAATTTTAAATACTATATCAATGCACTCTGTAGCACCTTTAAACTTATTTAAGAAAAAGATAAGAAAATACAGATACACAACGAAAACAACCGAACCTTGAAAAAATAAGACAGACAATTACTCAATATGCACAACTCAGCATGTGGGGAAAAAACATAACCCAGCAGTTTTTAGATGAGTGAGATGCATGAGAACAATGCACTTTGCTTAAACTAATATGCTGCATAGAACCATTAAAAAAACCTTTAAAAATGCTTTGAGTTTAAGATGCTCTTCAGCCAGCCACATAAATAAAGAAGCGTGTACACGTTTTTTTTTGCGTGTGTGTATATACTTGTGTAAATGCCAGTCGGGTACATGCTTTTCAGTCTATATCAGTATGTATTAGTTGTTAGTGTGGGAGGATGATTTTAGTGCCCAGCATCATTCCAACTCTTGATTTTCTTCACTGTTTCTCTCTCTCTCACACATGCTCTCCTTATCTATCTATCTATCTATCTATCTATCTATCTATCTATCTATCTCTGTCTCTCTCTCTCTCTTTAATACATTTGTGATGTTTCCTTGGAGCTCAGAGGAGGAATTGACACCTTTGATGCATTAGCAGACAGAGCGCTCTGAAGCCCCAGATGAATCTCTAAAAGCTTGAGGACGAGTCTGCGGTGTACGAGAGCATTATCGGTACACAGGAGGCCCTGCTCTGCATCATGCCTCATTCACAACTCTCTGACCTCACTAAACCTGCAATTTCACTGGCCTCAGCATTGCTGTTTCTTTCTCTAATTCTCTGCTTCAGACCAACAGCTGGTCTCAGCCCCACTGTTTCCAAATGTTCACTTATAGGGGAACGAATGACTGGAAATGACACAAACCAGACGAAAATGTAACTCCCTAGTGAGTGCATATTGCTAAAAATGTGTGTGCCTGTTTACAGCTATGTGTGAGAGCAATTCTTTGTGGTTTTAATAGGTGTGTGAGGTGACGAGGGAGGAAACCTCAGCAGACTGGAACGATTGAAAATTTCATGGCTACAAAAAAATGAGAAATACCATCTATACAGGCAGTGGCCCCTGTCAGCCTCGCATATATTTATTTGATTAGTTTATTTTATTTTTACATTTTTTATTTTTTATTTGTAGAGACTGTAGAGAGATAGAACATAAGCACTACGATGTAAGAAGCACTATTCAATAGATTGGGAACAGTCATTTAAAAAAAAAAAATGCATTGTTACAAAAAAATATATTTACTTTCATTGCTTGATTTCTTTATTTATCAAATAATCCTTGAAAAATTATATCACAGCTTTTACCAAAATATTAAAAAACACAATTTTGCATTGATAAAAGAAAGGTTTCTGTCTGGAATGTCATGAAGTATGTTGTTAGGCAATAATCTCACTACATTATTACAATTAATGACAAAAATAATGTTTGGAAATGAAAACTGAGATTTGACACGCTACCGCAAAAGATAGAAATAACTGAATTAAAACCATTTTTTGTTGGTGAAAATACTAGTGGCCTAAGACTTTTGCACAGTATTGTATATTGAAAATAATTTTAGTATGCAATCTTTTAGTATGTAATCTAATTTTCATTATTATTTAATTATTCTAAAATCTATAAAAACATAAAAAAATCTTACCAACCTTAAACTTTTGAATGGTATGTAGGTTTTCCAAATGAACTGTCGAATATATAGCATTGCCATGGGTGGCAGTATTTATTCAGAAATATTTGACAGCTAAATGCTATGAATGATCTCTGTATTACCTGTTCTTAATGTTTCTCCTCAGCTGTCAATGCAGAGTGAGCTGAGAGAGTGATTCAGGAGGGAAAGGTCATTAAGCTTTGATATGCTGAAACTCAAGCTTTAGTGCTTTGATACAGTATTGTCCTTCAAGAGGATATCACATTTGAAGCAGCTACCAATTCATGTCATTAGAATTAAACCTCCACTGCCTATTCTTATATGAAAAAACTCTAAAAGGTTTCACTTCAAGTCATGAAGTTTTCCATGTGAAAGAATACATAAGTCACGTTTATTATGCTTTTTGAGAGCAGTGAAGTGGTCATGATACCAAAATATCAGTGTCCTAGTCGATGCAATAGCAGTGAAAATCCACAGTTACTGATATACAAAAACCAGGGATAACTTTAACCAGTTTATCTAAGGTTGAGTACTATTACAAATATTAGTAGCCTAACAGAAATAAAAACAATGGCATGTGAAATAATAATTAAAAAAAAAACATAAAACCAAAATCTTTCAAATTATGTCCATTTCAAACTATAAAATATCAAAGGAAAGGAAAGGACGTGACGTGGCCAGGTATGGTTTCCATACTTGGAATTTGTGCTCTGCATTTAACCCGTCCAAGTACAGTACACACACACAGCAGTGAGAAGTGAACAACCATGCACACACACCCATAGCAGTGGGCAGCCAGTGCTGTGGGGCGCCGGGGAGCAGTTGGGGGAACGGTGCCTTGCTCAAGGGTCTCACCTCAGTCGTGGTATTGAAGGTGGAGAGAGCAAAGCATAAAAATAATAAATACTTGCAGAGTTTGATGTGATATAAGATAACCAATCATTAGATTTAATTACCATTTATAGCGCAATATATTGTACCTACTAAAGTACCTACCATACTGTTTATATACTGTATAACTGTTCGCTCTTCTGCTAATTGTATTTCACTGGCCTTAGAGTTGCAAGTTGAATCTAATAATTTTTTTTTAATCTAATCGATTTTCTTGTGTCAACTGGCTACATTACCGTGAGACATAAACATGTTCACATTATTGTCACGGCAACAGCAACCAAAAAATTGTCCATTTGATTGCTCACAGACAGTGGCTCATCAGTCAAACCCAATTCAACACGCATACAGTATGACAAAATGACTGGTTTCGTCACTTTTCTTTATATAAGTATTGACTCGGTGGCGAGGTATTTTTGCTTTCCCTAGACCTTGCAGTGTTGTATTGTGCAAGAAAAGAGGTGAGTCAATGTTCAGAGAGGAAGATTGAAGACATGTCATTGGAAATCCAGTAAGACAGGGCGGCTGTTTTATATCGGCAGCGACAAAAACCCTTGATGACAGTTCCTTGGCACGGCCATAAAAACGGGGGTCGAGAGTGAAGCAGAGATAAATAACAGGACGCTAAGAAACCGAGCATGTGCATTGTGCTCGTCTTCAACATTTGTTTGTATCAGAACCAGAACCGGAGAGACACTACAGCAGAAAAGATGACAGCAGACGGATAGGTTTTGGACAGCAAGGATTTTAGTGCTATATTGTATTTCGACATCATGTCAATCAATTCATGGGGGCCTACGTGAGAGATGTGTCCGTGGACCGGCGTTGTGCCATTTGTCTCTGATTAGAGGCTTCGGCTGTCACTCGATTGGTCAGAATGGCTTTCTTGACAGGCTGAGGAAGACAAACACTGCCATGAATCTGGCTCGTTTGTCAGTCATGTGAGAAATTGGCATCGGAGCCGCAAGATAAAACATTCATCCTTCCATCCCTTTTCTCTGAAGCTCATACCTTTATTCTTCCCATACATCCACCCACTCAGGTTTTTTTCCCCCTCTGCACATCACTAATGTAGCACTGGTTTATTTTCTAGGCAAGGCATAAAGTGAAAATAACAGTTTCTTCAACCGATCCCGTGGAACACAACGGAAGATGTTAAATCAATTGTTATGATCCTCAGTCACCAGTCAGGGGGTATTTACAACAACACCTTTTTCAACTAAAAATATTTGATGTGTTTTGGCTATTTGCTAGCATGACAATGCCATTTTGGGCCTGTGAAAACTCAAACTTTTCAAAACTCGACATTTTCATAGATCTGTGCGAACGGGGATCGTTTGACAAAGTCATCATCTGTAGAAGAAACATTTAAAAAATGCAAATCCTTTCCTTAGGTTTTAGTGCGATGTTTGTCATGTAAATGTACCCTATGCACCCAATGTAACAGGGTGTTTTGCAATCACACAGGCAATTAAAGACATATTTTATATAATCATATACACACATTAGTTATCCATAAGCCCAGGAGATTATTCAGTGGCATCTAGAGCTGTGAAGGCTTCCTCATTTAATTGAGCTTTTTTTTACTCTCTTACCCACATCAGATTCACGTCATCTTCACTCTGCTTTTCGATCTGCTCAAATCCTCACTCTCAGACGTGATAATTACACCTCCATGTTTATTAAATACCACAAAAGCAATTACTAGTAGAGAAGACATAAGTAGAGATTGATTGGGTTGAAGAGAGTTTATGCAAGGTTGTAAACTTTATTATTACTCCTCCACGGTTGCCTTAACTAGAATCTTTGTAAATCACTCTCATAAATGTTAAAATGTATGGGTTTGTGTTAGTTAGCTGTATTCTTTTATTTTTTAACCTAATCAAACTGCAACTTTGATTGAGATTACTGTAATTGGAATGCACAAGGGAAAAATATGATTTTTGAGAAAATAAAGTAGTAGTGAGCTTGATGTAAATGTGAGGTGTTTCTCCAGTAAATCCCAGCTTGGAGTGTTATTCTGTATGATTTTCAGATGTCAGCATCATGGCCTCTGTTCGAAAGAGAGACACTGATATAAATTACCCCTGATGAGCTGTCTTTGCCATTTGGAGGCAAACTCTGATCGTGATTATCTGTTTGGTAACAGATGTTAGGACACTGAGCCCATTAGAACACAGAGGTGTAGGTATCAGCTTTCAGCAGCTGTTTAGCCTTTTTTTACACGTTGATTAAAATTGTGAATTTAGAAAGGCTGCTTTATGAGTGAGGGGATAAGTATATGCTTAATTCTCAACTGGTGGGTTATGATAATTGCAAATGCAAAATATAACTGCTGTGTGATCTTATTATAAAGGATAACGAATAGCTTACCAACTTTTGAAGTGAAGGAGAAAATACTTCATTTTAATAAGCCTTTTTGATGTTAATAACTTTTCATGGGTCTCTACAGTTCATAGTTATATTAATAAATATAAGTATTGTACTATAAGCAGTTTGGGTAATATTTAAAATGTAAATGTTAAATTTTTTAACTTTTTTTTTTATTTTGTATAAAAAAACATTTGGGTATGTGTTAATATTGCTGCATTTAAAAGGCTCATTTTATTGACATCATTATGCATTAGACAATAAGCAATTTGGGCACATGGTGATAATGTTTAATTTTAAGGGCTATCGTTTGCTTTTGTACAAAAAGCAATTTAGGTTCACAGTACATTTGGGTTTTGCTTTTGTGCAACATTACACGGTAAATGAAATGTTTAATTTTTAGTATGAAGTGTTTTAGCATGTGTTGGGTTGCCACTCTATGTCTGATGTAAAATCTGCTTCTTGAAGCAAAACCAGTTAACTAGTTACTGTAGTATGCTAATTGATCTCATTTGCATATACAGACACCTAATTCTCTCCTTTCCTGTTTTATTCATGCTGTTGGTCACTGAAAATAATGTTAAATTACAGACCAACTGAACGTTATCCTGATAAGAGATCTACTTTTCTTCCCCTCTTGTCTCATCTTTTAACATTGGCGCAGATAAGCAGTTTGATCAGCTGTAAATGAATCTTTTATTCTGTGTAGTGTGCAGAAATCTAGCAAACGCTAAAGCGTGAACATGCTCCAATAAACTGCCAATCATCACTGATCCTCACATGTGCAGATTCCTGTAGAAAGTTACTCTGCTCCTAGCTGCAGGGAATTACACCATGTCCCATTACTGACCTCTGAGGCCAGAGAGAGGTGTATTTAAAGCTAAATCAGGGGCAGTAAAAGTTGAGGGGCAAAAGGAGTGAAATCAGGGGAAAGGGTAGTCAGAGGTGACGAAATAGAGAACATTACTTCTCATTTGCAGGGAGAGATGGGAAAAAGGGGCACATAGTTGTCAGCACTAGACAGGTTTCACAGAAACATGTGTGCTCTACTTTAATGTGCCTCTCACACACAATCACACACACACACACACACAGACACTAACGTATATCACACAAAGGGTGTGTAGATGAAATGAAAGGCAAATGATGGCTCTCACAGCTCAGTCAGACGGAGGAGAGAGAAGAGGTGATTTCCTCTCCCTTTTCCACTCGGTTGCTATTATTTTCAGATTCATACAGTCTTTCTTAGTCTTTCGTGCTGCTTGCAAACTCAGCTGAACAGTATTTATCTGATTTCATAAATGGTGTCAAAAGTGTGATTCCAGTCTTTCTTGTTTGAGGTCTTAATTATGTGTCACAAGTTCGTACTTACTGGTAATTAATAAATTAAAAAGCGTGTTTGGTGTGCTGTCCGGGGAGTAGGCTCAGAGCTCGGCGGACTCCCGAGCCCTAGGGTTATTAACCCTACTGGGCACGAGGAGCGAAACGGCTCGCCGCCTGGCCCGTTCCCCACATGCCCCCCCGGAGGAAAGATGAAGGAATGGCGGAGTAGGGGTGGAGGAGGGATGCTAAGAACGAGATGCCTAGAGAAGGGGGCTTGCACTATTTATAGGAAGTATCTCTCGCTCTGGTTGGATGACAAGATGATAGGATGATTAGGAGGCTGAAGAGCCAGCCGTGATTAATTACCTGTGCTTGCTCCTCCCAAAATTTGTTCGCAAACATCATTGTTGTACCGCACGTATGTGTGTGTTCATACATTAAATTAGTAAAAAATGTGCTTTTTTATATACATATATATATATGTGTTCCGTTTACTAATGCTTTGCTGACATGACTAAAGCTTGTTGAATCTGAATCTGTGACAAGACGAGGCCAAAAGGAGAGTGGAACAGCTCCCCAGCGGTCTTTGGCATGTACCCATACAACTTCTCTCAAAGCCTTAAATATTTAGGCACACACACTGAGAATACATGCCACAACCTTTACATTTACATTCACTTTCACACAGATGGATGAGTCTGTGGAAGCAAAGTGGCAACAGAATGACACAACACAGAATGGAGTGGAACAGATTAAACCCTCTGTGCACCTCCTCCACTCCTACCTTTTTTTCTCTTTACCTTGGCCCCATCCTTCTTTTATTTCACCTCTGTTTGTGCTAGAGCTTTACTGTACATATGCAATTTTTCCACTTCCTGATTAAAGATCAAAATTTGGTATGAATACAACAGTTGTGCTATCAATAGTAATTGCTATCATTTCCCAAAAGCGTTGTTAGCCAACTATGGATGCAAGTTTCTTTGTTACCAGCATAGTTCATTGATTCTGTGTTTCCTGAAAGCATGGTTCAAACGAACATTTGCAATCAACGTCACAAACATACTTTGTTGGAGCTACAGCTTTGGACCCGTAGTTAGAAGCATAGTTTCTTGTTAGTAAGAAATATAGGCTTTAATATATACGCTACAGTAACATGCATTACTATCTGTAGATTACATTCTTACATAATGAATTTTTGCACATCCATTCGCATGTGCATAAATAGCGAAAGGAACCCTGGAGTGTGATGTAAGAGGGAACCCATGATGAATCACGAGAGTAGTAACAAAAGTAGTAAATTAGTTAATAGGTGCCATGTTCAATACAGCAGCATCTTAGAGATCTCTTTTCAGTTAAATGGCATAAGCTATTCCTCAAGCACATGCGTGTGATGTCATTAACAATGGCCCGATGTTGTTGAGCTAATGTGGTTGAAACGATGGAGATGCGATCGTGTTGGGGAAACAGTCGTGACTAGCTAGTTTGTTTCTAAAACAATGCATCATACTATGATGGTTAATCTATAAGTGACTTACATCGTTGTTTGGAAAACGCATCCCACTAGTTTCATTCATATAATATTGTACTGAAAATGGTTCTTTATCAACAGCAGTGGAATCTTGAACATCCATGGAATCTTTCCATGCTTATTTAAAGTAGAAGAAGGTTCTTTAGATGATTCAGATTAACAACTAAGAAAATAAAAGGTTGATTTTAGAAGTGTTCTTTGAAAAGTTGTTTGGGGAACCAAAAATAACCAAAAAATCCCCTTGATTGAAAGCTTGATTGAAAAAATAATAGGTGCATAAACAAATCCCAAATGTACAGGATATTCTTGCTTGAGTGGACTCATGCATACATTTGAAAACACTGACCAAATACATTTTATATGTGCATTAAAGAAGTAATTTGATGAAAACTAGCATTATTATTGTGATGTTCCAGTTTTTCCATGTAAGATTGTAACTTTGATGTCTTTCTCTTTTCAACTCTAACTAATTTAATTTAATAACGAGTTATTTAGTCTTAGTTTTGACTGCAATAAAATTATATAAAATTTGTCTCCATGCACGTATTTAAATGAGCGGCTATCAGCAAATGAATGAATTAACTCCTCATTTGTGATTATTAATAAAACAATTGGATCAGGTTCAGATTGAGTGTATACATTATCCAGCACGTGCATGCTAGCTTAAACGGCTGTGTTTGTGCTTGCCTTCTTTTTGGCACACTTCCAGCAGTGTGGCTTTAACAGAAATACACAGAGAACTTCAACACACACTCATACTCGGAACAAGATATTAAAAAATGCATTGCTAATCAAAAAATAAGAGGTTTTGTTCAGGGGAGGAGGGGGGCACAGAAACACAGCTAAAATAAAATAAGGGTGGAGAAGCAGATCTGGGTCACTCCATACTACCTGTCTAAATGTAGCCATATATCCCAAGTGGGGGTGAGAGGACAGCCTGATAGAGTGATGAAAGGAAAAATGAAATGAAGGCAGTGTATTCTTGTAGAACCATCTGTCCAACAGCCCCATCATAGATCCTGAAAATAAAACATTGTTTACAATGAATCAGAATGGACCATTTTTGAACAATATATAAAGACCAGAAAAATACATAAATAAGCTAGTTTATGTGGGTGTGTATGTGTGTATATACATAAATAAATAGGCATAAAATATAAATCATATAGTGTAAATTATATAGTACATGTATGTATGTGTGTGTGTTACACTTTCACACATTGTGCACCATAAACTGTGCCACTTTATCCAAGCTTTTAGACAGTGGCGGGTCATAGATCTTTGTTATCAAATGCTTTCTGCATGACACTAATCACGCTCTGCTGGTTCCAAAGGAGCCATCATGTTTACTGGGCTTACACTGTGTCAGAAGAGAGTCTCTTGTGTCCTGGACTATATAACTGGCGCGTGTCATCTGTTTGTACGCAGCTCATTTCCCAGTCTCCCAGGGGCTCTGCTTTTAGCGTAAGTGCCTTGGTTTACAGGCTATATGTTTTGCTCTTTTTTGCTAGACTTTTATTTGGAGACATAGGGGGAATTATTGGATGATTCTGTTCAAGGTAATAGCTTTGCATTTGATAAATATGTGGAATAATTTTGTGTTTGCTTTTTTTAATATGACCATTTGGCTGATGGAATAAGTTAAGACTGTGAGTTCTTGTTTTCGTGTGTGTGCGTATGTGTGTGTGTGAATTTGTTTTAGAGTCATTGGGGATTCTTAATGGGCGCTAGAGTCATCCATCACACACACAGCATACAAGTCAGCACACTGACATTATTATGGAAATGATCTTGGAAAGTGTATCTCTAGAAGTGCGTTATTAGTGATACACGGTAGTCAGATATTATTTAATGATGTATTTTTGACAGCTTGTAATAGCTTTTGGATAAATGAACTTTCTTCTCAAGCCTACTTTATGTATGTTTGTGCAGGTAATTTTTGTATACGCAAGACTGATGCAAGACCTTGTGTTAGCAAAGGCCAAGGAAAGGAAAAAACTTGTACAACTTTTCCTGAAAAAATCGTACGTTTCTTTTTGTACTCTTGTTCTTCACATCAAAAGAGACTCTACATTTAGAGAGCAAAGTATTTGGTTGCTCACACAGTGTGTGTGGGTGGAGCAGTGTGTATGTCCGTGCAATTATAAGAGACTGCAGGAGCAGAAAGAGACAATGTTCCCTAAATGCATCTCTTTCTCATTCCTTTTTGCTGTCTGTTTATATGTTCATCTTATTTCTGTTTTCTCTAAAGTTGTCCAGGAGAATCAAACACTTTTGTAGTTTTGCTACTTTGAAATTGTAACTCTGCAAGCTTCAAGCTGCAAGCTGAACTGCTGTCAAAAGTAAAAAAGCAAACAAACAAAAAAAACAGTTAGCAGCTAACTTCATTGAAGCAAAGTATTTACAGTATTAATTAGAATTCATCAGACAAGATTTATTAATATGATAGCAGTTGAGAAGAGCTGTTACACAAACACAGCCATAAGATCAGATATCCTATCAGATGATTGCGTTACAGTATATGACACATTTGCTTTGAATTTTATTCTGTTGATAAGTAACTCTGCAACTACATGTCATTTTTCAGTTGAAAGTATTAGCTTTTTTCCCCCCTCCTTCTCCTAAATGTATCTTATTTCCTCATTTTCTATGGAGGGGTCCAATGTCACTGCATGTAACAGTGTATGTGACAAATAAAGGCTTCTACTAATACTACTAGCTCATATTTGCCTCAATACTAGCCTCACAGCAAACACTCAAATAACACTCAGCCCCTAACCACTCACAAGATGTTGTAAGGTACTGTGCAGATCTTAAATAAACAATGTCAATATATAAAGTATATTTAATATGGTGGTCATTGTGTGTTATAAATAATCATAATCTTAAGTTATAATCACAAATACATAAATATTATAATAGTTTATAATTGTTTTTATGATTATTCATGAGATGTTATAACACATTATAAGGTTTTTTAGAATGCATTATGCAGTCATTATAATGCCTTATTACACAGCTCTCTGGAATGCTTGATTCTGATTGGTCAGTTGAGACATTTGCAGGTTCGCTCTTTTCGAATAATAACCGCTCCAAAGTAATAACGCATAGCCGATACTACTTGTATGTTTAAAATCCCTCTGCGCCAACAAAGATTACTGTTTGGTGACTAACACTGGACAACCACGATTAACAATGGAAAATATTCCTATTAATAATTAATATTATTCATATGTAGATGTTATAAATGGTCTTACTAACGTTTGAATGTTAGTCATGTGGTACTTTATCGTTTTGCGGAAGGATGAAAATATTTATTTACAATAAATATGCCAATAAAATGTCCATTTTTTTTCCTTATTTGGCAATTAGCCATGTAATAAGCGGGACAATGGACAGGCAGCCGGTAGTTTTCGCAGAAATAAGCCCCGACAGTGTAATCTTACTAAAGAATACCCTTATAATGTATTATAAATACAGGCTTCATAGAAAGTGTTAGCAAAAAATCTATGGAAAACTATGTTGTATTTTATATTATATATTACATATTTTTGGTAAAAGTAATTAATTTGGTAATTAAGTATGTAATTGCAAATTTTTATCAGAAAAATCTCAGTTGTCATCAGGAAAATGTACATTTTCAAAACTTACTGTACACATGCCCCTTAACCCAAATCATCCAATTCTATTTTTATTTTCTATAGTTAATCAGTTCAAAATTCCTTCTTTTCACTGATTATACAACAACAACAAATTAAAAACATAATGTTCCACAGAAAAGAGAAAAAAAATGTAATTTGTGTTTGCAATTATATTAGGGTAAGGAAAAGCAAAATTTTGGGTGTACTGTTCCTTTAAAATCTGATATGTTAACTGCGCTAACCCCATTGTTACTGATTTCCGACACACGGCAGTAGACCTAATTCCAACAAATCCACACACAATTGTAATTCCATCAGTATCAGCCTCGTTTCCTCCAAACATCATAACTGCAGTGTCCACCAGTTTCCATATTTCACCACATGTGCCTCTCGCTGCATATGTATGAGTTCATTTGTCCTGTTGACGACATTAAACATTTATTGTAATGAATGTACGAGGGGCGGATGCAATCGCTCTCCTGGGTAAAAGACTAGAGGCTTGGGTCTTTTCATCATTCTCAATACAGCCCTGCTTGCATCATCCTCAAATTAATCACATGACATTTTACAAGCCTTACAACTGTTCTCATCTCTCTCTCTTTCTCCCTTTCTTTTTCCCTCTCTGCCGAATATCCAAACCCTGTTACAGCCACGGGATGTGAATCTGAACGAGCTGTCATGAATATTCAGATGCGAGGAGGTATCAGAGCAGTGTCTGTTTGAATTACGGTGGATCATACTCAGTCACAACCTCAGAGCTCAGTGTGGGAACGGGATCACAGCTCATATACTCCTGACTCATTCGTACCATTTGCTGTGACATTAAGCATAAAGACTGCCACTTCAGTCTGTTGATGCAGATCTTTACAATCCGATAGCACTGTAATAATTTATTTATGTTTTGATCGCTGAGCTGGATGACTTACAATGGGAAAGTTAATCTAATGGGATCTTGGAAGACGTTGCATGCATGCCAAAAGGCAACATCTGTTTGTGACGCCGTTTTTGTGGAGTAACGTTTTTGCCACCACTCTCTATTATGTTAGTCAGCCAAAAATGGATTTGTTACACTTCTCAAGCCCCAAAAACAATTTAACCGTCTCATAGAATATGTTTTTACTTCTTTTTCTATGTGAATATTCTCGTCCTACATACTCTGGCACAGGGGCGGAGCCAGACATTATAAACAGACGATCTGTTCAACAAACTTTCTTAACTCTGAATTTAGTGCTTGTTATAATGTAAAAATGCTGGCGGTGAATTAGATGAGATGAGTGATTGACAGGAGGCGTGGATATGTAGGACAGCGGTTTGTGTGAGGTGAGCTCGCTGACGGAGAGGAGAGAGAGCGCAGCTGATATCATTTTATCGATCCTGCGGAAACGTGGAATCGAACTGTTTTGATCATTTCTGTATAATGTGTTGAAAAACTATATTAGCTTCATTACAAAACTTTTAACAAACCCAAACGATTCAGGGCTTTTGAAAAAACATTGGGGGATGGAGCCCCAGAAGCCACCCACCGCTCCGTCCCTGCTCTCGCACCTGTCTTTCAAAGCTGCCCATAATAGCAGCCCACCTGTCTGTCATCCATCTGTAGAACTGTACCAGCTGCCAACTCCATTCTTTCCTCTTCTCATCCTCGCCCACTCTTTTCTCTCACATGGTCCCAGACCTGCAAATAACACCCAAACTGCTTTCGTATTCCCGCCGTCCCAAAACATGCAGCAGGGAGCCGCTCCAGGGCAGGGAGCGATCGGCTCCGTAGGGGTCCACCTCAGCTATCCAAAACTCCCTGAAGCCTTTGAGCCCCACAGCAAAACACCATCCCACACACTTTGTCAGGCCCACACATTATTGTGCTGTCAAGACAGAATGGGAATGAATATGTGAGTCAAAAAGCTGATGCCTTTTTTTCCTGAACTAACTTTTCTGAATCATTTTTGATATTACTTTTTCACCAACTGGCGACTGTATCCGCTCAAGTTCACACAGATGTTAATTACTTATTCAACTAATGTTTGACAACCCAAAAGCCTCCAAAATGATTTCCAAATTCAGTCTAGATGAGCATAATTTGTATGTTTATCATCATAAAATATGAGTTTTCTTTTGCAGTGGGCTTTCCTCCAGTTGTTTTTTTCTGATGTGTATGTAATTTACAGTAGGTGATAAAGCATTATACCAGTGGTTTTCAACCTGTGGGCCGGTATTGCAGGGGGGCCACCAATTATTATTAATAGAAATTTTAATATTGTTAATATAATAAAAAATGTCTAGTTTGCTGATCCGTTATGTATATTTTCTGTTTATTCAATACATTACCAGTTTATTCAATAAAGACAATTAACAGCCTTGCTTCCGAGTACTTAGTTAACCCGACACAAAAAGCGGGATCGTTTAAATTCTTTTGCAGTGGGCCGTGGAAACATATGTGTTTGGCTGTGTGGGCCGTGAGTTAAAAAAGGTTGGGAACCACTGCATTATACCATTATGATAACATTTTGATTCCAAAATTGCCATGTATTTTACCATTGCGCTACGTCAAAGCAAATGATTAAAATATGACCATAAAATTTTAATGCTACACTTTTCTTTTTGGTTGAAATTAACAAAATTTAAATGCGCAAGTACATGATAAATCCATCTTCGACCTTGTGTTTTTCTCTGAATCACTTTGGTAAATCTAAAATAATAGTTCATATTTTATAGCTGTCAGAATGCATTTTACAGGAACCTTCACGTCTGTAAATAAAGCTAAGAAAGTTGTGGTGTCGTAATAGTTTAAAGCCACAACAAGTAAACATCAAAACAAAAAGTGTTTATGAATAAAAGGGTAATGGGACAGTGCCTGCAATGAAACAGAAATGCATTTCATTCACTTTTCCTGTGTATTTATTAGCTTCGTTCATGCTATCTCTAAACAAATTTCTACTTTGTGTTTTTTGCCTATAAATAGCATACTAGATAATTTACAATAATTTCCACTGTTGTACCTTGAATGGCAAATTTATCTCTGATGCCAGCATTACCAAACTTATTAATGTTATTTTAAA
Organism: Enteromius paludinosus; assembly: GCA_032361165.1. NCBI lineage: Eukaryota > Metazoa > Chordata > Actinopteri > Cypriniformes > Cyprinidae > Enteromius > Enteromius paludinosus. Next base: position 11,734,517 of record JAUMHQ010000076.1, read on the forward strand.
ACAAGCCGAAACAACAATGGCATAAGAGCTCTTGAGACATTTTTTGGATCTCTTTTCTTGTTATTTATTTTATTTTTGTAAAAAGGGAGAATTTTGTTGTCATTGGCAACATTCACACTGATAACCATGGGCACATTTTGTGCCTCAAGCCATCAAATTCAGTCACACAGAATATTGGAGCCAAAACACAGCTAGCAGAATTACCAAAACAATATTCCGCTGCAAATAACTTGCAGTTGTATGGTTCAACCACTTGAGGGCTAACAGTGTTGCTTTAAGTAAAAACTAATCTTTTTCAAACTGTCAGCCCTAAAATATTTTTGTAAAACCTTTTTCTTATTTAATTTTTTCGAGGCATCCGCACCCGTCTCTGGACCCCAGCTTGAAAGCCTCTGGCATAGATATTGGAGACATTTTGATGGACTGACAAGTTGTTTGCAAAAATGCTTGTGTATGCATTAGTCAGATTGTTGGAGCAGGACTATATCTGGTGGGGTTGTGGTATGGTCGAGGTCGTGTGATGAGTTTGATGTAAAGTGACGGTAATGTGAGTTGAGAGCAGATCCCCTGAGGGACACTGGGCTCTGGGAAAGACAGACCGGTGCTTTAGATCACTGCTCCCATGCTAATGTGTGCCTCACTGCGCCTCATTCGCCTGGGGAGCAGGCTAAACACACTGCTGCATGCAAAATTCCAAAAAAGGGCAAATGATTTAGAGGAACTAGAGTAGATGGCTGGCACAGAATCATTGAGAAGGATTTTAGCACATGCCCTACATGAATTAGTCGATTGCTAACACTATGGTGAGATTTTGTGGAGTGTTTCCACTAGGCATTGCCAGGTCTGTGTGATAAAGATCAATGACCAATCAAATTGAGGCCAATAACCAACAACAACAACAAAAACAGTTCCAAAAGAAAACTATGCCACATTTTTACCATGCATTGGAAAAAGAAATACAGAGTGCAAACAACAATTATTGTATTTACTGTATAGTAGCCGCAACAAAATGTAATTTATTTATGTAAAATATAATAACAATATATCCTCATTTTAAACTGAAGGCTGGATGTTAGTAATGGCAGCGTATTTCTAAAATGGAATTGAAAAAACACTTTTTTTATTACAATGCTGAATTGCAGAAAAGTGAGAATTGCAAATTGCGAATGTGTACTCAAAATTCTATTAAAAAATCTTTGCGTATTTCTCTCTGACTGATTCTGCCCTATACTGTACCTACTAGTATAACTGATATATTAATGCTACTTATTTGGGTCATTACTGTTTTATGTTTCTTTTTCATGAACTAAATTCTCTTTTGTTTGTAATCAAGGCTGTTTCCACAGCAACACACACAGAAGCAATTAGTGAGCTGCCAATGTTTTGCTTTATATATCCTCCTCTTAATAGTTTGACACTATCCAGAATGTTCTTATCATTGCGAGTCAGACAGGGAGTCATCATCCGACCGAGCGCGGGTGAAGCTATTGGCCGATGCACAAATGTAATCTACCCCTTCAGTGGCATGTCAATAGAGAGTTCTGATAATGAGAGAGGCTGACGAATTGACAGAGCAGTGCCCTGGAAATTCATTATCATTCCTTCAGAAGGTACATAAACAGCATATGGTAGGGAGGCAGAAAACATGTGTGAGGGGTAAATTAGCTTGTAATGATTCCCGTGGTGGAGGAAACCTCTACTCGTCTGAAATGCCAGCCAAGCCTCCTTTCTCAATCTGCCGAATTAAATTGAACAAAAGGATTGTGGTGGCCTGCTACCGCTTTAAATTCTAAAGCCATTGCTTTGGAGGAGAGAGAGCAAGGCAGAGATGTTTGTAGGTAAATTGATGCGTTCTTATCTGTTTTTCCATTTCTGAGTAATCATTCAGACAAACTAAATCCTCACAAAGCACGCCATCTGGTTGTGCTTACAGGAGTGAAGTATGACAAATGACTGTTTGCCACCAGAGACTGACATTGAAGTGATTTTACAAACTCTGACAACAGTAACACATTAAAACCCCAATTAACCAATACTCATAATTCTTAGAAGTATGAATTACTTTTTGACTTTCAGACTGCGTTAGCTCTTGTAAGGGCACTTTATGTGATTTCCATTTTACTTGCACTGTGAGCGTAACAAGTCAAATGAATTGCCTTAAAGTAATTCAATAATCTTCACATTGATCGACTAGTTGCAACTAGTTTGCAAGCAAACTTAACTCATAATGCTATACCATACGATTGTGAAGACCAAATTAGGTGAATTTATTATACAAGATTACCTTATTACCTTATAATGGAATTAATTATGATTTGTTAGGGTTTATAAATTAACGTGGCAATCATATTGCTATTCCACTTTGACAAACGTCAAGGTGCCTTTGAAAAAGCAAAACACACGACTATAATGGTGGCAATGAATTAAAACAAAACAAGATCAGCATTGCTTAAAAGATCTATTTCTAGATCTTTATAAATCCATTGCTCAATAACATCTATTTATTACAAAGACATCTATTTCTATTGTTCTGAATAAATTACATGTCAACATTTACTGCTAGTGAGCAGCAGTGGTCAAATGTGTACGTGTATGTGTATGTGTAATAAGTTTTTTCACAAACAAGTAGTAGATACTACTTGTGCATGATATTGTAAGTCAGGGCTGTCCAAACTTAGTCCTAGAGGGCCGGTGTCCTGTAGCGTTTAGGTCCAACCGTAATCAAACACACCTGAAGCAGCTAATCAAGCT
>JAUMHQ010000076.1:11738310-11749066 GCA_032361165.1 Enteromius paludinosus
GAGGGCACTATGATGTGTTTAATAGGCTGTCTCTTTGTTTTCAGTAAAATATGAAAGAACCGTTTTTGAGTGATTTAATGCTTGAAGTACTAAATAAATTGCAGACCATTTGAGCACCACTTCTGAAGATATGGGATAGCTACTCGCCACACTAAAAGCTAAAGCAATAAATACTTCTAAAAATGTAATGGTGATTATAAACTCAATGATTTGTCTTGATAGGAAGAGGGGGGTCACTAAAAAAGTTAACCCAGATTTGCCTTCTCTCCTATGGGGCAGTATTCGCCCGAGGCTCAGCTCTTCAAGTTTTCACAGTGGAAAAAAAACAAGAGGTATTAGACCGCTCAGATGCCATCTAAGGATGATTAAACACAAATATATTTATTGCACATGTGCTGCTGTATCATTTAGGCAGTGAATCTTTTCCTTTCTTCTCAAAATTCATCATTTCTGTGCCCCATGTTCCTTTTTCTACATAATTATCAATCTTTTTCTTTGCAGCAGAAGCTAGAAATTAATCAGAAATCCTATTAATTAGGCCCACATATTGTGACTCAATAAAAGGAGAGAGAGAGAAAGAAATCAAGCTGATTATATTTTAGAGCACTTGATGATGGCAGGTCGTTTCCTGTCTGTTAACAGGTGGAACAACCTCCTAACTTAATCATTTGGACCAGATTAAGTCTGTTGGACAGATCTCTGTCATTACCGCTTGGCTTGATTATCTCCTTATCTAGAAAACCATAAGCAGGGCAGCGGATAGAGTAATTCACATGATAAATGAGCCAATAGGATCCACTCTAATTCGTAATGTACACAGGCAGACAAAAAAGTGCTTTATTTAGTCTACTTTATGTTGCTGTTATAATGCGCTGTGTTTCTTTATTCGTTTTTATCAGCGATATGAAGATCAGCCACGGAAAGGTCAACAATAAGACCTCCTGCCGCAGAGAGATCGGCATTACGAATATCAGCCAGAGGAAGATAAACTATACGAATGTCAGCCACAGAAAGCAATATTTCATCAGCAGAGTATCAGACAGTGCTGGAGGAATTAGTAGTAGGAGGGTCAATGACATGACCTTATTTTATCTGAATCTATTTATTAAAAAGAATACTTGAATGCAGTTCCATTTCTTTGAATATGATAGACCTTATTTCTGAGTTTGTTTTGATGGGGTTTTTTTTAGCCAAAAGTATGTCTCACATCTCATATGTCAGCTGTTATACATTTCGGTGTCAGCTGTTGGATTTTATAACCCTTGAAGGAAAAAAACATTATTAAGAGTTTTTAAGAGTTTTTTAATAATCTATCTCTGAAAAAAAATGTAAGCGACTATAAATCTGTAGAAGTGTATGTAAAAGTGAAGTGAATCAGTAAAATATTAAATCAGCTTTGTTAAAGTATTAATATTAAAATTTTTAAGTAATAAGCTTTTAAGCTTTAAAGGGGTCATCCGGTGCCACATGCACTTTTGCAAGCTGTTTGGACTGAAATGTGTGTTGGTAGTGTGAGTACACAACCACCCTACAATGAAAGATCCACCAGTAGTTTTCTTTCAATTTAATAATTAAATAATCTGTCACACCAACAGAGGCCACTCCCACAATAGTTGATTAACAGCAGCGTGTCAAACAGACTGGCTGGCTTGAAGTGCATTGCAGTAGTCCAGCCTGGAGATGACCAGGGCCTGGGTAAGAAGTTGTGTGGCCTGCTCTGTAAGAAAGGGCCTGATCTTTCTAATGTTGTGTAGGGCAAACCTGCAAGATCGGGCAGTTTTAGCAATATGGTCTTTGAAGGAGAGGCGGTCATCGAAGATAACTCCAAGATTTCTGGCAGAACTAGATGGGGTTATAGTTAATGAATACAAATGGATGGTGAAATAATGCTTTACAGTTGGAGTTGCAGGGAACACGAGGAGCTCAGTCTTTGCCAGGTTTAGCTGTAGATGATGTTCTTTCATCCACTCCGAGATGTCCGCCAAGCAGCAAGAGATCCGTGCGGCTATCGTTGGGTCATCTGGTTGAAATGAAAGATAGAGCTGTGTGTCATCGGCATAGCAGTGGTGAGAGAAGCCATGTGCCTGTATGATGGGCCCCAGAGATGTAGTGTATATGGAAAAGAGGAGGGGTCCAAGAACTGATCCCTGAAGAACCCCAGTGACCAGACGATGAGTTTTGGATACCTCCCCTCCCCAAGCCACTTTGAAGGATCTATCTGTGAGATAGGATTCAAACCAGCGAAGTGGAATCCCCGTGATACCCAGTGATGAAAGTGTGGAAAGCAGGATCTGATGATTTACCGTGTCAGAAGCAGCAGAAAGATCTAGCAAAACGAGTACTGATGATCTGGAGTTGGCTTTTGCAACCCGCAAGGCTCCGGTGACTGACAGTAGTGCAGTTTCAGTAGAGTGGCCACTCCTGAACCCTGATTGGTTAGTATCCAATAAACTGTTTGCGCAAATCATTCATGATCAAGCCTGACCTTCGGAAGCAGTGAGTATAATGTCTTTTAATGAATCTTTGCAAATCACCTTTCCTAATAATGTGCTAATTAGCAAGTTTCACTATGAATAAGGCTAAAAAAAGATCCTTTGAGAAATTTTAAAACAAACTATATTACAAACTTTCCATTAAGATTCTTTCCCTAAAGAATCATATTAGCTAGTGAAAAACTGGCTTTGTATAACTCCTTTAATAAATTGAAAACAAATACAGTAAAATGTATTTAATTATTTTTAATGTATTAATTTATTTATTTCATGCCAAGTATACTACAAATACATTTACATATTTATGTACTTACCAAAATAGTCTGAAATTGTACATTTGTTGTACATAACACAAAATTCATACAATCATCATCAATAGTGACCCTAAAAAACATTTTAGGCTTAATATTAAGAAATGTGCATTGTGCACAAATAGTACTTCAAATAAAGCTGAATTTTTATATGAGTAAGTCTCTATAAATATGTCAGTAAATTAATATGTTAATAAATTTGGACTATACTTAATATAAAATAAATGTTTACAATATATTACTTTTTTACTAGGGTGCACATGACATTTTTTAGAATAATTTTATCCTTTTTTTCCTTTTATTTTTGTTTATTTTCTTATCTTGAACACTCTCATTTGTCCTAATAAAATCTACACAAACAGCATCAGTTATTTGAGCAGTCCTGTAATCTTTGCCAGACAGTCTGTGCTTGACAGCTAGACACCAGCTATCACAACATATAATGATTTATATTTTAAAATACACAAAACTATCGGGTATGTCTGTAATCTCACCATTTACACAGTTATTTCCACACTTTATTTTCATTTATGAATGTAAACTTTTATCTGAATACCACTGCCTGAAATTTTACTTCAGACAAAATGTATTTTATAAGGAAACAGTTTCCCCTTGACTCTTTCTCTCTTTGTTACTCTCATTCATTTCTTTGAAGCTATGCTTGTCCAGAGCACAGCTTTTAGTTCAGCATTATGGTCTGGATTTTTCTTTAAGGTCCCTCAGCGTCACCTAGACAGTACTAACAGCAGGCACGCATAAAACTGAACAGGCACAATGCCGAAAGCCTCAAACTGTAGGAAAGAGCGTGTATACTACAGTAGGTCATGTGATTAGCTCAAATGAGCGAAAGCCATCTGGCTTCTCTTACTGAAGTTTATGAAGCTTTCATCTAATTTCTGTGCCAGTTGTGCTGAACTCTAGCCAAATGCATGATTTTGCTTTTGTGGCAAATTGCTGATCTGATCAGTGGGTTTGTGCACACCGTAAAACATTATTCTGTTTCGATATGATCAGGAACGGAGAAGGTCAAACTGCACACGCATTCATTACACATGATGTGCCACCCCTGTGAGGTATATTAGGCTGGTGAATAATTGGTTCATTTCTTGCATCTTGGGTTTTTCTCTGCAATCAATCGCCCCTAGCACAAAGACTCACAGCTATAGTTAGAAACATCAGGGGGCTCAGAAAATGCTTTTGTATTATTCTATTGTCTTATGCTGTATTTTTTAGATATATTTTTATACATATACTTGTGTGTGTGTGTGAGTCAGAGAGAGTGGGCCCCTGTGCAGGCCGTGTGAAGCCCATCTGGGTGTATGTTAGTGCAGTAGTCATCAGTCTGCCTGTAGCTGAGGCCAGATGGTCGTGCCTCTGCGAGCCACTCAGTAAGTACATCACAGATCCGGGCATGTGGGCCAACCGCTCCACTACATCTTACTTAAATAGTCCCTCTCTCTCGCTCTCTGGCTTCCTCTGTTCCCTCATCTCTCTTTCTATGCACAGCATATATCACTGTGATACTGATACATTAGTGTACATTAGGGAAAGCATTTGTAACCCACGATGCAAACACATCACATTTACAGTAAGCACCACTCTCATTTCTCATCACTTCCTGTTTTGTAGTGTTCAGTGAGCTACTAAAGTTTGAAACTACACTGAAAATAATTTTAATCTGGAAAAAAGTTAAATAAAGAAGTACTGTCTTGTTAAATTAATGTAAAATATTTACATTATTGTATATCTAGGATATCTATTTGTGATAGGTCATACATTTTTGATATACACTATGTAAACTGTTTTGTGCAGAAAAACTAGGACAAACCAAATACTAAGAAATGTATTTATGCTAAATTAGTAAGCTAAAGTTGCAGTTTCAGTAGTTGTCTCAAATTTTGAAGACTTACAGTATATGCACTTGTACATTATATATTTGTGACCCTGGAAACAAAGTACAGTACAGTAGCACAGGTACAGTATATTTGTAGCAATGGACAATAATACATTGTGTGGGTCAAAATTATCAATTTCTATTTAATGTAAAAAATAATTACGATATTAAGCAAATATCATATTCCATGAAGATTTTTTGCCAATAAATTTATCAAAACGTAATTTTTAATTAGAAAGATGAGTTCCTTTGGACAACTCCGATGTCAATTGTGCCGATTTAGATTTTTTGCACGCTCAGATTCCAGACTGTCAAATAGTTTCATCTTAGCCAAATAATGTCCTGTCCTAAGAACCATGCATTAATGGAAAGCTTTCATATATTGTATAAAATGTCTCGGTTACGTATTGTAACCCTGAAGAAGGGAACGGAGACATCACACCAGTGACCGACGAATAAGAATCTGGCTTTGAGATGTCCAATCTACTCTGCATGTACAGTATAGAAATACACCAATGAAATTGGCATACGCTGATCGGTGACATGGTCCCCTAGCGGCGGTACAGATCCATGGCGACGGGACGTGACGTCTCCGTTCCCTTCTTCAGGGAACGAGGGTTACAATACTTAACCGAGACGTTCCCTTTCAGTCAGTCACTCCGACCGAATAGGGATCCCTACCAAAACACCATGGAAGCTGTTTCAGTATCGTGTGGGAGTCTCCCAAGCCCCCAGTGTTTGGTCTCTAGGCTGGGACTCTAACCACAGGAAACCAGCACTGCACTACCTTAGTAACTGGACCACTGAGATGTCTGAGAAGACGTGCAGAAGTCAGCTTTCCCGTAGGAGGTTAAGACAAATACACACATATATCATGAACTTTCAAGCATATGGAATATTGGAGGTGATTGAACCCTCAAGAACGGCAGACTGCTGGGGGAACATACCTGTGAATACCACATGAGTCCTCAGGGGGTATCACTCAAGGGGCCCCAGCCCTCTGGCGGTTCTCAGAGGATTCATCGCATCGAGGGCCTGGCGCTAGATGCTCCGCAACATCCGACTGCCGAGGGGAACGGAGGAACTCAACAGGGTCTACAGATCTGGACTCTATGGAGAAGAAGTAACCAAGCCGACCGAACTGGTCCACTCTGTTTGAGGTGAGCACATGGGAGGAAACCGGTTCCACTCGAAGGCTATAGAATCTAGCAAACGTGTTAGGGGTTGCCCAACCCGCAGCTCTACAAATTTCTGCAAGCGAGGCGCCGCATGCCAACGCCCAGGACGAAGCTACACTTCTATTTGAGTGAGCCCGTACACTGAGGGGGCAGAGCACACCCTGTGCTTGATAAGCCAGGGTGATGGCATCCACTATCCAGTGGGCCATCCTCTGCTTGGAGATGGCATTTCCTCTTCTGCCGTCCGGCGTGACAGACAAAGAGCTGGTCTGAGGTCCTGAAGCTCTGTGTCCGGACTACGTAACATCTTAGTGCTCGAACAGGACACAACAACAGCAGGGTTGGGTCTGCCTCCTCCTGACCATCTCCGGGGGTCTTCTCGTTGAGAAGAGCATCACTCGACGAACAGGTTCCATTTCAACGCGTAGGCAGCTCTAGTAGAAGGCACTCTCGCAGAAGAAATCGTGTCAACTACCACTTGGGGTAGGTTCACATCCAGGGGCCAGATGTGGAGTTTCCAGAGGTCTGGACGCGGGTGCCACAGGGTGCCCAGTCTCTGAGTGAGTAGATCCTTCCTTAGAGGAATTGGCCAAGGAGGGGCTGTCACAAAGAGCATGAGTTCAGGGAACCAAGTCCTGGTGGGCCAATAAGGGGCTACCAGCAGGACCTGCTCCTTGTCCTCCCTGACCTTGCACAGGAACTGTGCTAGAAGGCTCACTGGGGGAAACGCATATTTGCACATATGCGCATGTGCTAGTACTGAATTAGCCAGTCATTGAGGTAGTTGAGGATACAAACCCCTTCCTCCTTGAGTGGAGTCAGGGCGGCATCCGCTACTTTGGTACACGGGGCGACAGGGAGAGCCCGAAGGGCAGAATGTGGTATTGATATGCTTGGCCTTCGAACCTCAGGAATGGCCTGTGGCACGGAAGGATCGAAACATGAAAGTACGCGTCCTTCAGGTCTATTGCTGCAAACCAATCCTGGGGACGGATGCATTCGAAAATGCGTTTCGGCGTCAACATCTTGAACGGAAGCGTTTGAAGGGCCCGGTTGAAGACTTGCTGTAAAACCCTGTCCTCAATATCGGCTGGAGGGACTGGCTCTATTGCTCCCTTCGTCAAGAGGGTAGCAATCTCTGCACGCAAGACAGGGGCACTCGCAGCGTTCACTGACATAAAACGAATTCCACTGAACTTGGGAGGGCCCCGGGTGAACTGAATCGCATAGCCGAGCTGGATGGTCCGGATGAGCCATCGAGACGGTCTGAGCCCTATCCAGGCATCCAAGAACCGAGCTAGTGGCACCATCGGGACTACCGGGGTGCCGGTAGTGGGGCAGCAAGGGGGAACACAGGAACCTGGCCCAGGCATCTCTGTGCTGGTCCGCAGAGGGGTCTGAGTGCGTGCAACTCTTACATGCGTTTTGGTGGCAGTGAGGCTGGAAGTCCGTGGGGTCATCCTCCCGGTCCTCGAGCTGCTGCCTGAAATGAGAGGAGAGTGAGTGTGTTACAAAAGCCCTTTGACAGGCCTGTCCACAGCACCTCGTTCCCTCAGGGGGCCCAGGGACAGAAGAATTTGCTCTTTTGTCGAGGTTTTGGGTACCATTGACCGTGAGGCCAGTGGCGGGTGTCAACAAAACAAAAGATTCTCAGGCCTGCCCTCCTCCGGGGGAGGGAGTGGTGCGTTCACCATCTCCTGAAGAGCAGCTCTTTCCATCCCTGGGTCGCCCGTCCTAAGGCCTCTTGCACTTCCGTTTGCCACCGGGTTTTGTAGGGGCCCAGAGCCTGTGCCCATAACCTTCGTCGCACGAAGTACGAGGTCCACCCTCGTACAGGGCCTTCAGAGCCTTGGCCTGATGGACCTGCAACAACCCCATATTGTGTACAGAGGAAGCAGCTTCTCCACAAGTCTTGTAGGCATCACCGATGAGAACCGATGAGTGCCTACAAGCCTGTGTGGATCTGTGTCAGGCACAGTCGAACCAGCGAACTCCGTCTCGGCCGATGCATCATCTCCAGAACCGTACTCTCCTTGCGATGCAGCAACCGACATCTGGTCGTCAGGGGGGAGCACCAAAGGTGACATTCGGGACAGTTTCTGGTGAACCCAACTGCCCTGATGGTAACTCCAGCAGTGTCGGAGTGCGGGCGACAGGAAGCGCTCCCCGAGGAGAGTTCCTGATTGTCACTGTAAGACCAGCCCTCCCCGCACCTTCCATGTAGCGGAGCCTGGTCCACAGCTCCGAGACGGTCATCTTCCCACAACAGGAACATGACTCTGCCCTAGCGTGTTCGATGCCCAGACACGTAAGGCAGTGCTCGTGACCGTCTGCCGGCACCAGGTAACGGCCACACCCAGAAACGCACAGGTGGTAGGACATCCTTAAAAGGACTTGCCTTTACAAAGACTTACCACCTGCGAGCCTGTCTTCTTTAGGCTTTGCTCTTTTGTGATAAAGGCTGAAGCGCACAGGGGAGATGGAACACTTGGTACACAAAAGCAGGTAATGCAATACAATTGTGACCACCACTCGACTGGAACCACCGCTGCTGCTACGCTGTGACACTAGCATCTCTCTGTTGGTGAGCGACTGAAAGGGAACTTATTATTAAATCTTAGAACTGGTTTTATGATCCAAGGTCACATTTAGGGTTGGTTGTACCTAAAGAGTCCATTTTGGTACCTAAAAGATAAATATTAGTACTTAAGGCAGGGGTGCTCAACCCTGTTCCTGGTGATCGACTGTCCTGCAAAGTTTAGCGCCAACTCTAATTGATTAAACTTATTTTATACTTTTCAGGACAGTCGATCGCCAGGAGCAGGGTTGTGTTTAAGGTATACATAGGTATACATATTTGAACCTAATAGGTTCAAAAGTGTACCTTTTGAAAAGGTACCAGCCCAGTGATAGCTTTTGTACCTTTATTTCTCAGTGTGCAGAAATATATGTAATAGGGGCATGTTGTAAGCCAGACTCAATCATGCATTTCCCATTTGAGCACAAATAGGACAGCATCCCTGCACCACAGCACTGGCATCTTTCTTTTCATGTTTTCCTGTTTTCATCACCATCTCTCACCATGTTTCTCTCTTCTCTTACTCAAGCTCACACTATTCAATATCTTCTTTTTGTAAAGCTCTGGCATAGATGGTGGCACAAATGTGCCTCTCTCATCTGAGGTTTGAGCTTTCAGGATAAGATTAGATCAGGTTTGGAAGAAATGAAGGTAGAACCAGCCACTCTGCTCATTGCTTTGATCTGGTCTGGAGATGATGGCCGTTTTTTTAATGCATTGAAGTGGATGATAATGTTATATGATTTTGGAAGGGAGGCCATTGCCATCTAGGAGATTCAGCTGGCTGACACACACACACACACTAGCTAAAAAAAACCACAAACACACAGAGAAGCAAATTACCAGGGAAATTAGGGGCAATTCTGGGCCCTCACCACTTAACCCAAAGCCAATGAAAGAGAGGGAGCGAGGGATGATGAGAGGGAGCAGAGGCCTGAACCTGCTGTCCATGATGAAACAAGCCAGTGGAATTTAATTTCCCTCTGGTCAAGAGATGCCAATAAACACTATTGAATCCTGTTCCTGCCCTGACATGATAGGAATTTAATTTGAGACCCACAGGGATGTTTCTCTCTCTCTGTCTGTCTGCTGCACTGGAACACTGCCCCCCTCTCTGTTCTGGATGTTTGCACGGGCAGAGGAAGAAGGAGAGAAATGATTGAAATTCCTAGTCCACTTCCGAGAACACACACACACATGCATGCTCACACACCACACAGGTTGGAAGGCATCTCACAGCTTTACACCTCAGACACCTGCACATTGCATAGAAACTCCAGCGATTTAGCCTTGATCTGGCCCATTCAAAGTTGTAAAGCATGTTTTGCTCTGGTATGTGGCAGAAGTATAAGGTGAAAAGAAGTTACAGAATATCAGAACAGAACCTTTTTTAAGTATTATTCTGTTATTAATATTATTACATTATTCTCAGGGCTTGCCTCATGCAATGCCATACAATTTTTTTTATGAAAAAAATAATAATAAGAAGAATTTAAAATGAGACCAGTGTATTAGTTAATTAGAAACAGTAAGCATTAGATTGTATAGTATTAGTATTATTTTGAGATTTGCTTAAGATTACAATCCACATTCAATGCAGTTGTTTTGAAAGAAGGAAACAAGATACAGTACATTTATATTTTAACGTTGTTTGTTCTTCAGACATTCCTCTTTTAAAGAAAAGAACCTTCATATTTTTGCAAGGTTTGCACATTTATGTTTTTGTGTAATGTAATATAAATAATGGCTGTGATTTTAACAGTAAAAAACTGTGAAAATGCTACAGGAAAAAAAATATTAAATGGTTAAAGGTAAATTCCGGTAAACAGTTACATTTACAGGGAAAAAACGTAAATTGACATTCCCAGAATTCCCTGCAATGCATTTCACATTTCGTTTGAATCTGATGTTTTTTCTTTTAAATAACTCTTGTTTCTTCTTAGTTTTTTCTTATCAGTTATGTTTATTAGGGTTGTGTTACATGTAATGTTATTAAATGAAAGTTTATTGCATATTTCAGTTTAATGAGTATCACCATGATGGTGTTTAGTGTTTGTGTGAATGACACTGAGCACCTTCTATAAATATTACTATTTAAAAGCTGCTTGTGGTGGGCCTTGATTCATCATGTGACTTATTCATCATCACCTGCATTTGGTGCTTATCAGTGTATTTTTTTAAAGATACAAAACAGATTTCAGTACTTAAAAAAGGTTGGTCTATTAAAGGCAGAGGTGGAAAGTAATGAATTACATTTACTCGCGTTACTGTAATTGAGTAGGTTTTTTGTGTACTTCTACTTT
>JAUMHQ010000076.1:11760054-11782403 GCA_032361165.1 Enteromius paludinosus
GAGTGAAAGCACCACCAGCATTCAAAAGTGACCAAAACATCAGCCAGAAAGCATAGGAACTGAGAAGTGGTCTGTGGACACCACCTGCAGAAGCATTCCTTTATTGGGGGTGTCTTGCTAATTGCCTATAATTTCCACCTGTTGTTTATTCCATTTGCACAACAGCATGTAAAATTTATTGTGTTGCTTCCTAAGTGGGCAGTTTGATTTCACAGAAGTGTGATTGAGTTATATTGTGTTGTTTAGGTGTTCCATTTATTTTTTTTAATCAGTGTATATTGACATCACAATATCTCTCTTTCTTTAACATATTATACACACACTGGGGTGACTAATGTTGTGACAATTAGTTTAACCAATTAGAATTGAGCTCTACATGACATTCCAGAAACACTAGAAAAATTACATGACATAAAATGATGTAACCAATTATATAATAATTATTTACACAATTACACAACTTTGTCTCCTTTTTTCAAACTAAACACAAAATCCAAGAATTAAAATGCAAAATGCCTCACATCTCTTGCAAAACGAAGCACCACATTTAAAATATCATTTTAAAAGCAAACATTTGCCATAATATTAATTCCTGTTAGATTTTGTGTTGGATTAAAAATTGTGTGTTTTGTTTCGCAAATAGTGTTTTATAAAGTGAATGAAATAGTGTATGGTTTTGCAGTTATGGTGTGTGGTTCTGGTGTTTTAGTATCAGGTTTCAGAAATTGTGTGAAGGGAAAAAACGTAGTGTGTAAGGAGGTACACTAGTGTCACATTATCCTTCAGAAACTAGTCGAGCTGATTTGCTCCTTCGTTATCATAAACTGTTATTGTTGCTCAATTACTTATAGGGATTCTTATTGTTATCAGTGTGGACAAGGGTTTTTGTTGATTAATATTTTGCCGTTGATAGTTTTTCTGTATTCTTTAATTCAGTTAAATAAATGTCATTTATTTGAACTACAAAAGTACCTAGTTACTTACCGTCACTTTTGATCAATTGTGAATGAGACCTTGCTGAATAAAAGTATTATTATATTAAATAACTGGACTTTAGATCTCTGTCACAGAAAGTCTTCTTAATTTTTCACACTTTAGAAATCACAAGAAAATATATCACTTAAAATATAACTAAATATCACTTGAAAACTTCTCATCATTTGAAACCCATTTTAAATTGTACATAAAATCATACTACAAAATGTTTTCATTCATGAATTATACAAATGCATGTTTGTATAATATCTATTTCGGAGGCTTAGACCTTTCCAACAATAAATATATATTTGTCATGATTAGATTCAATATAGTGAAGTAAACGTAGGTGTCCCGGTGAGGGGACGAGGTGACAGTTAAGGGGTTTTTACTTTTTCAGCATCATATAAGAATGAGTACTTGACACACACAGCACAAAAACACTAAGTAACAGACATCACAACAAAATGTGTTCCAGCGCTCCCCAGTCTCCCCATCAGCCTGTGTGTTTGTGTGTATAGCAGGAGAAACAGCTTCTATATGGATGAAAGCTCCCCCGAAAGCTCCTTACCGCACCTTCCTGCAATATCCGGTTCCAAATCTCCCTCTTATGCACTCACATCCCCTCAGCTTCAAAGGGTCTCCTTTCCTGATCCTCTCAGGCACCTTACGCACGGACTTATTACAGCATTCAAACATATACGGAGCAAACAAATGTTACAGATCACGTAACCTGACAGCCTGTCATCTTACGAGCTGCTGAAGAGGGTCTAAAGGAGTTTTAGCAGACAGCTTTTTGCCTGCGGCCCAATGCTAACACTCAACCCATGAGTCCCATGCGCAGTGTGCATCAGACAGCACAGGATATTGGAAGTGTCTTTGGTGGATTATCTGCCTGTGAACGTGCAGATTGGGTTTGAGGATAATCCACACGTTGATGTTTTCCTCCTGGGGTGAATGAGTGACGGTTTATAATCAACGTTAAGTAGAAACACCGGCCAAGGATTACATAGTTCCTTCCCTCGCGGCTGTTAGGGAGAGGTTTGCGGAAGATACATTGTTTCAGTCGGCAGTCTGTAATCTTTAGTTTGAATTCCAAATTGCTAGATAGGTGCTTCTCGTGCGTGGGGTTTTATCATATTTCCAGGAATATTATTAAATGTCCTCCTGAGCAAAATGCTCCCGCTCGGCACGAAGCTGTCCATGGAGATGGTTCGCGCAGAGAGAAGGGAGAAAGAGAGGGAGTTTTTCATTTTCTTTTCAAGTAAATGCCTCCGGCTTATCGCTGCCTCTCTGCACCAACTGCAGTTGGCCACAGAATCAGCGGTGATGAGATTAGGCTGAGTGTGATTGGCGCAGACTCCCAGCAGAGACTGTTTGCGCTGAAGGTGGCGTAATATAGGTGGTAGGTTTTTCATCAGGCAGCTGTGGATTTGGAAATGAGGGAACGTGCTGAATCGATGCCACACAGCAGAGCAGAGGTAATGCACAGCCATTAGTAATCTTTAACGGGCAAAGTGGCATGTTATCTGTCTTTGTTACATGGTTAAATCAGTAGAACGCTTTACTAACACTTACTGAATGCTGAGTAAAAGTTTTCTATACCGCAGAAACAGCACTATTATAGGTGCAGGTCAATGGGATCTACGCAAGCAGGACAAGTTCCCGGATCAGCTTTCTTTGTTGTTCCAATATTGAACAATATTGGAACTTGTGGTGCTTGACTAAATTACATAAAGATATCCAGACAGGAATACTTAAATCAGCCATTTAGAATGCTGTATTAACTCTTTCCCCTAGCCTACTTTGGCCTGATCAGATTCAAAATGGTCAAAACACGATCTACATGCTTGATCTAGAAGCACAACCTTTTTCACTCTGATAATAAGAAAAGTTTTTTGGGGAACACTTTAATTTGATGGTCCACTTTTTTATTAATTTGCACCTACATGTCTACTAACTCTCAGAGTAGACTGTTAGGATAGGTTTAGGGTTAGTAGAATAAGCTTTTCATAGTCGGTATGTGTTACACATTCCGTTCTGTTCATTTTCTTGTTTCTCGTTTGGTTCCCGTTTCTCTTTATTTGCTCATGTGTCCTTTCTTGTTTAGTTTGATTATTGATTAATTACCCACACCTATCTGCCCCTCATTATCAATAAAAAAAATCATTAAAAGCCCATTCTATTTAGCTCAGTTGGTCTGTCCTTAAAGTTCTGCTACGTTGTTTTGACTCCCTCTGTGTTTATTAACTCACTTACATTGCACTATATGTATTCTTCTCATTCCTGGAATCAAAATAACGTGTTACAATATTAACCAGACAAGGTTGATTGACCAGCCAGTTGACATGTATTTGCAAAGTTACTTACTGTTAATAGAATTTCTAAAGCGGACTATCGAAAAAAGTGAGTACCAAATCAGCATATATTCTAAACAATCATGACACTGAAAACTGGAGTAATTGTTGCTGAGAATTGAGTTTCAGGAATAACTTAAATTTTTATATATTTTAAACCAGTTATTTTGTTAGTAATATTTCATTATATGTTTTTGATTAAATAAATTCAGCATTCTTATATTTAAAACTGGTAACACTTTATTTAATGGTTACACCTATTAGTTGCTTAATAGCATCCCTAATTCTACCCAGTACCTAAACTTAACAACTACCTTACTAACTGTTAATATGCAGCAAATAATTTATTGAGGGAAAAGTCATAGTTTATAGTTAACATATGTTATCTATTCTAAAGTGTTACCATAAAACCGCTTTTATAATAGAATGTTTTGCCATTAGCAATGTGACTGTGCATCATACAGTCATTAATAAAGCTGCCTATTGATTGAAATCCATTATCTGATATGTTGATTCATTCAAAAAGTTAATCAGAATTAATCATTAAATATCAATATTTGCTGTGAAAAGCTTCCAATTAGAGTGACAAGATAATGGCTGTTCAGCGCCATAGCAATTAAATATATTATGTACATTTAAATATCAATTTAATATAAATTAGATTCACTAGTCAATGTAGTGTTTGGTTTATTTCAAATTCATTGAACATTTGTCAGTCTGCTTTGGGTTGAATTAGGGTCTGTTCACACATTACCTGTTTCTACGGTTAGGATTAATAGTACAGATGTTTTTGGCTTGTTTTGTGGCATAAGAAGTGTAAGAAAACCCTAAAGCAGCTAAACTTTTCACAATGAACCACAATAAACTGCATTCATCACTCCCTATCAATGATTCTGTTTCCTGTTGACATCCCTAGGAGAATGAGCTGTACACCGTGTCTCTCTTGGTCTCTCGGTCTTCCCTAAGAGGAGTAGGAGGAGGAGGATAGTGTTAGCAAACTGACCCTGCTCAATGACAAAGACAAAGTAAAGAAGTTGTTTCGTGGGCTGCAAGAAGATGGAGAGAAGGGGACTGCCTGTTCCTCAATGCAGTGCACTATATGGGATGAGTGGGAGAACGAGGAAGCGGCGCGCTGCTCTCTCTGTAGACTGCCAGGATGAGTAGGCTCTTATTGTCTTCTGCCCTTGTCAAACGCCTGGAGCTCTCCAGGGTCTCCGCAGCCCAGCTGAGGCTCTATTCATCTCCACCTGCCACATCCTGATAAAGGTACAAGAGTGCACAGTGTTAAAAAAAGAAACCGAGTTAGAAAGGGAGAGGGGGAGATATGACTCATTTTGAAAGCATCAGAGGACCAGCTATACCTGAGGGGAAGAACAGACAGATGGAACGGTGTTAGACAACTCGCACACATATACGCAGACGCACACAGACACAGGTGCGCAGTCTATTCCGTTTCAATGCTTCATTATGCAGAGAATATTCTCTCTGTTTCTTAACGCCGCTTGATGCTTTTCCTCGTCTGTGTGTATGTGTGGAAAAGAGAGAGAGGCAGTCCCACCTGTTTGTTGTGTCAGGTTTTAGACTGGGAGGCTGGCTGACTAATGTTGCTCACCTGTGCTCAGTGGCTCAGGAGGTCCAGAGAGGCCTGTCACAATACGGCAGATTAAACCAGAGAAACTGGAGCATACAGAAGGACCACACACACACAGTCGTATGCATACTCTGTTGTTTTTCGGAGAGCTCTTGGTTAGGCTTAGCAGTCTGTGAATGGTGAATGGTATGAATGAAAATGTTCAGGGTTACAAGATATTTGGAATATTTGCAGATACTGATGATTTTGCAGATACTTATTTGGATGTTAACAGAATAGTTTAGAAATTAAATAAATTTGCTGACAGTTGACTCACCCTCAGGATGAGTTTGGTTCTCCATAGGAACGAATTTGGAGAATAACCTGCGCACCAGTGGATCCTCTACAGTGAATGGGTGCCATCAGAATGAGAGTCCAAACAGTTGATAAAAACATCCTGGTAATCCACAACATTCTCCATTAGTCAAGTGAAGAAAAGCTGCCTGTTCATAATAACAGATCCATAATTAAGACATCTTATGAAATGTATGTGTTTTAAAAAAAAAAAAAAAAATTTATCTATTAAAAATATATTATAACACTGTAGTTACCGTTTGCTGGATACTAAACATATTTATATTATATATTGCATAACCAATTAATTCTGTAAATTAAACACTTTACAAATTGTGTCATTTGATTATTGCTTTGTGTGTGTATTTATTGGAACATGATTAATTCAAACCAAAAATATAAGTTGATTGGGTCCCACTTTATATTATGTGGCCTTAACTACTATGTACTTACATTAAAAACTTATTGTGCACATATGTCTTTACTGTACATTGTGTATAAAAAAATACCTACATGTAATTAAATATGCACTGTTGACCCATCCCTTACACCTTAACGCACCCCTAAACCTACCCACACTGTACCTCCAAACCTGTCCCTCACATTACTCGTATCCCACCTCAATAGCAGCAAAATTGTTTTGCAACACAATAAGGACATTATTTAAATGCTTGATTTTTGATGTAAGTGCATAGCAGTTATGGCCACCTAATGTAAAGTGTGACACAATTCGTTATCAATGAACATGTACAGTTTCAGTACTTAAAACAGTAGTAAAGTATAAATAAAAAACACTGAAAAATGGCCAAAACATGAATACCCGTGACAGTGTGAACGCACATCAGCAGAATTCTGAATTAATACGGCAAGTTGCGATGTTGTTTGGCAGCCACAAACAACCAACAGCTACAACGTGTTAACACCGGGCGCTAGCCACATGGTTTCAAAACTAATCATTATAATCAACAAAGCCACCTCAACTGAACTGAAAAGTAAACAGTAGTTTTCTGCTTGGTGATTATTAAAATCATATCGCAGATATTTTGCAGTAGAAAAGATGTAGCAGAATATCTCACAGTTGATATGAAAACATACCACCCAAGTATGCAAACAGTGGATTTAACCATTCCCTTTGTAAAAAAAAAAAAATTGCATTGGAGTTACATGACTGAACAAGGCAGCCATGATTGGCGTTGAAGCCTGTAAAGATGACAGCTGTCTGCATGACCCAAACTGAAGGGAGCAGATGAACCGCAATGACTTTTCGAATTCGTACAAAAAAAGTAGCAGACAGAAATCCAGTTCTTTGTAGGCCTGTGCTGGGTGAAGTGTTACAAGGTGACACCTCCATGTCTGGGCTCTGCGAGGTGGACAGAGATGTTTCAGCCAATTAGGGAACAGCCTGCTCATGTACCAGTGCTAAAATGGCAAATCTGCTAAAATCTACAGTGAGCCCGAGTTCACAGTCAGTGTCAGCTGTCAGACCAGATTTCACACTACCATTGCACCTGCGTTTGTGTAGCGTTTTGAGCGATGTGTGTGTTAAATGTGTTTGTAATGAGATAGAATGCTGCTCGATATTCAGGTCATATGTTGTTTTTGTACAGCATTACTCATTTTTTTGGCAAAGTGAAGTGTGGGACAGTGTGATCATGACTCAACTCTGTGTGTGTTTGCTCAAGGTTGTGATATAATGTGGAAGTTGACAGAAACTCTAGACAGGACAGTATATTAAGGCGGTATCTACCTGCCCTGGAGATTTGTTTCTTAATATAAGAGTGAGCAGAAGAGACAAATAAACAGACAAAGGGGGGTGTTTCAGCAGCTGATTCACTCAAAGATTCCAAAAATGGCAACAAAAACTTGCGTCTGTCCAAATTTTGCAGGTCATATTTTATTAGAATCTTTCACCATCATTTATATTTCATTTGCGTTTGACTACAATTAGTTAGTGAGTAAGATACAGTTTGTCCCCTAAAATACTGTGCACAGAAGTGGTGCAAGTTTGTCTCAGTGAGAAGTAGAGAAAAGAAGAGGGACACATGATTAACAGAGCATGTTTTTTTCCTCCTCTTTATTTTCTTTGTACAGCTCGTTTGGTAAGATCCCACCAGGCCAGCACCAATAAACGTCCAGTTTTATTTTTTTATTTTTTTTTTTTACACAGGGTTAACCATGAAAAAGAGAACTAATGAAAACCTTATGCTGCGTGCCGTTCATAGCATTTTATTGTCTTTAAAATGCCTTGCACATAGGTCGTAGTTTCCACTATAGTGCCTTTATATCTCTGATATAGGCTCTTTACTGTGCACCCTACTGATGGGATTCCTTTAAGGTCTATTAACATTTGGATTTTTAGTAGCAACATAAAACCCTGAGGTCTGTTATCTCAACTGGTGAATCTTAGCGTGTTTGAGATGCAGGGCCCTACATTATATGAGATACAAAATGCTGCATCAGTCTTGAATTAAGATTCAGAAAAGCTATACTCCTGCTAAAGGTTTATAAAAGTATCTTAATGGGCTTTTTTTATCACATTGTAGCGAAAAGACATTTTCATCAATAATATGCTAAAGGGCCTATCCCTGCACATCACATGCAGACAAACCTCTGTTCTTTCACATTGACTAACCAGTCAGTGTTTGATCATTAGCACACAACAAAATTGATTTAATGGACTGGAGGTCGAAGGTCAATTAGAGCATCTCATCACCTCCAATTCTCATTAATCCTTACACAATTCAGGGTTAAAGTGTGTCTGTTTGTGCGTGTGTGATTTGCAGTCTAAGCCACAGGACCAAACTGTACTTACTGTAACACAGGTTTAAAAAATCTGAGGATTCTTTTGCATCTTTCAATAAAATGTTTTTGATTCATGCTCAATCAGTATGATCAGAGGACACAAGTTCTTTTTGACAGTTTAAAATATATTGTCCATTGAATGGTTCAAATGTTCTTTTGTTCTTCCTTATCTGTCAATTATTCATGAAGCAGATGTTTCATTGAAATTTCAAATTATCTTCTGAAGGGCGAAATCTAAGGCATTATGAATATGAGAATATCCAGAGCTGATTATGAGTAGAGCGTTTAGACATGCTCATCAGCATTAGCGGCAAATACTTTAATGTGCCTTATCAATCATATCAGTCATGGAATAGATTTATACCATAAACATCTCATTCTGTCAAAGACATCATAATGTTTCCATGCTGTAAAAAGATCGATAGAGAGAGAGCAGTGCTTTCAGAAGTAACACTTAATTAGAAAAAGGCTGACCTAGAGTTTTTAAGAAGCTATAAGATTTTGCACATTTCTATGAGACATGCATTGGTGGAAAATAAATCCAAGAGGACAAATTTCTTCATTTATTACTGAAAAGTAGTAATTCTGTAAACACTGTAGTGTTTCTGAATCAGTCACTTAGAAACTTACATAACTAGAGGATGCTATAGCTGCTGTTCACACAGAATTCCACTTCACAGGTTTCCATTGTTTTTTATGCAAGTGCATGCTAGATAGATGTCTTTACCCATCACAATTGCATCTTGGCACTTTTTCAGCACGGCACTCAAGTTAGTATAGTAATTTTTTTTTTTATAAAATTGCATTTATATTCCTCTGACCTCACGTTTTTTAAACGCAACAGTTTGCTTATGTAGACATTAGGCTGCAATGCAAGGCTTTGTAGGATATATAAGGCATTATTAGTGTTTTCTTTTAAATAAAGCCTTTGTTTTGACAGTTCAGAATGTGAAGGCAATGAAAATCCTTAATTTCTCTGTGTGCCATGTAATTTTTTATTTACAGTATTGTATTGTATATATTACTGTATCATGCTACGAAGAATAGAGTTCCTCTTAATGATACATCAGCAATTAATTTATAAAAGAAAGGGAAAAGTATTGAATTAACAAAGAGGTTGGAAGCCACATTTCTGTTTGTATATTTGTTTACTGAAGTGTTAGTTTGCCCGTCCACTGTATCAATGTTCTTGTTTTTGGAAGGTGGAGTATACCCTGACATTTTTGTGGTTCCATATAAAAAATCTTCTGAGCGGCTCCCTTGAAGCAGGCATCATTAGTGTGTTTTGCTGTGTAAAGTCAGCAGGCTCTGTTGGGAGATAGCTTGCTAACTTCTCACAGACAGTCTTTTTTTCCTGTCAGTGCTTGTCACCATGCTGTCCTCCTTCTGGCACTCCCTTCACACCCACCAACAAAATTTTGGTACAGTATGGTGTGTTAACGCAAGTGAACATAAAAATTAAAGTGTTTCCGAAAGACTAAGGTGCTTTGAGTTTGACACCACATCACAGAGAACTCATTGACAACTGAGTGTTATTGCTTTCTTTTATGTATACAATAAGTGTTTTTATTACCTGATTATTTTAATTAAACATTAAACATCTATGTACTGGCAGTATGAGGGGAATATAGTGGTCCTAGAGAAGGGAGGGAGGGGATGCAGTGAGTTACATTTTCATTGCCTCCCAAGTCAAGACAAATATAGTTTTCCCTTTTATTTCCCTACTGAGTGAAGTCAAAAGTGTTTGGCTGTGTTCATGTGACTTTCCATTCATGTCTGCTGAACAAATTCAGGCACCGCTGACACTTTTATTGTTTTGTGATTGTATTTTGGCTTTGCTGATTTTCTGTTTACTTTGTTTCGATTTTTTTCTTCTCTGCCCTAAAGGGATGAAGTGATAAATAGACAGGCATCCATCGGTGTGGTCTGTGCCATTTCAAAGGAGCCTTTTATGTGGAAAACTGATGGACTGTACAGTCTCTATTAACAGAAGTGTTAGAAAGAGATGTTTTTGATTCTCTTTCAAATCAAAGGTGTCGTAAGGCGATTTAAGATTGTTCTGCTCCAGTTTGAACCCCAGGTTTCCTCCTGACTTTCCTTCTTTAGGGCCTTTATCCAAGCCAAACAAATGTTATTTCCATGGAAATGTTTTCAGACTTTCTCATCTCTTTATGCCTGTTTTGTCTGACAGAGGCTGAAAGAGTTGAAGCAAAGAGAATTTGCAAGGAATGTCTCCTCCAAGTCCTGGAAGGATGAGAAAAAGCAGAAGAGAGCTCTGAAACGACTGCACCAGCTTGCACAGATTAAACAGCAAAGAGACAGGTGAAACATTATATATTTACAATATCAATCTAACATAATGCATTAGATTTAAAAACAAATTAGATCTTTCAGCTTTACCTAAAACCAGGCTTCTGTTCTTGCCAACAGTGATGACAGGAAAGGTCCAAAGTTAAGGTCTCCAAACAAGGATAAGGATCAAGTAAAAACCCCCTTGGCTAGCAGTGGCAAGATTGATACAAAACCAACAGCATCTTCAATCCAAGACTCAACTCCCATCTCCACAAATGTCTCTTTGAAGGGCTTGTCCTCCACTCGTATACCCACACATCAGCAGCTATGTCACGAAAAGCAACCCTTACAGACAAAATCCTCTTCAGGACACCGGAGCCCCAGGGCAGGGGTCTCGTTCTGTTTCTCCAGGCGAGCTCAAATGAAGCTTGACTCCTGTGCATCTGTGTTCAGTGATGAGGAGGCCAGTGACTATCAAGAGCTCCAGCGCCACAGACACAGACTCGCCTTAGAGGCTCTCTGGTCCTGCTCGAGCTCACCCAGAACCCCAAGCAATGATGACCACGATCTATCCCATGATCCACCAACTCCGGGATGGGCAGATGGAGACTCTCAAACACCGCAAATGGAAGCACAAGCAGAACATGTGGAAAGCCCTGAAATTCAGGCAAACTACAGCACAAGTGAGCCAGAGAAGCTGGGGTGTCCTGACACACAAAGTCCTGGAGCAGACTGGAAACCAGCTGGTTCAGAGGACAGATTGCTTGATGGGGAGCAGAGGCCCAGGGCAGAGGGGGCTTATGGGGGATCAGAGGAGAGAGAATGCCTCAAGTGCCCCAGCCCTACTGTTTACACAGATGGACAGGGCACCGTGGCCCAAGGCCAACCTCAAATACACAAAGGCTCACACCACCATACGCAGAAAAGCAGTGAACAGGGTATTATGCAAAATAAGAAGAACTGTATATCAGAAAAACAGAGGGAAGAGTATGAAGTACACAAAGTGTGTAAGGATGAAAATACAGGTTCTTTCCTTAATGTAGCTGGCAAGAATGGAATTGTGACAAAATGGCCCTTTGAGATGGTGCAGTACACGTCCCAGGAGCCACACGTCTCGTATAGCGGTAACCCTCTATACTACTATTTCAAACACAAGCAGGGCAAAGTCAAAAGCACAAAGGCTGGGGAGACAGATTTTGCTGTTGTCAACAAGCTCGCAGGCCAGAATGACAGAGCTAGGCCACAAACACAGGATGTTCCTGGAGTTAAATTAGGCATTTTAAAACCAAAGAGACCCAAACACAGGAGAAAGGGGAAAAAACGTAGGCGTAAATTAGATGCTGTCAGGATCGAGCAAGCGGGCTGCGCATTCAAAACCTGCTCGCAGACAGAAGCTAGAGGACACTTTGAATTCCAAAGCACTCCAACCGACACACCACAAAACAAGCAAGCGTGCACTGAAAGGAGGCACAAGCTGGGGAAGAGGAAAAGATCAGTGAGAGATGAGACTTCAAATGAAAGTGACACCCCAGAGCACAGCCTCAAAAGCATTGTTGTAAGCTCGCTTTCCACCCCAGCACGTAAAAGGAAGAAATGTCAAACGACGAGGGGGCTTGTGTCAGCGCTGCGCTTGGTAAGGAGAAGGCCTTTGCCATATTCTTTTCACAACACGACAGGAAGAGAGGATAATTATCGCTGGTATGACGACACCTACGATTCAAAGAGAGATGCAGCTTCAACTCCCACCAGTGACAAATCTGGGTCATGGAGTGGCCTGTCAGACTTGAACTCAGATGGGGAATGGCCTGTGTACCACACGGGGAGATGCTCCACCTCACCAAGATCGAACTATCTGTACCCTTTGAGAAAGGAGTACAGTCAGTCCAGGCCTTGCATTCGAAGTTCCTCTTACAATGATCCTCGCCACAGTTATAGTCCATGCAGAGACTTGGAACATACAGGAGAAAGCTGGGATTACACAAATTCTTATGTCTACAATAAACGAAAGTACTCAACGGTTTGTAACAGTCCAGATCAGCATGAGAGGTACCGCATCAGAAGGCACAAAAGGTTTGAGGAGCATAAATACAGAGAGCACAGAATTCAACATACAGGAAGGCAGTTGTTTTATAGAGTCTATGACAGTCCTGAACCTCAAGAGGATGTCAGGGACTGGTGGTATGAAAGGCTTAGCCCTGTAAGTAGGAGGCACCGGGAAAGAGAAGAACTTCCTTGGTCAAGTCCTGAGAGAAGTGAAGACAGGTGGTATAACAAGCCAGTGTCCATTCGTAGCCCCAGTTCCTCTAGTAGCACTAGCATCTCTGATCTTAGTGGTGACTGGTTGTCTAATTCCCATATTAGGCCATCTCCTAATGGACAGATCCAGAAACACTGTAGTCATTCTGGATGGCCATCCGAGAGATTGATCAAGACCAAATCCTCTGATTCTCTTCTTAGAAAAAGGAGCCATTCACCCCCATTAGCTACAAGCAACCATGCAGCTCAGACTACATCCTTACAATCAGGTGTTGGGACAGATGATGTTACAGACAAATCCAGCCCAATACCGACTGACCAGTTGGTCGAGAAGGATCCTAAAGTAAAGAAAGCAAATGTTGCTCTCTTGTTTCCACTAATTGGTAAATTGCCCTCTATTAAGAAAGGGGCGAGAAAAATAAGGGTTAATAAAGATGCAAGTGCCAGTATTAATAACCAGGTTCAAACATGTTCAGCTGTTCCATCAAATTCACAAGTTATACCTCAAATTGATACTAATACTCCAGAACACTTACTACACACAGATGTTCAAGCTTGTTGTGAAATTGCCAAGGGAGATAGATCAACAGAAACCTGTGCTACTTTAGCTCTGAATCCAGAAAAGACTTTGTCACAAAAACTTGACATTAGGCACCAAGAGGACAATACGGAAATTGCAGGGATTCATTGTCCAAAACGTACAACCCCTCCCCTTTCAGAGCAACCAATCACCTTTACTGATGATGAGATTGAGAAGTACAGATTTCTTCAACTCCAGGCCCAGCAGCACATGCAGCAGCAGCATCTTCAAGAGCAAGCATCTGCGGACATGACCCATTTAACAGTACCGACTCCAGAGCCACCCGACCAGACCACGCTCTCAGCCTGTCTGCAATACAGCATACTCCAGCCCTCTTCTCCACCCTCTTCTATTGCTCCACATCCTTCCCCTGTTGCTCTGCTGCCTCCCATTCATCCCTCTCTCTCTCAGGCTCATTTTGCCCCTACAATTTCTGCTGCTTTTTTTCCAGCACCACCTGCTACTGTGTTGGCAGCTCAACCCCTTCACCTGATCCCAGCCTCATCCCTCCACCCAGTTCACCCTCACCATCATGTTCCTGGGTTGACTCTCCACCCCCTGCCTCCTGCTTCTCTGCTCCCCACGATGCTCAGTCCAATGCCCATGGCTGCCGCCGCTGCTGCTGCTGTTGCTGCTGCCAGCACTCTGCAGATCCACCCCCTACTACACCCTCTGTTCCACAGCCAAGACCTTCAACGCCACCCTGGACCAACCAGCTAGCTCTGGTCAGAATGAGAGGGGAAAGGAGAATAAGAAAGAATATAGTTTTGACTTTAAATGTTCTACTGGACCCCTCTAAGTGTGCTTTGAACTTTCTGATCTTTAGGTTTCACTTCCAGCCAAAGTTCATGTTGAGTAGTGATTTCTTTTTTTGTTTAATCTCTGTGTGTTGCAGTGTCAGCTCAAAGATAGAGGAACTTTTTACTTTGTTGTTTACTGTTCCATTCTTCATACATCCTACGTCTCCCCGCATTAACACACAGATGAACTTTTCCTGCCTCAGCGCACTGTGATTTATCAGCAGTTGAGCCCAATCAGCAGTTGGCTGAAATTAAGCATAACCTGAAGTCAAATTAGAATGTTAATGCCTTTTTCAATTAGTAATAAGTATAATTAGCATATTTTTTACAGTTATCCTACCCAGCAAGTATTCAAAGGGTTTTATTTATGAAGAACTGAGAGAGATATTCCTGAGCAAGCTTAAACTGACTAAGCAAAATGTACATGAAACATCAGAATAAAAAAAAAGTTTTTCATTTAGAATATGCAAATTTACATGATTATTTGGTGCAGAAATACAGCATGTGATTGAGCTATTGTATCTCTTAATGGATTTAGCAGTGTTCACTACTTTGATTGAAAATGTCCCGTTTTTTATTCTTTTTTTTTTCAGTGTTTAGTAGGGTAGAGTAAGTGTGTACTTGCTCAGCCGTAGTGTGGACATGCAATAATGCTTTTTTTTTCCCAATCTATTTAAAGTGTAATATCTCAAACTATATTTATGTATTCATACTTTGTAATGTAAGTAATAACGAATAACATGCACTTGATTGTTCATACATGTTCAAGATGGTTTTTATTCACTCTTATTTTGGTAGAGCCAGACATACTTTCATCTGTAAGATAATGTCATGGGAATAATAATAAATTAAATGTCATTCCGAGAAATGACAGCTTTGTCATTACTAGTGTCTTTTACGTCTATAGAATTTAACTTGAGGCTTTTAAGGTACAGGACCTTTAGGTTTTGAAAGACAGGGAGTACCAATTGGCATTTTGCCTGGAGGAGGATTGTGGCTGAATTGTCATTTACCCACCTCTAAAAACTCTCCAGAAAATGGTGTAATACATGTCAAATTCAGTGAATGCTAACACACCTTTATTTCAAATGTGCAGTGCTTCACATCTCAGATCTGAGAGACTGGGAGTTTGTGTTAATGATGCTTCTCATTGCCAGCAGTGGCCCAATAACACAACTGCGCATTTGCACTAATTAACTCTCTCCGGTACAAGTCATCTGCTCTGGCAAGCAAGAGCTCTACTCTGCAGTTGCACACTGGCACTAAACGGATTGGTGATTCATATCTCCAAACTCAAACTCAACTGTGCTGGGCCTGTCCTTTAATAAACACAGAGTAATGAAGGCAAAGTTGTGTCCTTCTTGACAATGCAAATCCAGATTCAGCGAGTGGAATGGGTTTCTCTTTCGAGTGCACTTCATGTTGAAAATGCTAAGCGATAACAAAAGGTTGCAATGATGGTCTAGGCTTGATTTTAGGACACTAAGTGTCCTACACAATACATAGAATTGCAACCTTTATTACTCTAGGCTGCTGGAAAATACAAAAGAACATACAGGATAGATCGATGGATTGTCACAGTTTGTCTGCTGCCTCTCTGACTGACCCTGGTATGAGCCTTAGCGGATAAGAGGTGAGTTGACAGCTTCCTAATGATTTTTGTTCTCACCGAGGATCCATGCAGATATCCGGTAAGCCAGGCTACCTTTAGGAAAAGCCATAAGGGGAAGCAGTGTGTGTAATGGTTGCCCTCCCATGCCCCAAATACTGCCTCTCTGCTGGCAGACCTGCTGCCGCGTGCTCATACTCCACAGGACAGTAGATCAAACAGACTGTATGAAATAGTGAGCAAGGATAATTAGCAGATGTTACAGAATAAACTCGCTCTTCAACTGCCCGCTCTATGCAACCAACCAAACTTACTGATGAATACAGAATTTCCACGCTCAGGGAGTGGTTAAACATAAAAGATGAAGAGAAGATGAGATGTACTACTGATCAGAAATGTTGTGAAAAACAAGAGGAATCGAAACAGTTACAAGCTTCAAGCATTTACATCGAGGTGGAGTGTGTTTGATGTAAGACACATCATATATCAGTTCTTCTGATATGACCACAGAAATCCATATTCCATATCACTAAGCCTCGGAGCCAAATATAATCACAGAAGGGTTATGTAACATAAAAGTTTGTACTTTTTGAAGAGCAAAACTTTCCCCTCATTATTAATTTCTTCTCCAGTAACTATGAGGCATACAGTAAGACAGAAGAAAACTTCATGCCCCACGTAGTCTAGTGCCCTGCCAGCCCCTTATTTAATATGCCACTGAAGTAGAGAGCCACTGTTTGCTGCTCAACGCCTGTGGGGGCCACTCAAAGTCTGTTTAGCACGTATCAAAGCTGTAGGACATCACCATCTCCACTGCTAAATGCCCAGTATGGTGCAGACAGTGTACATATCTTCCTTGCTCATTCTTCCATTATTAGCTTGCACCCCCCGGTCATAGTGTCTCACTGACACCACCCACCACAATCACTGAGAAACATCATCTATTCAAAGCAGCATAAAGCCACCTCATATGATTCATTGATTTTTTTTTTTTTTTTTTGGTATTTTTGTGTACACATTTCTTATCATGTCCAGGGAGAGCAGACAGAAAGATGACAGAGGAAATGGACTCCCTGCAGTTTTTAGAGTGGTAACAAGCAAATAGTTTTCCTCTGCTGTATAGCTCACTATGTAATTGCACACTGAGGGTGGGAATGAATTCTCTAAGAATGAATCGCGCTTGCTGATAATGCTGTTTGTTGACACTTGCTGCCTGTAATGATTGGCTATGAGTGCTTGGTTTAAGAGGATGCAGTAGACTGAAATCTGCCAACCAAATGCATTTCATTTGGATAAACTATTTACTGACTAATAGTGCTGTTTAGTCTTGATGTAATTGTTACGGCTAATGTTTGTCAAGGTTTTTTCTTTTTTTTTAAAATTAATTTCATGTTTTTAAATGGAAGGTTTTTTAAAGAGTAAAATAAAGTATTTGTAGACTTCATAAAAATGGAAAGTTTACGTTTTTGGTGAATTGGATTGGATTGGGGGGGGGGGGGGGGGGCGCCCCAAAATTATGTGATTTTAGAATTTTAAAGTTTGTCATTTACATGTATTGTTCAAAAATCCTAAATAGACCCTGTCTGATAGTAAAGTACAGTTGCAAAATTGTCATACTAATGAATCGGTTCAGATGAACAGACCAAAGAGTAGTCTCTAAATACCATTTGAAGTGTTTTGCTAAAGACACGTTTATTTAATCACTATGTTATCAATACAGTTATACAAGTTATAGTGTGTTCTAGTTTTATTGTAAATTTAATAGCTGCCATTTGATGTTATTATCCTTGAGAACCTTTATTGTTGTAACGCCAGACAACTGCAGTTCTGATTCAGTTATATCACTGGATAAGTATACTGCATATTGAAAGTAGCTGCTTAATTTGCTATTTTTTTTTATGGGTAGCTTAGAGAATTAAAGTGTAGCTTCCGCAAACACTGGACACGCATTTTGTTTTGAAATGCTGCAGCAAAACTGCTTAACTATGACTTCTTAATTAACTCACCCATGCAGAAGATGTTGAAGACAGAATGTCCCATGATCGGCTTGTTACAAACACTTGCTAAACTCAGAAATAAAGGTACAAAAGCTTTCACCTTTTCAGAAGGTACACTTTTTTACCTATTAGGTTCAAATATGTACACTTTAAGTACTAATGTGTACTTTTAAGGTACCAATCTGGATCCTATACAGTAGGTACAAACATGTACCTTTTGAAAAGGTACCGCCTCAGTGACAGTTTTTGTACCTTTATTTCTGTATGTAGAACAACTTCACTCTGAGTTGCTTACACACTTCTGAATGCTGTGCTATAGACTCATACCTGACCCAAAAAAACATAAATGTGGGACATTAAATCAAAATGAAAGCTAAAGCCCATCTGTTCATAGGCTCTTAAAGCCAGTCAAAACCCATAATGCTCAGCCTAACAGCCAAACAGTAAAGAGATTCGACAGCCTTGGTGTGGGTAATCATCTTCTGCGCTGGCAAAATTAAAGTTAGATCAGGTAGAGCCTGTTTTTGATCCAGCTTTAAATGGTTTCACCCACCTGTGGAGCAGCACTCATCTGATTATTCCTCTTTTCCTTTATGTAAACGCTTCCTTTCTTCTGGCTTCCTCTTCATCATCCCTCAGGTGCTCGACTGAGCCAGTGACAAAGAGTGAAACAGGCACATGTGTGTGTGTATTCATGTGTGGCTGTCTTCTATTTCTGGTCCAGTTCCCTTGATTTGTAGTCTCATCCTTTTCACTTCAAATACAATCCATGGCTCTATTGGGCCAAAACTAATTTCATATTGATTCACCTTCTGCACAAAAATCTGAACAAACACAGCATGTTTACGTTTCCTCGCTTGAGGTTGATGCAAGGTCTGACCTCAGTAATGACAGTGATGTATGCTTTCCTTTTAAAGATATTCAGGAAAAAATGACTCGCTTTTTGAGTCTGTTGCCCTCGCCACATCCTTTTCCTCTCCCTCTCTTTCTCCCTTTCTTCTGCCAGAGAAACATTCAATGAAATTGTATACTTTTGAAGCTTAATTTGATTGCCTCCTACAAAGTGAATGCTGCAGTCAACAGTAATTTCTAGATTTTCAAAAGACGGTTAATTGATACAGAGCGAGCTATGTGTTTTCTCTTCAGCACTTTTATGCATAACCTCTTTTTATGTTCCAGTCTCATTTCCAGAATGATATATTTTGGTTCTACCATCTAAAATTATGATTCCTTTTGATATAATTGTAGGTCTATATCTATTTGATCTCTATTTTGTTGGGTAAATGTTAGAATGAATAAAAGACAATAATCATGAAAGATGTACAGTATCATGCCAGTGAGGTCTGTTGTATTTATTTATGAGAAAATTATATATATTAAAGAAATATGGAGAACATTAGTTAAGCTATATTTATCATCTACATACGTATCAATATAACTTAGCGAAAAAAGATTGAACCCAGTTAAAATAATTGACATTAAGAGTTTTGTCTGTCTTAGCCTCTAACAAACTTTAGCTCTATATACTCCAATAATTCACCAGTAAAATGCCTCCATAGTACTTGCACTAGAGTTGCATGTGTTGATTATGCATTTTATACACTCTTATTATCTTTTTATGTTTCACTCTCGTTTCCGAACCCCAGTTCCAGAAAGAGCCAAAAAGCGAGAATGCCAAACTCATTAATAAAATAACCAGATTAGTATTCCTGAGGGTTAGTGTAAGCTTTGCCCTGAAGCGATCATAACTCATAAAGCCATTTTCAGAAGACCACTTAGTCCACAGCTCCTCCTGCGAAAGAGACCCTCTGCTGTGCTCTATATATCATTAAAGCCATAAAGGTCTGTGAAATCAAGTATAAATGCTAGGAAAACGTGCTTGCTCTGAAACTAAATGATACACTGAAACAAACTTTGAATAATCCTAAAAATTAAATAACCCTATAGTGATGCAACTACAGAAGTCATGCAAGTCAAATAAAGTAAGTATTTATAGAATTACATTCTCTTATATTCTTTTTTTTTACTCATTTTCATTAGTAAATCTCTTAAAGTGACAAAATGCCCAATAATAAAAGTTCTGTCATCAATTACTTATTCTCATGGTGCTTCGAACGCATGTCTTTTTTCTCATGCAGATGATAAACAATGTATAGAGACACATTTAGACCTACAGTATGTGCTACACTGACTGTAAAATGTCCGATTTGGAAAGAAAAGCACTAAATATTTGAAGTTCCTACATCAGCTTTAGCTTTGTTACAACACACGTTATTCATCCCTGGGCCATGTTTCCCCTCTCCTTTCTCCGATAGAGTGAGAGACATTTTGGGGAAACTCAAGCAGTAAGAGTCTTATCTCAAGGTGCCATGCATAAAAACGAACCATCTCTCACCAGGCTAGAGCACTACATCATGAAAAAAGCTGCTCGGTAGTTCGCACACGACCACAGCCTGGGGTTCGAGCCAGCTGGCTACAACAGGCGGCATTAGCGATGTTCGGTTTAGTTATTCAGTGCCTAGCGCTGATGATTAAAGAGACCCAGGCAATGGGCAAAACCTGCTCTGTGTGCGAGCGTTAAAGAGAGAGCGAGCAAGAAAGGAGGCTCAGGAAAAGATGAAAAAAGCAAGTAAGAATATAAGAGAAAATAAAGCGCTCACTAGAAACTTCCTCCTTAGGATTGTCTGGTACAAGCTGTATCGCTGTAGATATGCTTTTGAAGTTCCTTCTTTTTTCCGCTCCGAGATCTCAGAGCCAGAGCTGTGCTGGTGCCGCTGCGAGCAAGGCTTTCTTAGGCCAACTAAAGTGACTGCACGTCTGCCGTCTCGCTGATACATATTCATACCTGTGAGCTCCCCTCATGAGAGAACAGCTTTTGAACCCGCATCTCACTGATCTGCTCTCAAGTCTCAGACAACCTGAAACTATGACATGCTACAAAACTTCCAGGGAAAAAAGAGAAAGTCTAGAAAAATGGCTGACTATCTTCATATCTCAACAGAAATGAAGACGCTGCGAGGAAAAGAGAGGATCAGTAATCTCGCTGGCAGATGATCATAGTGGGTCGAGAGGTGTGAGGAGATGTTCTCACTAATCAAATTGAATGAGTGGTTCTGACGGTGAAGCTCTGACAGCCTCTCTCTCAAAAACACCACTCGTCTCTTCCTGCGATGAAAAGACAGAAGAATAAGATTGATGGCCATCTGTGATGGGAGGGAAATAAGGAACCCTGAAAATGAATTACTTAAAGATTGAAAAATTACCCATAGTTAATTAGGTGTCAGTCTTGCCCAGGCATGACTTTATTATTAGCAATACCAAGTTAATTTTCAAATATAAAGGTAAATTTGTGCATGTCATGTTCTGCAAACCTGGGCTCATTGGAAATCCGTGCCTCTTCATACATTTCTGCAAAACTAAAAAAAATTTACTTGTACATACAAATCACTGCAGTTTCCAGTTGAAATGAGCACTAGAGGCAGTAAAACTCCCACAACATTTATTCCTTTTCACACAAAAGTATGATTCACAGGTACATTTTTAATTAATAATGTCTAATTAGTTGCAGATGTTCTTCAAAACATTTTTAACATCCTGCATGATTTGAAAACTGAAACCTTTGAATGTTGTTGTCACATATGCAGCTTCATATGGATGAGAAACTTTAGCAAGTTTACTACTTTAGCTCATGTGATACCACGTTGCAATTGTGGTATAAAGTTCCGGTTTGAATCCCATGTAAAACGGTTTGACAAAACAGCTCAAGTCAGCATTAGGATGTTAAAACAGCATGGATGCATCAGCAAATATGTTTTTGAATTGCTTTTGCATTTGTTAGAAGTATTGGGTGGGTTTGGTGTAGGGGGTATTTCCAACATGATAGAGCACTAATCTTCAGTGACACTCACTGGATATTTGAATTCTGAATGGCCACAAAACTTACCTCAAGCAGCATTATAAAAAAACAGCAATACCTACCTTTACCAACCTAATACAAACGTGCCATGGTTACGTATTAAACGTGTTTTAGTGCCACTCCTAGTGCCAACCTGCAAAAGTCCTACTCCGACAAGCAAAAGAAAATGAATGCTGCTCAGACATGCTAAGCACTTTTTCATGTCAAAGTTTTTACAAGTATGAGTGTTGATGTGGATTTAAGCACATGCATAAGATAAAATCTTGAGGCTCCTGGTTCCCTCATCCTTTGTTCAAATTTTGACATAAAATGCAAATCTTTTACTTATCTTGAAAAAAGAAGGTCTGCAAAGTTTGTTGGGAATGCTAAATGTCATCACAGAACAAATTAACTGTCACTAGTCACTATCACTAGAATTGCAAACTATACAGACTTTTAGGGAAATGTATTTTGAATAACAACTAAATATGGGTATGGAAGCTTACTAAAGACATGCACACAGGGTGTAATAGTTATGTGTAGCTTTCACTATTGTCCTGCTTAAACTAGCAGTGTGACCCTGAACCACAAAACCAGTCATAAATAGCACATGTATATTTGTAGCAATAGGATATTCAGTAAATATCATGTTCCATTAAAATATTTTGTAAATTTGCTACCGCAAATACATCAAAACTTAATTTCTGATTAGCAATATGCCTTGTTAAGAACTTCTCAATATTTAGTTTTTCTGCCCTCTTAGATTCCAGATTTTCACATAGTTGTATCTTGGCCAGATATTGTCTAATCCGAACATTATTTCTTCAACTATTAGATCAATTTATAAATCTCAATAAAAATA
>JAUMHQ010000076.1:11803656-11814430 GCA_032361165.1 Enteromius paludinosus
GGGCTGTCGGCTGTGTAGTAACCTGACTTCTGCACAACACAACTGATGGTCCCAACCCCATTGATAAATCAAGAAATTCTACTAATTAACCCTGAAAATAAAGAAAATACATTTAATGAGAAGGTGTGTCCAAACTTCTGGCCTGTACTGTATTTGCATCTGGACGTTTAGATATTTCTACATGAAAACAAAACAAAAGCACTGATTAGGAAAATAATTTCCTGAACTCCAACCTTTCGCCTCATACGGCTGTTGTCCACTTCCACGCTCTCGACTCCCAAATGACATCATCATCTTCACCATCATCAAATACATCGTCGGATTCATCTTCCTCTCTTTGTCCCTGCATCTGTCTGGTGTTTGCTCTGTCTTCCTCCACCTTCCTCCCCTCAGTCACCTCCCGCAGCACCTGCATGTCTTTGTCATTGCACCCGCTGTTCACTGCAATCATCTCTTGTATCTTTTCCAGCAGCTCTGTGACCTGATGGCTCTCACCCTTGGCCTTATTATTAAAAACATGATACCTGTTTCCACATCTGTCAACAAGCCACTGCAGAGCTTCTCCCTCGCATTCAATGTGCTGCTCAATGGCTCTCTCTCCGAGCACGTCCCCAAATGTGAACAGAACTACACTGCGATCCCAAACTGTGGAGCCCAAAAGCCTCAAATGATCCTCCATCGCCTTCCGCTCCTGCTCTTTGAAGGAACAGTCGGCACGAATTACCAAAATGTAAACGACCGGTCCAGAAGCAGACAGAGATGCACTCTGTGTGATTTGGTCTTTATTTAGTTCAGGGGTTTGTTCTATGGGCAGATTTTTCCACCAGCCAGGGGTGTCTATTATTCTGATCCGCTGTCCTCCCACCTCTCCGTGTCTCTCAACACACCGGGCTGTTCTTCTTGACCCAAACACCTGTCTGCTGAGGATGGTGTTTCCTGTTGAAGTCTTCCCAGATTCTCCATAACCCAGCAGCACAAGACAAAATTCGGAGAAATGCTTTCCAATATCTAAACACATAGGAGAGAAGATTAGTAAATTATCTTTAATACTGTACAAGTCATGACCTTCACTGGAACATTACTTTGTGAATAAACAGGTCTGACAAGCTGTCAGGTTGATATGGGTTCGAACTTGACCTGCACTGTTTACCAATCGCATTCGTCCTCCTTACTTCATGCCCCTCCAATATAAGAGGAAAATGTCCCAGTGAATAAAAAATGGATTGTTACGAATAAACCGAAAACTATGAAATTTTTGCCTCAGATTCCTCTTTTGAGGTTCTTTTCAATTCTGTCATCAACTTAAAAATCTTTAAAAGCCCTTAGTTTGTGGTTTCCATGAAAGCATACTTCTGCCACAACCACACAAATAAATCATAACCAAAAATAGTAATTGTGATATTATTGCAAATTTATATTATATATCTAAACTGAGAAATGAGAACATTTGTGCAACTTTCTTCTCAGTGAACTGGCTTCCATAGAAACCATAATCTCTTTATTTATTAACTTTATTATGATAACAAATGTTGACTTGAGGAATATGTTTGGAATGCAAAATGACTTTTGTCTAATATAAGCAAAGCTATATACATTACTATTGTCAAATTACACAGTAGTATACATTACTGTTAGTCATTATCAAATATCACATTCTCAAAACCTCAAGGCACACAGACAAGCACTCAGACTGAACTCATGATAAATAATGCAGCTTGAATGACACAGCGTTTCTGTGATGCACACTGAACTCTTAGCAGACACAGTGACGCCGAAACTTTCTCATCGAAATTGTTTTTCAAAGACAAACTGAGACCATAACAAGCCACAAAAGAATAAACTCAATTTGCAATTTGAACTCTGTATTCCTCCATCACCACAATAGTGTATGAATAGAAGTACTTTCAACAAGAGTAGCTCTTATCTTCCTCGGCACTTTGTATTATCAGTACAGTATTGCACCAAAAGATGTAAGTACATTAATTTCAGCAAATGCAGTGGAAGCATCATTTCACATTGTTTACGCAGTAAAAATGTTTATAGCTGTAAATAATGTGTTTTAACCTACAGTTTTACTTTTCTCTGCATTCAGTAATACTGAAATCAAATAGAAAAGTCCTCCTTTGTTAACAAATGAAGTTTGCAAACTAATGATTACCAATGATTAACCACAGCTGTCTCCAATCTCCCTATTACCCGATTACTCCCATTCCCTGGTATCTTCATTCTTTGTATCCTTACACCACCTCGATTCTTTAAACTGGAAATCGAGTGTCAGGTGTCCGGCCAGAGGAGAACTAGTCCCTGCCGATCCTGGTTTCTCCCATGGTTTTTTTCTCTCACGTGGAGTTTTGGTTCCATGCAGCTGTCGCCTTCGGCATGCTTTGTCGGGGACACCTAGTTTCCAGTAATCATTGTTATCCGGTCAAGAGTCCGCTTCTGCACTTTACTGTTACATTACATCTTTCTCCTATTATCGGCCTATTTGCTCCACCATGGTATGCATCGCCAGAAGTCCTGTGCAAACAACCTACAGTCACCGGGCTCCGGGCTCTGCCCAGCCCTCTCCCCCTAGGGCTCGGGTCTGCCGAGCTCCTAGCCTGCTCCCCGGACAGCACGCCAAACATGCTTACAATATTTATAAATGAGTAAGTGGGAACTCGTCAAGTAGATAATGTGGAATGTTGAATAATAAATACAGTATAAAATAGAATTTTAAAAAATCTGTAAATTCTTCATGCACATTCTTGATGTTATTGTGAGTGATTCATCTGTAAATTCTAATTACATATCACATTTAACTGAAAAATCTCATTATGGAATTAAAGTGCATATGTTATAAAGTATTACAAGTATTTATTTTTATCTTCTTTTTTTCAATGACTCCCAAACAATTCATGCAACGATAAATTTTTCCAAACCCCTCCTGTGATTGGTCGATTTCATTTAAAGCTGTGTTTGTGAGCTTTTTAACGCTACAGAATTCAAAGAATGAATTAGCATTTCCATTTATGTGCTAATGTTTCTTTTTGACGACAAAATGAAACAGCTTGGGACTGGTTTTAAAAACTCCTTTCAATGATTCAGAGTCGACTCTTTCTTTTGAGAGACAATAACTTCATACACTGTGCATTTTCAAAATGTTGCAGGTTGTTTTCATCCCTTAGAGCTGTAACACACTTAATGAAAGGTCATTTTCAAAAATCCATAATAGGAGAACTTTAAACAGTTTTTAAACTTGTGTAAAAGCAGATCTTACCCTTCACTGTACTGTCCATCTTCCTCATCTGTCTTTGTTTCCTTGCTCTTGCCTTTGCTTTCTTTTCCACTGCTTTCCTTTTTTGCTTCACCTCCTTCAGTGTCTTAAGGTCAATTTCATAATAATGGCCCCTATTTTGTGCCGCCATCTTCTCTATTTTCGCCAGCAGGTTTGTGACCTGACTGCCATCATCCCAGTTCTCATTGTTGAGGACATGATATCTGTTTCCACATTTCTCAACTAGCCACTGCAGGGCCTCCCCTTCACTCTCAATGAACTCTTCAACAGTCACGTCCCCCAGACAGTCTCCATGGGTGAAAAGAACTATGGTATGAGCCCAGACTCTCTCACCAAGAAGCTCCATGTGCTGCTCCACCGATGTCTTCTCTGCTGCTGTGAATGACACATCTACACGCAGAGTCAGCAGAAGCACGTGTGGTCCTGGTGGACAGAGAGACATGCTGAGGAAAATCTCTTCTTTATCCAGTTCAGGAGTGTCAGCCGCTGGGAGAGACTTCCACCAGCCAGGAGTGTCCACTATAGTCACATGTCTTCCATCTACCTCGCTTTGTCTTCTCACACACGTGGAGGCACTCTTCGAGATAAATGTCCCCATACTCAAAATGGTGTTTACAGCTGAACTCTTCCCAGACCTTCGAAAACCTAATATTATCATCCTCATCTTGGAAATGTGGACATGTTTGAGACCTGGTAAAAACAAAATGAATTTAAATCAAATTTTTGTCTAAACTGAGATTAAAAGGATTGTTCACTCTGAAATAACAATTATGTCATCATTCATTCATCCTCGGGTCAATCCAAACTTTTTCAAGCTTTTGTGGATAATACGTCTGGCTTATTTGAATCACTTTATATGGTGTACAAATCAAGATTATTTTTTACAGGAAAATGTAGCCATGACACTCTTCAGAAAGTCATTTTTTGTGTTGCATGAAGGAAATAATAATGAGAATTGTAGTTTTTGAGTAACTATCCCTTAAAAAAGAATTTGTTGCATTCCCAAAAACATTTTTTGAATTCAAATTCATGAAAAGAATGTTCTAAAACATCTATGTGAATAATCTCTTAAAGTTTGGATAACCTCCAACTTTTTCTCTTTAGAAAAAAAAAATGTTTTTCAGTAAACTCATGTGTAAAGGGAGAGTTTACCCCAAATATTACATATTCACCCTCAAGCCATCCTCAAAAGACAAATACAAATACTATAGGAGTTATATTAAAGCTCCCATATTATTAAATCTGAAATGTTCTGACTTTTTTCATTATAAGTGAGGTCAAGGGGCTAAGTAACTTCCATATAAGTTTCAAATTGATCAATCCACAGTAAACTGCCTGAGTAAGTATTGTGATTTCTCACAAGCTGCTGTGACGTCCGTAAAGATACGACGTCCAATCTATTCAGTCACCCGAGCACCGCCCACCATCCATGACATTGCTGACCAACAACAACACGGAAATATGTCGAAAAGCTAACTTTTAAGGTTAACAGATGAAACCCCTCTTAGGATGGACGATCCGATGGGATTGTTACTATGAGGTGAATCACTTCTAACATGTATAGTAAAGACAATCTCATTTTGTCTGGCAGTGGCATGAGGTATGTAAATTTAAACGTAGGGTTACATTTTTTTACATAATTTGTCTGAAAGAATAAAGTCCTAAACACCTAGGATTGCTTGAGGGTGAGTAAATCATGGGGTTATTTAAATTTTTAGTAAGATCTTTTCAGAATTTACCCTTTTTGAAGATCTTTCTGAATCTGGCCCTTGGTTCTTACCTTGTCGTACAAGTGGAGTCTCCCATTGTTCTTGCACCATCTTCCTCCTCTGGTTTGCTCTCGTGTATCTCTTCGTCATCATTCCTTCCACCACATGCATCCATTGTCTGTCCAACTCAAAATGACAGCCACCGTTTCCCACAACCATCGCTTCTATTTTCTCCATTAACCGCATCAGCTGCGTACCGGTGGCTCTCTCAGTATTAAGAACGTGATACCTACGTCCGCATTTCTCCACTAGCCAGAGCAGAAGAGACTCTCCTTCACTTCCAATGTACTTTCCTAAAGTTCGCTCCTGTAGCTGGTCTCTATAAGTGAACACAACTATAGTGTGGTTCCACACTCTCTCGCTCAGAAGTTCAAGGTGTTCCTGCACTGACCTCCTGTGCTTTTCTTTGAATAAAGCATCGACACGTAGTATCAGCAGAACTGCATGGGGCCCAGGAGAACAATGAGCAACGCTAAGCACAATCTCTTGTTTTTGAAAATCAGGGGTTTCTTTGACAAGGTAGCTCTTCCACCACCCCGGCGTATCAACTACAGTGACCTGCCTTCCGGCAAAACCTCCATGCATCTTCACACACTGGGCCGTTCTTCTTAGATGAGGCTCTGCGTGACCTGTTATTAGGTTTGCCAAAGAGGTTTTCCCTGCTGCTCTGTTTCCCAATAACACAATCCTCAAATCAAAGAGAAAATGGACTCCTGCCAATAAGAGACGATGCATTTCTAATATCAAAAACAAGATTTCTTGTTCCCCGCTGTCTATACGTCAAGAAATTTATTGTACTTAGGTTTAAGCACATTCTCAGACACAAAGAATCGAAATGAATAAATCAGGTAACTTACCAAATTCACTTGCTTCACATGTAGCCATCGCTGCACTCACTTATTCATAACCCTGCCTAAAATATTTAGAAATAATGTCACTTTCGATGTGAATTAGTTGCCGCACCATTTAAACGATAGGAGAAGGTTAATAAAATGACTTCCATCTTCAACTTTGTATTAATGTGTTTTTGTGGCACCAAGATCA
The DNA here is from genome assembly GCA_032361165.1 of Enteromius paludinosus. NCBI lineage: Eukaryota > Metazoa > Chordata > Actinopteri > Cypriniformes > Cyprinidae > Enteromius > Enteromius paludinosus. The sequence goes on from JAUMHQ010000076.1 coordinate 11,809,747, forward strand.
AGCTAATGGATGATGCTTTTAAAATGACAAGATTACCACCCCATACATTTACTTTTCAACAAGCTTTTAGAAGCCATTAGCTATCTGTGGAAGAATGAATAAGTGAGGTGAAAAAGGAAAAAAGGTTTTACCTTTGTTCTCATCACAGCAGAAGCGCTGACAGTGAAATGAAGAATATTATTCTTGTGTGCACAACAAATATGAGCAAAACTGGTTAGTCAGGCTGAACAAGCAACTCAAGACTTTTATGGAGCCTTATAAGAAGGGGCTCTGTTTCTATTAAATGGATACAACCATTAAGAGCCCCTTGTACATATACATCCTGGATATTGTAATGAATTAGTCTTTTTAATGAAAGTAGCTGATGTATGAGTGAATTATTTGGATTATTTGATTAGTGATCTGGAAAGAGTCACTAAATTTAGTGCGACTATTAGAAGAAAATCGCATTGCAAAAGGATTATTATTGTATTAATTTGAACATTTACATAATCTATTAAAAGCCCATAAATGTAGCTTGCATTTTATTATAAAGTTTCTTTTCACATGTATTCATTTCTGCAATGCTGTAATGAATTGTACTTTTTTCCAAAATTCTCTCTCTCTCTCTCTCTCTCTATATATATATATATCATATATTAAAAAATGTGATGCATCCATTGCAGGGAATGTCTTCACAGTCACTCTCGCTGACGCTCAAACAAATGTCTTCAAATGAAAAAATGAGATTCCCTTGACATAGATCACAAACGATGAATATATATGTTAGACAGAAAAGAGAATAGGAGAAATGGACAGAGAGGTTGTGCGAGCGATGACTCATGGACAGTGTCAGCGAGACCTTGTCTTGTTTTGATGTACAATGCACAGATGCTCGAGATCGGTCAGGGACAGATATGGCCATATCAGATTTCACAGAACTAGAGGCGGAATGCAGAAATTGCTTATAACCTTGAAAAGACAGACCTTGATTGAAAGAAAGAGAGAGAGAGAATTATGTGGAAAGGAACCGTACAGAGAATCCTTTGGATAAAAACAGCTTTCAAATGCTTTCAAAACAGTATCGTTTTGCTAGTGGTATTTTCCGTTTTGGAACTTATGTAAATGTGATGTTTGTGTGAGTCTTATCACATTTTCTATCAAATTACAGATGATTCATATGGTCTCAGAGGTCCCCTTCAGTCTATAAATCTAATTAGCGCTTCTGCACCCTCAGCCACACAGGACCGACGTTTAGTTTGAAGCTGAAGATCTGAGCCTTTGTTTTTCAGTCAGTACAAGCCATTAAAGTTGCATTTAGCTCGTACATCATTATCACTGTTATCTCTCAGTGGAGGATTACTGCTAGTAAAACATGAAAAGTGAAGGTTAAGAACACAATAACAGAGATTAGAATCTGTCTTTATCTCTAAGGAACTTGCCGGCTTAAACAGAGCTAACTCTGTTTATATGCCCGTGTATCAGGTAATTGGAAAGTTCTGCTCGGCTGGAACCTGCGCCGCCTCCAGTGATGTTGGTCACACTCGTTTCTCTCTCATTCTGTAAGGAAATAAAGCCTCCGTGGGTGCGCAGCCCGAGCCCTGATAAGGAGAATGTTAGGAGGGCTCATGATGGTGCTCGGATTATACATCCACAATCCCTCTATCTAGACTTATCTGAGGACAAACTGCCTCGAAAACCTTTCCAAAGCATGGCTTCTCTTCCACTCGTGCGTTCAGGATTGCAATATGCCAGAGGCTAATCTGTGCCAGGATCTCTCTGCTCTGAGATTATTTTCCCACGTGGTTGAATGTGAATTCTTCAAAGAGATGAGGCAGATTATTTGGGAGGGAGACCGGTTGACAGGCACTTGAAATTCAGCTGTGTTTAATCTGTATGCACTTACTTAGCCGCTTTAGTTTGAAGAGGTTCTGGCACGCGGTGAGCCCCAAAATCACTTATTTGACTTCTTAGAGAAGCCTTCGGCTTGCTAAACTGAACTGAAGAAGAACCGATCTGAACTTACCATCAATATTTCTACTCCTAGCTATAAACACAAGCCTGTTCTCTTGAAAACAAAAGCAGTTTTAAATTAAAAACTTGAGGCAATGAATAAACAACAGCAGCATAATTTGATTGTGGATACTGAAGAGTGATTATCTGTTGGTAACAAAACAAAGAACCTCTCTCAATAATTTCTGCTTAATAGGAGTACTTTCATTTGACTGAATAATTCGATTTTTGCGTTCTCTCTACAATCCTATTCCCATGCCTTCCAGGAGCTAAGATGAAGCTATTGCTGTTTTTGATAGAGCACGTCTGCAATTAAAACTGATGGCAACATCGGCTGCTTTAACTTAACACAGAAGACATCCTTAAGAAGAAAATATTTATGGTCCATACAGTAACACCTTATCTACAGTACAAGCGCCATTCCTCTTTGCGAAAACATTAATTACCTGTACAGTATATAACTGAGTTTTAGAGGAGCTTTATGAAGTACTTTTGTACTTTAATGCAGTTCTGCTCGTAACAAATGAGCTGCATGTTCATTTAGTTCCAGGGAAAAAACGGTAATTAGCGTATTAGGCTGTACAGCCAGTAAACCCATACAGTATGCCATAGAGGAGTTTCTGACACAAAACCAAAAATATCTCCTATTTCAGCCGAGCTCTCATTAGTCATTGGAGTTGTTATTAATGTGCTTCAGCCGTTCTACTCAATCCTCCTTATAACCCGCAGCCATACACTGATGGTGAAGAGAAGGGAAACCGCAAATGGCACTCTTCATGAATATGATACAAAATGGGCCCCGATTCTTTTTTTTTTTTTACTGAATTTTCAACAAATGGTGCTGAAAGGGATAGTTCACCCAAAAATGTTGTCAGTATCTATTCATCCTGATATTGTGTAATTTTTTTTGTGAGAAACATAAGAAGGTTTTCTGGATTTAGATTTAGGTTGAAAACAGGATTAACCAGACCAGGATGAATCGTGGCTATTAACCTAAATTAAATACAATTTGTTATATTTTGTATTCCTTCTTATTTGCAGATTTTTGTTATCCTGTTACCAAAATGTAGGATTTGTGAATTCTAATTTTATGCACAAACTAGGCTTGAATGGGTATCAGAGTTGCAAATTAAGCCCAAAACATTAATGTTGGTTTATAGCTACTGATACGTTTCTATTCTATGATATAGAACAGGCCCAAAACTATTTTTCTATGATCTAAAACTTTGATCTGGCTACTTTTCCTGCCAAGTAAAAGTTATGGTATAATACAGTACATTATCAAACACATCTAACAGGTCAGAGAATAAAAGCATGGTGTTTGTGTTTCTATTGCTTTTAGAAAAGTCATAGGCCACCAAAGTGTGCCGCATTTGTGAAAGAGCAACATTACCGTCCAGACGAGTAAAAACTACCTCAAAATGAGGCTAACAGGTATTAAACCTGAGCTTAGATGAAAGCTTTTAATAGCAATCTTGCCCTTGACACTTTCACTCCAAAGCCCTATTTCATAACGCAATTCAAATAACATGTTCTCGATGTTCTTCTTCATGCTGCTTTCTCCCCGGTGGAAAGCGTGTTGCCATCTTAAGTGCCTTTCCATTATTCTAAAAGCCCAAGTGTAAAATCGGCCCTTTCGATGGATGAGGGGACGAGTCAACAAAACAAGAGAACTCATGGGAACATATTACCCATAAGGCACAGCATGCCATCAAATTTCTCTCAAAAAACATCAAATTGACAGTAAAGCTGCTGGAAAGTGAGAATTAATTTGTTTAGCGATGACAACCGAATATAAAGGCGTCAACAGCAGCTGCTTTTGTCTGATTCAAGTATGTTCCATTTTCTTTACATACACCCTCATGATCAAAAAGTGACACGTCTTCTGACATGTAAGCTTTGTATTGCCAAATCCTGAAAATGGACGACCAGCCTTTATAATTGAAATCAGACCAGTACAAGGCATAATCTTGACGCTGGGGAGGAAAGCTGGCTCTAAATGTATCATTGAGACTGACCTGACAAGTGCAGGCACTGTGACTTCTGCTGTGAGTTACACCTGCTATTCAGGTGACCAATTTATCATCGATCTTCCCATTTGGCTGCTGTTTTCTAGTGATTCTCTGTAAGTGAGCTTCCATAACGGCCTTCACTGTGAGTAGAACAGGAGGTTTCATCCATTTTGGCAGTCAACCCACTCATTCGTCTTTCAGGAATTATTAAACATATCACTGAATTATCAGTACACATAGGATATCTCAACCTTGACATTCTTTAGCATAAACGTTTCTCATTCATACATTTGTGCTCTGCTTCCTGTCATTTCCCTTCTTGTCGCTGTTACCAGTGAATTAATAAAACATGCCCTGTCTGTGTAAAATGTCTGTTAAAGGCCTTGTGTTCAAAACTAAGATCTTCACATTACCAAAGGCCCTGCTGTAAAGCAACCGTACAAAGTGCCATATACAGTACACACACTGTATAATGTCTCTATTTATATTGCAATCACACAATTTTCATTTTTATAATAAATTACTATACACTGTTCTGTATACTGTTTGAGTCAATAGGATATTTTCATAATGAATTCAAGAAATTAAAAAAATTAAAAAACGTTTAACCCTTGTGCCTTCCACGGTCATTTCTGACCGGAGATTTTTTTTCAACAAATTTTTAAAAAATCAAAGCTTCA
>JAUMHQ010000076.1:11874413-11892246 GCA_032361165.1 Enteromius paludinosus
TCTCTTCTGACATCAGTTATCAGCTTGTGATTTCTCAAGCCAAGACATTGCTGTTTGACTTTCGGACAGTGGCTCGCAGTGGTGCTGCAATGGAAGAATGTTGATATTCGGCGGATTTTGGCCAAAAGTTTAGATTCAGCGTATAATTGGCGCAGCACAAACAGCGCAGAAACTATCGCGGCACATCCACTTCTGCTCTGCTCCTGCTACACGCTGCCGCACCACCACTGCGTGCTGTGTGAAAGCTGTCATCTGTTAACATGGGCGCCGAACAAATACGTGCTTGTTACGCCCTGCTTACCGTGCAGTGTGAAACCGGCGTGAGCCATTGTATTCTACTCAGACAAAGCGTGTGTGTGTGTGGCAAATGACATCAGAAGCTTCAGTACGTTATAACCGGTTATGGTCTATTACTGAACCAATACCGAATCATCCTCGTCTGCATCGCGATGCATCGTAGAAACAATTAATTTTGACACCCCCCAATAAATGTGCTGGGCTCTTTAAAATCACAACAATAGTGTTCTCGCAACACTGAAGCTGCCACAAGAATAATACAGTCCTGAGCTCCTCACCAGCAACTTTCTGCTGGTTCATGAGCCGAGAAGTGAAAGGCAGCAGACAGGGAAAAAATAAGTCCATTCAGAATTTAAAATATTCAAAAAGAAATCAGACACTGGTGAAACGTTTACAATATCATGATGACATTTTTAGCAATTTATATCAAATAAGGTATTCTGTTGTAATGCACAGCTACTTTTAAAAACAGTGTCAGTGGAAAATGATGCTTTCCGATGCCATGCACCAGTGGCTAACATTACCAGTCTTGGACAGCACGGTCAATTGTTGGTCTCATTGGCCCATGTTGACTCATGTCGTCCCTGCTTTTGGTCAGCTGGAAATAGAGGCCCTGGCCTGTCTATACATACCTGACCCAATGCAGTGCAAATGCAATAATATAAAGCTGGACTGACAGCGCATAAAACGGTGCTGGGAAAGATTTAAAGCAGGCTTGCGTTCCCAGCCCAGCCAGAACGTTTCTTGGATGAGAAAATGTCCGGGAAAAGAGCTAATGGCCCATCTCAAGTCTGCTGAGAGTTTGTGAAAAGGTTACCACACACACCGTTAACCTCATTCATATGACCTTACGACAAGACACATTCTTCTGATCACCGAATATGACTTATGAGGGTGTTACACCGCGCTCATGAGCACACACGCACATTTGCACGTGTACGCATCCATGCGAGAACACAGAGGAACACATTAATCATGAATAGTGTCATTAGCCTAAAATGTCCCCCAATGCGAAGGCCTCCAAATGTACAGGCTAATAACACTAAAATGTCCCACAATGCAGCAGCCCTGCACATTTGCAGTCTAACACACACACACTGTCCATTTCATCTCTTTTGATCGCTTTATCCCTGCCTGGGATAGTGTTAAAAAGTAAACAAGCTTTCTTCCCTAGCAATCACTGGAGACATGGCAAACAACGAATAATTAATGATTAGGGCCGGCTCGTTTTAGTAACGAGGCTTCGCTGGGACCAAATATTCAAATGAGAACTTATGACTCATCAGCAGCTCCTAATTAAGCCCGACCGTTGCATTATTTATCAGCTGTTTACCACAATCACTGAGAGTGTGTTTGTCTCTGGATACTGTGTTTTATGCGTCTACCTAACAAAATAATATAAAATCATTAAGACATAGTCGAAGCTTTATATTTATATCACATGAATTTAATTAACTTCAATATGTACATGTTATGTAAGCGTGTTTAAGCGTGGTTGTACTTTACTCAAAACACAGAAAAAAAATCCTGGCACAATCCGGAACACCCCCCATCCCACGTATATTTCTTTTGAAAATGAAGCTTTGATGAAACTCATTTACTCACCCACATCATTCTAAAGTTGTAAGAACAATAATAATAAAAAGTTTTTTTTCCACTCTCCAAAGACGACAAAAATAGCATTATGCTCATGCACCTCAGAAAAATGTTCAGTATATAACATTTTATAACCTAGCCCATGTTGCTTTTATAGTGTTTTATCCACATTCACTGTTATTGTACTGTGAACTAACAAACAACTGTAGTTCCCTGTCGACACCTTACTCGTACTGCGTCTGCGAACATGTCCTCCTAACTGAAGCCTTTTTCAACCACGCAGTGAAAACTGCACGGTCATTGGTTAGTGCACTGCTATCGAAATAAACCAAACGGTTGGTCACAGTGCTGCGCCAGCCAATGGCTGCGGCTCCTGCTGAAGCTCGCCTGAGTGGGTGTGGTCATGGATATATAGCGGCAGCTTTGCCACTTGATTCAGATTTCTTCTCCTTCAGCGACGTGCACTTTGCTGTCCTGACTAAGAAGCCAATGCCATCGATACGCCTTTTGCAGCTGGATAATTCCCCTGCCGCCATCCGGCTTTTTTTCCAAAAGAGAAAATTCTTAGAAAAAGCAAGAAGACTCCATGTCTTTAGCATCCTCGGACGCCGAGGAGCTGTCGGGCTCGTTCAGTATACGGCTTGGTTAAGCCTGGGATGGACGCCGAGCTGTCAGCGAGCTAGGACTGGATTGGTCTCCGCTTCAGGAACCTGTGCGGAGCCGCCTGGATGAATGGATCCTGCTGGGGCGTCCACAAGCCCCTCGACAGAAAACCACGCCGTTCTTCCCGGACGTTCACAACAAACTCACGAGCTGTAGGTATTTCTCCTCTGCAATTTAGACCATCTCAGAGTCAGCGTGGACATTGCCAAGAGCATGCTGTTGCCCAGCCAATAAAAAATGTTGCTGGGCACTGTAATGAGAGCGTTGATCTCGCCGGAGCGCGCCATGGCCATAGCGCGTTGCATGGCCTCCTTCGTGATCGCAACACTTCAAAGCCTTTCAGAGAATAATGGGTCTGATGGCTGCAGCCTCAGCAGTGCTGCGGCTCGGCCTCTTACAGATGCTGAAATACTGGTTAAAGGCGCGGGTGCCAACGCAAGCTCAGAGTAGACAGAACAAAGCGTTGCAGCGCTTCACTTATGGAAAGGCACTCAGTGGCTGTAGGGAGGTGTTCCCTCCAGATGGTCTGCAGGAGAAAGGTGATGGTGACCCATCAACTGCCTGCAAATGTTAGCAGTATGGCATGCTTGTCACGTTTTCCTGCCACAACTGAGGGACAGCCATGTCCTTTTTCGTTGCACGACCAATCCGCGAGCTCAGGCTCACAAGCCTTTATGGGTAATATTACTAACTCGCTGTGTTTGGCCGTCACACGCCCAAACCACGAGCTAAGCCTCACACGAATAGGTTACTTCCGTAAATGTAACTGTAAGTGTCCGTTGCTTTAGTCGAAGTAACCTGAAGCCTGTGGCAAGGCCACTGGTTTATTTCAATAGCACTGCACTAACCAATGGCCGTGCAGATCTCACTGCGTGATTGAAAAAGGCTTCAGTTAGAAGGAAAAAGGAGTTTTTCCCATAGCGTAATAACCTATTCCTTTTATTAACTGACATTAACAAAGGTGAATAAATCCTATAAAGACACAACGGACATTTTTAGTTCATGATAGCTAATGCATCTCTAATGTTCAAAATTTTTGAGATTAATAAATGATTGAACCTTCATTTTGGATGAACTATTATTTTAAATACTGATAATGAGAAACATATGATTAGTTCTGCTATGTATACATAGCTGTATGCAAATGATGCAAAATTACTGCTTAGTTTGCCATTAATTAATTTAGTTCAGAACCATAGATTGAGACAAAATGAGGGAGCAAAAGAGAGGTTTGTTTTATGAAAAAAATTGAATTCTTTCATTATGTAGTATGCAAGGCCATATAATTCAGCATTAAACTGAAATTTAAGATATATAAATCATACATATTAAGGACTACGAATGATTTTGCATTATATATCATGTGCAGATCTATAATCCAACAAGATTAACAACATTATATAATATATTATTGAATACTGATTAACGATTAATGATTTTATAAAGATTAAAAGACTGGGCAGGTCAGTGAAACTCAATTACTGTGAAGGCCTTGCTCTCTTCAAATATTTGATGCTCCTTAAACTGATTTAAAGTTAAGAGCTCCCTTCAGAAAGTTCTGATTAAAGATATATGTCCAAAAAATCTTTAGGTCAAAGTGCTTGAACACAAAATGCATATGTGAGTCTTCATATCAAATGATGCATCACACCAGGCTCTCGGCTCTCTCCAAAGCTTTAAAATCATATCAAATAACTGTTTGATTTGTGCTCAATAACTCAGTGTCAGCGCCTGATGAACATTTCATTCTTTTCATTAGCTAAAAGTTCCTCTAACCACTATTAAAAGTGTCAGCCAATCACTCCAGCTTAGAGCTGTGGAGAAGCATTATCTCAATTAGAGAGAAGCTCAGAGTGGCATTAGACTGGGAGTGAGCTTATGAGTCCAGCATAAAGGGATAGAAACACGACTCCAGGGTCACTGCAGAGATGCTTCAGAAATCTCTTTCTTTATATTACGCACTGCGGGCAGAGGTGAAAAAGTTTTATACTTGGTTTCCATGTAGTTTAGGTGTGAGCAGATAATTAAAATATCACCACAGCACTTCATCTAAAAAGAGGAACCGAGAACGTAATTACAAGTAATTTTTTAAAAGTATGATAATTAAACCAGTCTGTTCAAACCAAAAGTCATAAAAATAAATAAATAGTTTTATTAAAGTGCCCCTATTATGCCTTTTTAAAGGTTGCTAATATTGCTTTATGGGTCTCTTAAAACAGTTTTATGTGTATGCAAGGTCAAAAAACACTTCAGTTTTCTCCGAAAAAATTGATTTAATTTTCCCCCATTTCTAAATGATTCGTAAACGACTTGTGTGAAGCAGTTCGAAGAATCAGTTTCTCTAAACCCCTCCTTTCCGTGAGCCCTCACTGCAGTGAATGGTCAGATGGCGCAGTCCTTTATGATTGGTCTACCGCTACAGCGTGTGTTGGAAAACGAAACGCCCATTGCCATAACTGAATGACAGGGCAGGATACAGAGTCTTCTTGACAAGAAGTAATCCACGTGGAAATTTTACTGTTTGTGGGCAGGCAAGTTGTTTGTGATGTAGAACGTGGGCGGATATTATGCAAATATCTTGCCTCGTGACAAGATTCAAATAGCTGATGACTCGTTTAAGCGAATGTGAGCCGACCCTTTTTTTGATAGACAAAAACTTAGACAAAAAGTTTTTGCGATTTTGCAAGTTCTCCCACTTAGAGATCATTGAGGGGTCTGAAATTCACACTGTAGGTGCATTCCCACTATGAGAGCATTTTAAAACAAAAAATGAGGAAATCACATTGTATGATTTTTAAAGAACTATTAAAGTATTTGAACACCTGGCAATCAGTAAGAATTCTGGCTCTCAAATAGCTTTTACTCTGCCTTTAAAAAGTCCACCTCTACTCCACTTATTCATCTCAATTAGTAACACCTGTCTGAGCTCTTTAAAGACACCTGGAAACCCCAAGACACCAGAGACAAAATTGTGGACCTCCACAAGGCTGGAAAGGGATACAGGGCAATAGCCAAGCAGCTGGGTGAAAGTAGATCAACTGTTGGAGCAATTGTTAGATTATGGAAGAGGCTAAAAGACGAATGTCAGTCTTCCTTGGACAGGGGCTCCATGCAAGATTGCACCTCGTGGAGTATCAATGATGATAAGAAAGGTGAGAAATCAGCCCAGAACTACACGGGAGGAGCTTGTCAATGGCATGAAGAGAGCTGGGTCCACAGTTTCAAAGGTCACTGTCGGTAGAACACTACGCCGCCATGGTTTCAAATCATGCATTGCACAGAGGGTTCCCCTGCTTAGGTCAGCCCATGTCCAGGCCTGTCTGAAGTTTACCAGGGAGCATCTGGATGATCCAGAAAGAGAATGTGGTCAGAAGAGACCAAAATAGAACTTTTTTGTCTAAACTTCACTCACTGTGGAGTTGCATCCCAAGAACACCATCCATACTGTGAAACATCATGCTTTGGGGGTGCTTTTGAGGGTGACAGGACAACTGCACTGTAAGGAGAGGATGAAAGGGGCCATGTATTGTGAGATTTTGAGCAACAACCTCCTTTCCTCAGTCAGAGCATTGAAGGTCATGGCTGGGTCTTCCAACATGACAATGACCCGAAGCACACAACCAGGAGAGAGTGTCTCCTTAAGAAGCATATCAAGGTTCTGGAGTGGCCTAGCCAGTCTCCAGTCCTAAATACAATAGAAAATCTTTGGATGGAGCTGAAACTCAGTGTTGCTCAGCGACAGCCCGGAACCTGACAAATCTTGTGGAAATCTGTATGGAGGAGTGGGCCAAAATCCCTCCTGCAGTATGTGCAAACCTGGCGAAGAACTGCAGGAACCGTGTGACCTCTGTAATTGTAATACAATGTGAATTTCAGACCCCTCCATGATTTCTAAGTGGGAGAGCGTGCAAAATCTCTAGAAGTACAAAACGAAATTCCTAAAATATTGACAATTTCATCACTCTCATCACCTGCAATTGATAACAACAAAACAACAATTCCACCTCAAAATTTTATTTTGTTTGAGCACATGCTGCTGCTTTGGGCTGGTCGACAAACACAGTAAACATGTTTTGATATCATCTCAGAGACTTAAATCAAAACAATCTGTCTGTAATCAAACTCCGATGCAATTCTATTATGCAACCTTATTAGATCACGGCAGCAATCACATCAGCAGCTTGCGAGGAGCTACAAACACTCAGATTTATCTCACACTGGACGGAATTCAAACAAGAAAAAATATTCTCAACAAATGAAAACTCCACAACACAGTTTAACAATCTAAGAAACAAAAAGTGAACACCGAAGATGACCTCAGCCTTAACACACACACACACACACACACACAGTTTCCTCGCTTCTAAAAATACTCCTCAGTCCTCTTTTTTAGCCTCCTGAGACTGACACGAAGGAAGAGAGTCTCTTCCCAAATTATCATTCTTATCAGAGCCGGTCTGGATTACTGATGACTCTCTCACCGAGCTCCGACACGCACACAACAAAAGACTGGAATGAGAAAGAGATGGGAAAAAAAGAGAGAACATTATTCATACCCGCTGATGATGTGGAAATGTGTTAAAGCCTTAAAGCCTGCTTAGTCTCTGAGAGACTGTCATATGCTCCTTCACTCAGAGGAAAATCACTATAGAAGTCCCATCTATAGCTGACACAATGTTAATCCTGTACAAAGGTGTCCTGACATCAACAAAACCCAGGAGTAAGAAATTCTGTACAAGTACAAATCACATCACAGAGTAGCATGCATGGCGTATCAAACCAAACCAAAAGGTTGTAGGTTCAGAACCAAATGTTACATGAATTCTACTGTGTCCTGTATTAAGTACTTCAAATCACTTTCAAAGAGCCAGTAAACTGACAAGCCTTCGAACAGTAGCATGCCCAAGAGAAGAATTGATGGATAAAGTCATTACTTTGGTTTTCTATACGCACAAAAAGAATTCTCTGAGCTTCATCAAATTAAGGCTGGATACTATTTTAGCAATGTCTTTACTACCTTTATGGTCCTTAAACATAGTAGTTGCACTGCTGTCTATTCAGGGTCAGAAAACTCTTTCGAGTTCATAAAAAAAATCTTAATTTGTGTCCCGAAGATGAATGAATGTCTTACTAGTTTGGTGAACTATCACTTTAAGTAAATGTTGACCAATTTTTTTTTTTTACACTCACATAAATATTCACCACAAAGAATTTGGTCAGAAAAGCCAAGAATTGGATGTATGCCCATTTACGCCAAGGACAGTAACTGTGAAGACAACGATAAAGATATCAGCATTCACACTAGCGAAACCATATTGTCTGTTTATTTCAAGTGCATGCTTTTCCGTTCCTTTAAAATCTCAAACTTGTGATTGGATGGATTCTGATTGGCTGTCATCAGCTGGGAAAAAAATTTGTTTTGAAAGTGATTTCAACAATATCGTTTCTCTGTGCCTTTATCGTTATATTTATGGTGTGGACTCTGCTATTCTTTAATATTGAGAATGTTTTATTTAGAATGATATCTTTATCATTATAGCTATTATGCTTGGTGTAAACTGGCCTTTTATGGATTAAAAATCATGTGAGAAGCTTTCTTAGCCATTCTGGTGAATTAAGTTTAACCAATTTAGGCTCAACCTAAATTGTGACCTACTGTAAGCATCCAGCTACACTTTGGGGTTACTGCCACTGTGTTCACATAGAAAAAGTGTCCAGTTTTATTTGAAGCAGTGCGCTGGTGTGTGGTCATTAGCTCCAAAAGACTAATTAGCTCAGTGGTCTCTGTGTGTATAACCTTGTGTGTTGGTCCCTAGGGTTTGAGTTTATTTTAAATATCTCCCCCTGTAAAGATAATTAAGTCCTCCACTACTGACATTAACATTACCTTCATCACTTTTAAAGGGCAAGACTTCCTTCTCCTCCCAACTACTGCATTTCATACAACTGTATCTCTTTCTGCTCTCTCAATTCCTCCCACCACTCGTCCTACTGACTGTGTCTCTCTTCCTCTCCTCCCTCTGCTCAGCCCACTAGCAAAGCAAGACATCAATCTTGTGCTGTCAGAGAGTGTGTCAGGCTTTGACCCAGCTGGAGTGGAGTAGGAAAAGGCCTTGCTAATATTGAGTTAGCTCAGGCAGCATGCGCTGCCACTACACAAACACACACACGCGCGCGCGCACACACACACTCTCCCGAGTCCTCAAAACTCATTTTGAATTGTCACTGTCTGACAGTTACACATATAGCCAACAAAACTAATATTCAATGTGTTCATACAGGACATTACGGCACAAGGACATATTCTACATATAATCTATAAAGCAAGTAAACATTTTAACCCTGTAATAATAATATAGCCTAAAGGATAAAAAAAAACTCACTATTTCAAAGTATTGCAACATTTTACCTCAATATACTTTGTCAGAATATTTAAAATAATGATAATTTAGCTAAATTGTTCATGTTTTAAGAAAAATAAGCTTAATATTTTTTTGGGGGGAAATGAGATTTAGGTTAATACATACTCACACTAGTTTATATCTGTTTGATCAAAGTCTGAACTCAGAACTGGCAACAAATATAGTATTTAGAAAGTAGTAAATAAAATATCAATATATAAATCACCTTAATTTCTACACACTAGATATCAATAACCATAATATACTTGTGCTTTTATTACTGTAAATAATTGTTACCTTACTATGTACACTAAAAACTATATATAATACTTCAACATCGCATTATATTCAATTTGAGGGGAAAATAATGTCAAAATATAGTTTTTTATTAAAATAAAAATTATAGATGGACTGCTATTTGATTTATGTAATTTTTTTAAATATTTTTCAAGTATTATGAATATTATTTTGATGTACTAATGATTCATGCAAAATAGGGATGTTCGTTTTCACCGTTTAACCGTTAACTGAGCGATATGAATTTTGACCGATTCATACAATCAGTTAAATGGTTTAAAAGGTCATTTTATTTATTTCTGTATTTTACCTACTCATAGTCTATATAAACTTGTGTTTTATTGGCCACATTCACACAGCAGCAGAACACAGTTGTTGAGCCCCAATACAGGAAGTGACACCGTGTTCTCTAACGGAACTCACCTGGAAACGTTCAGGACTAACAACCACGTTCCCGGAGAACACGCGCTGTGTGAACGGAACAGGACTCATCATACACTGCTGAAGAGAGTCGCTCTGCTGCACAAACGCACATCTACCAGGTGTTTTTATGTGTGTTTTGTGTAACTTATAGTGATGGAGAAATGAGCTGCGTGTCATCTGAAATTTTTATTAGATCTCGTCAGTTTTTCGCTGGAGCTGCTCCCGTCAGTGATTCAAATGCTCCACTCTCCGTACAAAGCTGCAGTTGGTAAATGAAGGTTTGATGAAAGAATTCACCCCGCGATTGGACTCCTGTCATGTCAGACTGTCAAGTGACTTTTGTGGACGTTGCCATCTTCGACATTAATTGGGTTTCCTTGATTTATTATTTATGTAAAATAGCTATATGTTTCTCGTATAGGCCTATTTATCCTTTATAACGTTTTTTCTCTGGTCGCAGGCGAATGATATGAAATAGATATGATCATGTGAATCTTCGTCTTCTGTTGTTTTTACTAGTTTTTGCGCATGTACAATGAATCTGCAGAAAACAAATATGACTATTTTTAATGGGTCACAGGCGCTTCTCCTTTCTAATTGAATGAAATTCTAATTTAAAATAATGTTGTCGGTTAACCGATAATAATCGGTGAACGAGCGTCAGTTGTCGATTACGAGAAATAACCGAAACGAGCATCCCTAATGTAAAACACGACTAAGGACATGTTTGACTTGATTATTACTGTGATGAATATTCCCCCCAAAAAAATCAATCATATCTCTGAAACTTAACTGCCTTCTAGATATCTAAATTGGTCCATCCTTCCCTCTCCCTTTCTCTCTGTTTAGAAGTGCTCACCTTTCCCAGCTGTCCAATCAAAGGGCCTTGCTGCCGGGGGGCCCGGCTTCTGTCTAAACACCTGCTGTCGCAGAGCCGACCCTGCAACCTTTGGCATCATTTTGACAGACAGCCAGGTGACTGGTTTTAATATTAATATGTCCCCCATGCTGAGAGGAGATTCTATTTGTGTTCGGCTAAGGGAGAGCAGACGCTTTTTAAAAGTCAGGCAGCAGCTCTCAGTCCTTCACTGTCTCCTCAGGATGAACCGAACAAACATAAGCAAGTGTGAAAAAGAACTAAAGAAAAGTGTGCTCTTCACAGCTGTCAACTTATCATTCTCTCTTCCTTCACCTTACAGCATCTCATCCTGGTCCTGCCCTACTTCATTTTGTCTCTCGACCCCGTCATTCCTCCTTTTTCCTCCTCGCTATTATTTAAATTCTCTGTTCTCTCACTTTTTCCGATACCTCTCTCCGAGTGCTGGACAGGTGTCAGGCCGTTCACACACCCTGCACAAAAAGAGTCCTACTGCACACTCACGCTCAACTCCAAAGGTCACAGTAAAGTGCAAATAAAATACCAATCCTGCATTATTCAAAGGACACCTTAGTGCTGATAGAAAAAGAGAAAAGGATTTAAAGGGAAACAAATCTATGGTCTAAGCCTTATTAACTGTGAACACTGTCTCCCTCAGAACTCCAAAAGAGCTGTGGGACACCTTGATACAAAAGTCAAAACTACTAACCAAAATTAGAGGACTATACAATTCACCTCGACTTCTAATTGGCTGCATTTCACAAACAAGTCAACTGCCTAGCTACAGTAAACAGCACGAAGGGCATCTTTACAGTGTTTGCATGCACTCAACAGAACAGGAACGCATTTATTCTAAATTAGTTTCTCAAAAGTATTTTTTAAGCAATAATAATAATAATAATTTCTTATGGGTTATTTTGTTATTTTGTTTACTTCACCAGCCTCACGGCAGCCACAGAGGCAGACATTTTTAGGTAGTAAATAACTGTTCTGCTGACAGTTATACAGTATTATAACACACTGGGTGATGGTTAAGTCTACAGCGGCAGTAGAGCACACATTAAACCTTCTCATTACACACAACACTGACAGCTTTAAGCCTGTTTGTTAGACATATAGCTAATATTAGTGTACTTGTACAAGATGTATTCTATAGGTCTTTAAACTTGCTTGCACAGCAAGAATGGATTGTCTTGGATTAAACCGGATAAATAAAGACTGGCTCTAGAATGGATCCAATGCACTGTTATGAAATGATTTCTAACCCAGTAGCTGAGTAGAGCTCATCAGCTGAACCTGTTTATAGGACGGCATTGGTACAGCCTGTACTGACAGAAGAAGTACTGACAGGTACTTTACGCTCTTCTTCAACATTCACTGACATTTCTGTTCTGCTTTGCTGAGGATGCACTGAAGTTGAACATTCTTAAACATCAATTCTCTAAAAGGATAAAAACATTTGAAATGTTCTTCTTAAAAGTGTTCATCTAGACCGTCATCTTACCTCATACTCTTCGGCCTCGATCAGCAGTTTGGCTGTTGTTATTCTGGATTCATAAGGTGGGATGTTGCTCTAAAACAAAAAAAACACAGTAAATATTAAGTGAAAGGTAAATTAGTTTAGATGTGATTTGAAAATGACGAAAACTCATAATTATGGAAAAAACAACTTACACAAATTAATTGCAAAATAAATGCACTATTCAAAATATTTTAAACCATTTAAAAGATTTGTTTTACAGTAAAATTCTCATACTCATTTGTTTTCTCAAAATATTTATCATATATATTTTTATATATTCCTGCATTGGCAAAGCTGATTTTTTAAGGAGCCATTACTCCATTCCTCAATGTCACATGATCCTTCAGAAATCACTGCTTTTGTTTGATTACTGGAAACTTGCTTAATTTGTAATTAATTAGAATTTATTTGAAATATAATTATTTTGTTTGTCCCCATGTAAAAGTCCTTACTGTCACTTTTGGTCTATTTGATGTGTCCTTGCTGAGTAAAATAAATCATTTATTTTCTTTTAACGGACATTGTTTATTGCTGAATATTGTTTGTACTGCTTCTACTGGAAAATGCCTATGAATAAAATTATAAAACTGACAAATAGTTTAAAAGATCTGCACTCTTTGGACCTCAAACACACGTAGCATTTGAGCAGAATAATTAAAGTTGATGTTGAAGCAGGGCTTCACATTAACTTTTTTGCTCACCAGCCACTGTGGCTAGTGGTTTTCCAAATTTACTAGCCACTCAGCATTTTCACTGGCCACAATTTTCTTGTTAGGAAATTTCATTTTATATGACTTAATAATGCATAAAAATATTCAGTCATCTGACCTATTTTAATATAATAAGATAACATTACCAATCATATGAAATGTAACCAATATTACCTGTTACCAATCACATGAAATCACACACATAATATAGCATGAATGCTTCCACTTGCAGGCAAACTTATAACAGCATGATGTTGGGATCTCAAACTATTTTCATTAAACAAATGGAGCAAACAAAACAAAAAAAACTGTTTCGTTCACGAGTCAGACATGTCGTCGGCAGGTTATCACTGCTAACAGAGACGTTAACGTACGTTCTAAACAAGTTGTATCAGAAGTTTGATATAGGTGCTCATGGGAGTTTTATGTGCGTAATATTACGTTGCAATGCATTCATTATATCAGATGCCTTTAGAGAAAACTACAACAAAATTATATTGTCATACCAAAGAATAAACTACCCGCCAAAGTGGCTAGTGAGACTAAAGTTTTTACCCCCCACAGCCGAATTTTACCCGCATTTGGCGGGTGGGCGGGTGCCAATGTCAAGCCCTGTGTTGAAGGTATTGTGAATAGTAATTGACAGTATACCACAAATGCTTTCAATAAACCTCTGATAAATCTCACAACATTGCTTAAATGTTGGTAGGTAGTTTTCTTCATATTACTGCAAATAATGCAGGTGTTTAATAACTTTTTAGGATAGAAAATCCAAATAGATTATTGTCTACTAGCAAGAAAAGGGAAAACATATTCAGATTTGCATTGTGACTTCAATAATAAACACTATTTACTGATTCATACCATAAAGGTCCCTTCATTTCCTTGTGTTAATTGTAGCCTGTCTGTGATGTTGTTTTGTAAGCAAATACAATCTACCATCTCTTTACTGAATAAATGGTTTTGTAAAGAGTTGATAAGAGCTCTGAAACCAGATTACATCATGCTTTAAACAGGCACATACTCTCCTACCTGCCAAGATTTTCCAAATGTCACAATGCTGCATCTACATATGACAAATTTATGTCTAGTGCCAAAAGTTCCCTGAAATTTTAACCAGCAGGAAAGTAAACAACTTTTCTAAATTCCTTCAACGAGTCAGTTCAGGTGAGGCTTGTTTTTCTGTTTCTTCAGCTGAGTAGAGCTCTCCTTTACAAAGGAACTGCAAAAATTTGGTACACGGAAACGAAAATATTTTTTTTTAAAATAAGCATAAAACTTGCCTTAAGCAAAAAAACTGTGTTTTAAAGAATCGCAAGACTGTCAGCTACGAAGCGTGGTCACTTGATGAGGGATCTATTTGTGTGTGTGTGTGTGTGTGGCAGACTGCCACAGCCTTGGCCTGGCAGCAAGAGAAATATAAAAACATAAAATGAGCTAGTTTGTTTCCTTTCTTCCCTTATCTTCCCCAGAATAAAAACTTTTTAAGAGCAGTACTATTTTCTTCCATTCCATCAGAAAGAGGTCAAAGGAGAGGTCATGATGAATGCTATCTTTATCTCTCCAGTGCCTTTGCAACACAAACACCTGTGCGCGCACCTTATTCTGGTCTTCTTCCTCCTCCAGGTCATGCTCTGTGCTTGCCAGTGACTCTTCCTCTTTCTGTAGGCTTGGTAACCATGACGACACACTCTTCTTCAGGTACTCACGCCCCTCCTGCATAAAAACAAAATAACAAGTTGAAAAGGTATGCAGATTGTAAAAAATATGCCTCTTTCTGGAAAAGGTATATGTTGAGAGGAAGTGGGATGTGAGGAATTAGGAAGTATAATAGGATGACAAGTAGTAGGACAGGAACAGGAACCTCTACAGAAAGAAGGGAAGTGATATAAGATGAGAGAAAGTGGGAGAAATTAGGATAACCGGTAGTGGTACGAGATGAAAGGAAGTAGTAAAAGATAAAATAGAGTAGAATTTGTTGAGGAGAGGAAAATAGGAAGTAGGTTAGGGAAAGAGAGTCTAAAAGGAAGTAGCATATGATGCAAAGTAGCAAGAAATAGCAGGGCCATTAAAAAGCGGCATAGGATGAGAGGAAGATGGGTAATAAGATGGGATGAGAGAAAACATGTAACAGAAAAAATAGCAAAAGATATAGGAAACTAGAAAGAGAACTAAAATGACAGGAAGTAGAACAGGAAACTCTAAAAGATGAGGCGAAGGGCTGTAGGATGAGAGAAATTCACAGAGTAGATGGTAGTAAAGGAGTAGAGGATGTAGGTAAGAAACAAACTGTAAGGGTACTAAAAAACTACTAAAGAATGAGAGTGGGTGACAGAAAGTATAACAGGTAGTGGTATGAGGAGGTAAAATACAGAATAGGATGAAAAGAAGTAGGTCAGGGTGAGAGAAAATGAGATGAGGAAGTGATAAAGGATGAGAGGAAGTGGTACTGTATATGATGCAAAGAAGTACTGTAGAAAACTGCATGAGAAATAAGAAAGTATAGACTGAGAGGAAGAAGCGAAGCATGAAAGAAAAAAGAAAAAGTAGGATAGCAGGTAGCAGTACAAGAAAGAAAGTAGGATAGGAGGAGTGGAAGTAGTAAAGGAGAAGAGAAAATAGAGTACATTAAAGGTAAGTGTATAGGACAAAGGAAGTAAGTCAGACAGTGATATAAGATGAGTGGAGATGTTCCTTAGGACAGGACAGGAAGTTTCATGTGTATTATGAAAATAAGTAGGCAACAGCAAGTGAATAATATGTGGTGTGGACCTTTCTGTGTTTCAGCAGCAGAACGCATCATAGTTGGGTTAACTTAAAGAGCCGTGAATAAAAGAATACCACAAATATATCATTTGCTCAAATAGCAGTAGAAAAACTCTTTGGTAGGTTTTCATGACTTCAAATAAAAGAAAAAAGATTGCTAGAGACTGCAATCAGAAGAGAGAAGAATGTTAACCACACATCCTATAGACGCTGCATTAGAAACACCCTCGCATCAACTACTTTTTTAGCAAATAGATGCAAAGGTAATATAATGCAAAGAATAGTGTTATAAATACCTAAAAAAAATTATATACACATATACATATAAAGGACAAGAGGGAACAATACATGAGATGAAAGGAAGAACAGGATGAAGTGAAGGACCATCTGTTGTAAAATACGTTGAGAAGAAGTTACTATGAAGTTGGAATATACATTGTGAAGTAGGAAATTGTATGGACAAAAAGCAGTGGTTTAGGATGAAAGAAAATGGTACGGAATGAGAGGAAATCGTAAACCATGAGAGGAACATAGAAAATAGCAGGAATAAGATAGTAATAATACAGGATCAGAGAAACTGGTTAATGACAAGAGGGAGAAACACTGGATGAGAGGCAGTGACATAGGATGAGATGAAAAGCACAAGCCTGAAATAGGGTTAGAGGACACAAAGAGACTCAAGTTTATGATGGTTGAGTCAAGTTTTGCTGTCAGCTCTCTGAAGGGAAATGGAAGTGTCTATTAAAGTGAAAATACCCACAAATGTTACAAGAGCTTTAAGCTGCAGACTGAAGCGCAACTCATTCGTGCTGGTCTTATGTCTGTTTGCCCCCTAGTGGAGAAAAGCAGTCATGTTCCCACTAGTAGTAAACCGTACCACATCGAGTCATATTAAATAAGCTTGTTTTATTAATGGCTTGTAATTCATTAACCATGACCCAACTCTCTCATCTGCCTTCGCTGCCTATCCCTCATACAAAAGCAAGTGTACATGCCCAAAACCTGTCTTTTTCAGTCACTCGTTCTCTCTCACAATTTCTATCTGTGTCTCCTCAGAAATACATGAGTCAGCTTTCTCAGCTGCTCTCCACCTACACTAATTATGACTGCATAATGACCCACCGCTCAGAACGCTGCAGTGAACCAGTAAGACAGTGAGAGAACTCTAGGTAATTCACTCCGCGGTTGTCCTATCGTACCTCAGTTTTCTCGATGCTGAACAGGTAGCTGGCCATCAACTGGAGTGCTTCAGGGTTGTGCTCGTCGTACTGTAAAGCTTTGTCGATGGCCTCTTTGCAACGGTCAGCAGCACCATCCTCCATGCTGTCAAGCAATAAAAAGAAAATGGTTAAAAACACATAAAAGACAGTGATATTAAACTCAAGTGTAAGTACAATATTTTGCTTTTAAAAAACTGCGTACATATATTTTTACCAAATAATTATGATCAATATCTAAATGAAAAGACAAGACGTTGAGAAAGGATAGTAAGAGAACAGGATAATAGGTAATGATATAAAGTAAGAGATATAAAATGAGAAGAAGCAATATACGGTAGAAGGAAGCAGGGTTGAAAGATCAAGTGGTATAAGATAAAAGGAAGTAAAGGTAGGATGAGAAGTCATCATACAGGTTAAGAGAATGTTGGCTGAGATTACAAACAAGCCATACGATTACCAAAATGTGACACGTAAACCCTGCTGATCACTGATTGGTCAGAGAGAAATCACCACTACCTGCATCATTCAACTAGCGACACAAAACACCAGACCTGCTATATTTAAATATCCTGTCACACATTTTCTTTCTCAGCTGTTTGCTTTTCCTTAAGACCTAATTTACTGTGTTCAAGACCTATAAAGTGACAGAAAAAATACTCCACAGTTTGATGAGCACTGTGTCCACTTTATTGCCCACCCCAAAATGGAAATAAGTGGTAAAGGTTGTAAGATGTGTGTGCATTTCATCGTTAAGTAAGTTTGAACTTTCTACATATAGAATAAATATTTAGAACCACTTGTAAATGTCATTCAGTGAAAAAAAAAATTACATGTAGCAGTTCAAAGCTAATCAACTGCTATTTTAAATCTGTACCAATCTCTGACACTATTCTTCAAACTACTAGCTTTTACTCATTTGTAACAGTTTTTTTAATCATTTAACATATAATAAATTTATGTAATTAATATAATTAACTAATTCTTTTAAAGGTGCCATAGAATGCATTGAGATAATATTTTAAATTGTTCTCTGATATGTACATAGAAGGTATGTAGCTTAG
>JAUMHQ010000076.1:11897743-11909158 GCA_032361165.1 Enteromius paludinosus
AGTATGTTATGTCCATGTACTGAACTGTTATTATTCAACCATGCCAAGATAAATTCAGTTTTCCATTCTATGGCACCCTTAACAGGAATGACCCATTAACACTTTTTAAGTACACTGTAAATGCATATACACAACACATACTAAAAAAAAAACAAGACACATATTTAAAAAAAATCTTTAAAGTCTCAATTTAACAAATCCTTGCAGAGTAAAATTTGTGTCAAAAATCCAGAATCCCAAACATTTGAATGGTAGTGTATACAAATGTATAAATTAAATAATCCAGAAAATGTTAGAACTGTTTATCAGCAGTGACTTGCCTCATTGACGTGTTTGTCCATGGCATTGAGCATGACCTCAGTTCCTTTACTGAAGTACTGCACAGCCTCTATGCCAGTGTGAATCTGCCCCAGGTACATGTATTTACTGTGGCCCTCCTCTGGACTGAGCTCCACAGCCTTTAGATGCACGTACACCGCTGTTAAGGACTGCAACACTCAAATACAATCGTACTCTCTTCAAGAAATGGGGAAAACACAAGACAAGAGGCTTCACAGGGATAGTACAGGATAACATATTCAAATAATTTCTATAAACCGTACACTGTTGTAGTTCAGTACATGTCTAAAAGGATATTTGTTTAGCTTTCTCTACATCTCCCAGCTCAGCGCAGATGTTCCCCATCATGTCCAGGAGGGTCAGGTTACTGGGTTCAATATCCAGCGCTCGCTGACAGTACAGCCTGGCCATGTCAAAGTCAAAGTTGTCTATACACTCCTCAGTCTAAGAAAAGAGAGGTACAGTAGTACAGTCTCAAAAACAAGTACTAATAATATTTCATGTCTTCAAGATGTCACTATAGGAAATATATTGCCTTTTCAACTAGCTGGTCTATCGTGTATTTTTCAGCTGTTTTCTTCTTGGCTCTTTCCTGCATCTTAGCTTTCATTCTCTCCTGTGGTGACATCAAGGGACCTGAACATCAAGAAGAGATTTTCACAAACCACTCACACAAGTAAACATTCCACATCTGAATGTGAATAAGTCTAGGTTAAGTACAACTACGACAGGTTTGACAATCATTCTTTTTTAAAGTCTACAAAGCATTCATTGGATCACATGTGTATTAACTGTCATGTTTACAATAAACCGTTACTGTCAAAGCAAACACTGGTGACTATTAGTGTGAAGTCTATAGCAAGAGACATGTTTAATTAGCATGGCACTTTTTAAAACGTGTTTTTAAGTCATTATTTACGTTAATAAAAGCAATACGACCAGATAGTTTAACATTGTAGATTTCTAACACTGACATACCTTCAGTTGGTTTAGTGTCTTTTCTTTTAGCTTTATTTTTCTTTTTAGCTTTTGCTTGTCCGCCCATTGTTGTTAAATAAAATCTGTGAATTTATGTCACTGTTTATAAAGGGAAAATACTTTTCTATCAGAGGTGCGTTTACTTGCCAACGTGAAAGTACGCATGGGCTACAACGTGAATCAGATAGATTGACTTCCTGTTAAGTCACATCTTTCACAAAATAAAAGTCTCCAAGCATTTTTTTTGTTGTTGTTTGTATTGTGCGTCTATCGTTAAAAACGCATAAACTGCTTCTCTTAGTGCATTTCTCAGCGCAAGATGTTGCAACTTTGTGCAAACAATGGAAAGGAATTATTAAATACAGTTTATTTTATTCATTGAAATATTTGTAGAGAAAAAAGTGACTATTAATGCTAATATGTAAAAAAAAATTAAAAATTAAAACGGCAAAATAAATAAATTAAATAAGTAAATTAATTTAATCAATTACATACGTTTTTAAAATCAAGTTTATTCAGTAATCTCTTTTCATTATTAACCATTTCATTTTATTTTCCAATTTATACATATATCATGTGCTCACAAAATTGCCTTGTTACCCGATTGTACCTTGGTGCATGGTGCAGTGCAAATGCATGCAGTGCTCATCTATTTAACGTACAATGTTTAGGTGGTTACACCTAATACATCCAGAAGAAAATTCATTGTTTTCTGATCATCTATCCACTGTACGCTTTGTTAGGTTACACTGTCGACAAGACATCACTATAGCCTCCTTGGGCGCGCCTGCTTGACAATTGGTATTTTAAGAATTTATGGCTGCCTAATCTCTTTCTTATATAACATTGCTTAGTTAAGCTTTCTGTATATTCAAGCTCAGTCTCCGTAATATAGTAGGCGGGTACGACACGCGACGTTGCCGTATGATTGATGTGCGGAATAACCAATCAGACCTCTCCCTCGCTCGACGTCACCAGAACCTTCTCGATTTGAACCAATCTCTCACAAAGTCGAACTTGAGGTGGAGGCACATAGTAAATAAACTGAATGGATTACAGAGCACTCTGCAGTTACCCCAGCGAGCGTTTTTCGTTATATTTCATTGTATTTTCTCTGGGTGTTGTCGAGCGGAGTTGACAGTCGTTAAATACTCGTAAAACGAGCTGTCGGAGGAACGAGCTAAACGTTTGTGTTGGACGTTTAATAACGCAACAAGCCACAGACCGTATGGTGAGTGAGTTACTTCTGTGAGGACATACCAGGCCTGTCCAGTTAAACAGACAGAACAGAAAACCAAGGAACTGAATACAACACAAGACGTAAGATAACATTCGTTTCAGAAACAAAGCGAACCTGTATGTTGATAAAGCTGTTGTGGTGTTGTTGCAGTCTCCGTCTTCAAAAGCTAACGTTAACGTTCTTCCACGCTTTTTGGCGCGAACGTTCGATCGCTCATCGCTTGTGGGACAGTTTACGCATCAGTAGCGCATCTGTGGCCAATGCCACCTGCTCACCAAAACCGAATATTTGAGATTGAGCGGAAATACAAAAGCAGGCGAGTACGAGTTCGCTAGCCACGTCGCCTGCAATACAGCGGTTAGCTGTCACAAGGATCTCCATTGGTCTCCATTCATGGTTTGAGTTAATACTGACGAAAATCAAGAATAGAAATGACAGATACTAATAAAGAAGTAGTGGATCTGGTGTGGGGCAGACCTAGTGGCGGAGGAGTGCCTTCATCCCTCTTCCGCAGGTGGTCACAAGGTAAGCAGTTTTCATCGTTTTTGATGCTTTAATTAATAAATACTTTAAAAACAATTCGTAGTAATGCTGACACAGATTTTCAAGGTTGAAACTGTGTTTAAAGGAGATACGTCCATTACTTAAATTGTAAAATCTGCAGTGGTCAGCACAGAAGACCAATGCCAAGACCATGTTACTTAAGCCTGTCTGCTTGCCCAGTTATAAATTGTGATGAATTGCTAAGCTGAGACTTGTGACATTGACTTTGGTTTGTGTTCACTGATTTTCTTTCTACAGGCTTTGTGTTCAGTGAGGCTGAACGCTCTGCATTGGAGCAGTTTGAAGGTGGACCGTGTGCTGTCATTGCACCTGTGCAGGTATTTGCCTTTTATTTTTTTCTGTTCACAGGTCATGATGTTTAGTCAGTATGCGTACATCTACGCCTTTGGAAAGTCCAAAATATAAAAGCTATGATGCAGTGATGTAATATACAGGTTGATGACAAATAAAACAAAAATCCAGGGAAACCGGAAGCATGCCGGCAGTTTTTCCAAGTGATTGCATTTATTCCATTCTGATGGGGCTGTTCTCTTCCAGGCTGACAGTAGCCCCATCCATAGGGCACAAGGGGTCATTGATTGATTGGTTTAATGAGTAGTTTTTGACAACAGTGGAAATGAGGCAGGAAGTGTAACAGATGATAAAATGTCTTGTGTGTGTGTGTATCTTTATCATTCAACAGCTAGGAAAAAAAAACTTATTTTGAAAGTGAGGTGTGTGTGTATATATATATATATATATATATATATGTATATGTGTATATGTATGTATATATATATATGTATATGTGTGTGTGTATATATATATATATATATAATATTAGGGGTGGGCATAGATTAATTTTTTTAATCTAGATTAAAATGGCTCATTTGAATTCTGCCAAAGGCATTCAGTATATGTGTGCTGCCTAAATAATGACTAAAATGAACAGGGCTAGTTTTACTGGGGGTCGTTAGAGAATGTTTTGCTTCACAGACGTACTTGGTGATTTTAATCCCATTTGAATCTGCCATGTCTGTGTTTTTCTCTCACCACCTCTGTGATAATTCTAGAGTCCAAAAGCGATGTCTGTGATATTATTTTTCACAACGCGTTTCCTTGTGTGTTTTAGCCAATGCTCTTACCATACGCACATTTAATATATTTTGATAAATAAAATAAATAAATAACTACAAATAAAGAGCCAGATCATGTAAACTGTTAAGACTGGCTATTGTAATATCAGGTAAGATTACTCGCGTTCATTTCTGCACTCGGTTACAAATGATTTAATTATAAAAATCAAACATGGGTTGACTACAAATAAAAATCATAATAGTTGAACTAAAGTAACCACACATTAACATGGTTTGCTGCACTAGCCATTTAGCTTCACCATGGTATTTGTGATTATACTAATTGTAATCAATCTGAATGACTATAGCAATGCACGCATACAGAGTACAGATGTACAAAACAGACCCTCTCACCTCTTTATGAAACACAGAGGTGTTAGTCCTGTTCCAAATGGTACATGAAAATCACGGATGACCGGTGATAAGAAACGAAGCTTACATGTACAGTAGTTTAGAAAACTAGTCCCGTCCGAATAGGGCTACAGTGCAATTCGGCTAGGTATACATCCGCGCTA
The DNA here is from genome assembly GCA_032361165.1 of Enteromius paludinosus. Lineage (NCBI taxonomy): Eukaryota > Metazoa > Chordata > Actinopteri > Cypriniformes > Cyprinidae > Enteromius > Enteromius paludinosus. The sequence goes on from JAUMHQ010000076.1 coordinate 11,902,495, forward strand.
AAATGTCATGGTGAAAGTCATAGCTTGAGAAGTACAGACCCAGCTCCCCACCCAACTTTGTGAATACTGTAGATTAGATGAAAAGTTTTTTGTTTTTTTTTCATCACGCGATAAGAGTCTCACGATAAAGGCCCACCATTTTTATATATATATATATATATTAGTTGTTCTGTGCCATTATCATCATTATTGTTGTGTGAAGTTCTCTATTTTTTTTATTTATTTATTTTTATACATTCATTGCATTGAAACATTGTTAGCCCAACACTCTGCCAAGACACTCTAAGATTTTTCTTTAATTTGCCAATTGCCTTTATATCAGTCTTCAGATTCTGAGCAATTCCAAAAATCCTATGTTGTCTGATGGGCACAGATCCTTTTCCTCCACTTCACTTCACCACTTTTCCACTTCAGTCTAGTTGGGAGGATCAAATCTTTAAAATATTTTGACCCAATTGAAGAACATATTGTTGTCATTTATCATGCAACTCCTAGCATATTTCTGCGTGAGCTTATGTTCAGAAAATACATGAAGGTCTGCTAATGTGTGATCCTCAGTTGCTTAGTGTTCTTTGTAACCACTTACAAAGTTGGCAAGTGTATGATACCTGCTGTTTTAAAATCTGTTCAGATTTTAAGTCATATTATTGTATTCTAGCCACTAGTTTTGCAATGACATTCCATATCTATCATATCTATATTCTACTTGATCTGAGCATTTGCATGATGTCCTTTTCTTTTACTCAGTTTCTGTAACTATCTGAACTACAATATACATGTATTGAGTGTTTTTTTGGTCAGATTGTTTCTTTTGCCAAGTTAAGTGGAACCCTAACGATTTGTATGTTTTGTTTGTGTTATTTCTCAGGCTTTCCTGTTGAAGAACATTTTGTTTAACACTGAAGGCTCAAACTGGAAAGATATCTCAGGTTTGTTGTGCATTATTTTAAAAGGGTGCACTCAAAACTCAGACCAGGCATTTATGAGCGTCTCACACTCATTATAAGTAGCATAAGAAGCATAAACATAATGTAAAAAAAGATTGTAGACTACACACAGATAAAAAAATTATGAATTTGATATTTAGGTGATGTCAGTACATAAATTAAGCATTGTTATAATCTTTTAATGCATTTTTCTGCCCAGTTATATTTCTGAAATGAAAGTCATCATGAATCTTATTATAAGTATTGTAGTCTTACGGTGTGCCTAAAATTATTGAAGGTTGTTCTTCACAAGGGTCATGTTTAGTAACAGCTTGCAAGCAAAGCAAACCCTCTTGGTGTTAAAAAATACTGTCAAAAATTACTAAAAACGTGCAGTGAAATGGTTTGGACACAGTCGTTTTTTGGTGGACCTCACTGCAAATACGTTTTTGACATTTTACTTTCAGATGCAACATTTATGAGACAAAAGTATTTTAAATGAATCACGCAAAATGATTTACTTAGGTTGGCACTAGTCAATTTCCTGGTGTTTGCACCATTACTTACCGCCCAGAAAAAGCATGGCTTAATCAGTTTGTGCTTGTGTTAGCAGATTACACATACCTTTTTTTCATGCATCTTATTATAGCTCTGCTTGTTTTTTCTGCTCTTAGTAGATTGCATTGGTCATTATGGAAATGCACCGGTTGTGTCCGTGTTCTTTATTTTGCACATTGTCCGTAAATCACCTGCAGAATTTTCCACTCCCATCTGCGCTTTTATGGGATTGGACTCTCATGCTAATTTGCCCTGTTGAGTGAATCTGGCCGGCCCTATTTCTTATTCCAGGCAAATTACAATTGTAGCATTCTAAGAACTTTATTACCTGTCCCCCTTAATACAGGTTTTCTGATTTATTTTTTTCCTCTAGAATACTTTGCATCTCACTTGAAGACATGTGACAACATTGTAGGACAGTGTCCTTTTGTTTAGCTAAAGAAATGTAGTTTTCTTCTCCGCCCATCATCTCCTTCTCACTTCTTTGTAATGATCATATTTAACATTCTTATCTGTTGCCCTCATTAGTATGTGTATTTGTTATCCGGCTTGGTCGGATGTCCTACCAATGTAAATTTGTTGAAACTGGATTAGTTTCATGGGATTTTGCAAGACATTTGAATTGTATGCAAATGCAATTAATTCTTATATAATGAGTAGTTGCATACTTCCTTTAATTCCCAATCTATTTGGCTGATACCGGTTAAATTTAATATCATGGAAGTATAATGGGACACAGTATATAGAGTGAAGGATCCAACAAGTCATCATTTAGTGGCAAAACTGATTGACTTGAATCTTTGAAGCAGCACAGAAATCAGATACATGGCTTGACACATGTGTTGTGTATCCTTACAGAGGAAGAGCAGAGGACAGTCTTGTGCTCCACCCTCAGTGAGATTCTGGAGTCTGCCTGCCTCAAAAAGACACAGGCCTTTCACCTGGCCACCTTGCCTTGTGCTAAAACAACAGACAGCAGTGACATCACTGACAGCCACCCAGAGCCTGAGTCGAGCCAAACTACTGACACACCGCGTAAGAAAATTAGCAACCGTGATTCTCAATGTACCGGGCCAAGTGACAGTTTTTTTTTTATAATACTTAACTCTGGTCTGTATTATTTGGTATATGTTAACTCTCCTTTCACAGGGAATGCATACATAAAACACAGCATGCTAGTGTAAACTTGTGGAGATGTGTATTCTTATTAACCGTTAACTTACACATAATTTCCTCTGGACTGTTGTGTCTTGTTAAATGTTTGTGTTTTTGCATGGTGTGTGTGTAGCTGCTTTGGCTGCTGAGGAGCTTGGCTTTGAGAGGTTTCACAGCATCATACAGTAAGTGCACAAACTCTTTCATCACCTCGTTATTTGTGTTTCTCTTTCCTTACAGTATGTCTTCACTGGCTTACCCTTTCCTTCTCCTTATGTTACAAATCACAAATTCCAGGCAGAAATCTCCAGTAGTGTAGAACCAAATAATTTCACAATGAAATAAGGCGTGTAGCTTAAAAAGAATTTTTCCCAATTGATAGTCAAGTTGTGGTTACTCCTCCTTCAGGAAGAGGACTCTCAGGACTGATGTGGAGTTGAGAGAGGTGGTGCTGTCACTGTACGACACTTGGAAGAACAAATTTGGGGTTCTGCTATTTCTGTATTCTGTCATACTTACAAAGGTATAACTTTTACGTTTCCTTTCCATTAAAAATCTTTTTGCCTGTTTTTGAAAATTCCTTTTAAAAACAAGACAATAATGAGCTAGCATGGGAACTCAAGTACACTACTGTTCAAAAGTTTGGTTTATTTATTTATTTATTTTATTTTTTTGAAAGAAGCCTCTTGTGCTCGCCATTATTGTGTGATACAATTAATTACAGTTTAAAATAATTTTTTTATTTTACTTATAATATATTTTAAAATGAATTTATATTTTGGCAAAGCTGTATTTTAAGCAGCCAAACTTATTTGATTTTATGGATTGTATGGTTTTAATGTGTGTTTTTACATTTTTTTATTATTATTTTTTATTTTTTTAAATACCACCTGAATGTATTTTAGAATTTTTGTAGATGTGAAATATCTTTTTATGATCAACCATGCGTATTTTATTCTGAGATGGCTTTGCACAGCCTTGATGCTGGCATGGCAATAAAAAGTAAGTAAATAAATAACTGACGCCACACTTTTGAATGATAGCGTACATGGCAAAGTATTTATGTATGTCATTTGCCCAACATGCTTATTCATTTGTCTGCATGTGTATTTATGATCTGACTTGAAATTTTAGGGAATTGAGAACATAAAGAATGAGATTGAAGACACCACTGAACCTCTGATTGACCCTGTGTACGGCCACGGCAGGTAAAATGCGTAATGGGTGTTTAATTTCTTGACATTATATTTGGTTGTGTGACTTTTAGGCAGCTGTTCTAGTTATTGGGTTGTGTTCTGATAAGATTTATCTTGAGTTGTGTAATGCTGTTTTATTGCACTGCTTATCTTAACGTGTTTAAAAAAAATAAAAAAATAAAATAAGCTGACATGTACATTTGTAATGAGTGCTGACTGTTTTGTTAACCTTTTCTTTCCATACTTTTTAGTCAGAGTCTAATCAACCTTCTAGTGACTGGTCATGCTGTATCTAACGTGTGGGATGGTGATAGAGAATGTTCAGGAATGAGTATGCTTCCTATTTTTACTGAATATCATGTGCATGTTATGTGTAGCTTGTGTTAACATGTTGTTTGAAAACATTCTAATGCCACAGTTGTGCTGCTTTTGCAGACCACTTGGTGGCAGCATTAGCTAATGTTTTGCTCAGGCTTTAAACACACTTAAGACATGCTTCTGAGAGGATGCTACTGTCATTAGGTTTCAAGGACTGTTTTATTTAAGACCGTTTATTTTTGAGCAGTTGACAGAAAAGTAATTTTTCTTTTCTTTTTTGTTTTCTCTAGAGCTTCGTGGCATCCATCAGCAGGCCTCCGTTGGCTTCCTTACACTAATGGAGTCACTGCGCTATTGCAAGGTGGGTGTCTACTCAGAAGCACCCTCACAGTAGCTTACAATACTGTAGTAAGATTTACAGTTCATGTGGTATAGTTTTTTACAATGTCTTCAGTGTAGATAAATCTGGAAACCAAATTTTGGCAAGTGTTGTGTGAAAGATGCAGAGTATCTAGATGCCAAAGCTCTCAGTTTCTTTGTGGTTTTGCTGTTTTCCAGCCGTACATCTTACGGGGAATTTGTGAAATGGAATTGCTACATAATAACCTGAAATACTGACTGCATTGAACAGACTAGTGTCACAGTCATTACTCTGTCAGGCTGTTTGTTTTCGTGCCACCAAGTGGGGGCAGTCGTGGCCTAATGGATAGGGAGTTGGACTTGTAACCGAAAGGTTTTGGGTTCGAGTCCCAGGTCTGGCAGGGATTGTGGGTGGGGTTAGTGAATAACCAGCACTCTCTCCACCTTCAATAACACGACTGAGGTGAGACCCTTGAGCAAGGCACCGTTCCCCAACTGCTCCCCGGGTGCCGCAGCAATGGCTGCCCATATATTATATGTATAATATATATATATATATACGTTTCTGAAGAATTTTTATGATGAGGGACAGACATTGTCTAGGTTTTTTCTCACACACAAAACAATTATGGAAATTGCTCCCATTTACTTTTTGTCTAATCTTTTAGTTTAGTTATTGTTGTTTTTTGTTGTTCATGTTCTTCATTTTTGTCTTCTGTTTACTGTTTTTTACTTTACTTTTCGTTTTTGCATGCTTCTCTAACCAATGTGTTGCCCTCTAAACGGTGAACACCGGAGATCTGGCACCTTGCTTATGTGTCCTGTATGTTTTATGAGACTGGGCAGGAATGGCTCTATTGTTTTAACCTGTGGAGAAAGTAATTAAGAAGCTGCTTTGTTTTGAATGGCACTGTTCTAAGCAGAGATTCAGGATATATGCAGTGAACTGTGTTTGGACTAGAGGAATGCAGGAATGTATCGCCTCATATTTAGAACCATCTGAGCCCCCATCACAATATTCATGATCGTCTTAATCCGCACACCCCTGCAAGGCCTTCCCGCCCAAATCTGCTGCTGATACTCACCTGTTGAGTGATGTGAGCTGAGTGTAAGGGCTTTCAGTGTTTGAATGCACTGCTGGAGATCGAGCTGTAGGTAGAGTGTGCAGAGCTTCGCTTTGAACTCTTTGTTTTTGAATAATTTCGCAGTCCTGTGTTAAACTGCTGACTCGCATCTCATTCCGTTTTAATTTGGTTTTGATTGGTGGATGTGGTTTTCTGTGCATGGAGCTTTAATAATGTGGATCAGAACCTTTTTCATAACATAAGCCAGTCGTGCGGTTCAAAAGTTTGCATAGGTATATGACCTTAGATGGACATGTTGGACATGTGCAGTATTAGAGCTGGGTGGGCGATTTAAAGGATTTTATCCTTTTAACTCGAATGTGCAGTTTACATAGATCTGTTTGAATGAAAATCCGTTTACTCTATAACGTCTGCAGACACTCCCCTCTGTTTCTGTAGTTCTGTGTGTAGATATAAAAGGATGTATACTACAGAACTTTATAAAGGGAATACATACGAGATGGGTTTTATCATTGGAAATTCATATTGTACATAAAATTGCAGGCATCGCTATTATGTCTGACATTAAAACATAAATTATCTATTTTTTTGTTTGTTTCACTTTTGAGATTCACAATTGCACTATTTATGCTAAGTTCCTTAGCATAAATAGTCAGTACTTGCCACACATTTTACAAGATTAGATGTTTGTCAGTGGTGCTCAGTATCTGTAAATCTTTCATCATCATCCTCAGTCATTTCTCCTTACTCTTTGTTTATGGAATCTTATGTACTGTAATGTAACTGTGGCAGACAACCATTAGCAATCAGTAGTTTTCTTTCCTTGAATAAGGATCCACTATTTGGGCAAAAAATATCACATTATTTTGTGTTTTATGTTATGTTGCATTTTCACTGTTTACAATGGAAGGGCCTGTCATCTTGTCTTTTTGCCTTGTTGTAGGGCTGGACGATATGGCAAAAATGTATATCATCAATACGTCCTCACACAATTCTGTTCCGCTCTTTCTGACGGCTGAGCACTGAACGTCATTCAGTGACAAATGCTAATGTATAAAATTATTAT
>JAUMHQ010000076.1:11909258-11932426 GCA_032361165.1 Enteromius paludinosus
CACATAATATATGACTAACAGGACTGTAAAATAAAGTGTTATTAGTCAAATATATAATATGTCTTTAGCTCTTCTCTCTCTCTCTCTCTCTCTCTCTCTCTCTCTCTCTCAGTGTGAATCTGATGAAGAGTAAGCTGGATCCAGAGGGGCTGGGTATTATTCTGTTAAGCCAGTTTCTGCAGGAGTTCTTCCTTGACCAGGTAATGCATGCATCATGTCTCGCTTTGCAAGTTGTTTAAACATGCCTGAGTTGACCGCTGACTAGGCTTCGATATGGTCAGAAGTATAAATTTAGAAAAAAGCTGCCATTGTATGTACCCTTGTCCGTGACTGGAATCCCAGAATAAATGTCTGTAAATTCATTAAGAAAGAAAAAATTGGTGCAAGAATGCAAGAAAAATGTAAATTATGAATGTACTAAAATTATATCTTTTAATATTTAAAACCAACAACCTTATAGTCATTTTTCCCGACTTGTAGTTAATTTACCATTTTTGTTTTTTTGTTTTAACTATAGCATTAACCATCAAACGATTGTTTGGGACTATTTTTTATTACAAGTTCTATTGTTAGATTTCAGTTGTTGTTGTGTGTTTTTGATTTTCTGTATTGATTCACAGACCCAGTGTAAACCTATTACCTACCCAATATCTCTATGTGGTATATTTTAGATTTTTTTTGTGTTATTTGTTACAGCTTTTATTACATGCTGCCTACTTGGGGAGATTAAAGTCAGTCACTTATGAGGTTCATTAGCTGGGGTGCTGCCTATGAAGGCAGTAGACATCTAGGCAGTTTTGGAACATAGCTAACTCTCCAATCATGGCTATCCTTGCTCTTGCTCAACATTGTTTGCTTTTTCTTACTGTTTTTTCATTAAGTTCAAATAAACCTACAATCAGCCCCTGATCAAATCTTTGTATGTTTAGCCCCTCAGAGAGAGAGAGGTGGGGAGAGAAGCTGACGGTTATAGTTGGCATGGACTTGCAGCTCCACTGCTCTGTGTTAAATAGATTAGGGCTTTAGGGATACATGCAAAAAAAGACTCAATTTACCATCAAATCAAATACTCTAACCCTATTTCAGGCCTACTCAAACACATGCACACACGCTCCGCTGTTGTAGTTCTGGCAGCGAGGCAGGCATGCGGTATGGGGGCTAGACAGAGGTATTTGGCTCCTGTCAAGACTCTGAGCTTGGGTTCTGCTGCTGGTTTGAGTTGGTCTGCAGAGTTCTGGCACCGGTTTGCAATCAGCTCTTTTCAGCAGCTGCATAGGGGGGTGTATGTGATTGCTTTAGACCTGAAGCAATGTATTCCAGTACGCTGTCAGTCTCAAGCTTGTCATTACATATAAAACCATTCACTGAACCATTGTTTTAGGCTCTCTTGTCCAAGTTTATGGAGTGTGTTTTGATGTGTTTGAGCTAGAATGGGACGTTTTGGTTAAGTTGTCTTAATGCACGGAAATGTTTTCCTGGTATCATATGGAGGGAGTCAGATCTAGGCAGTATATGTCAACGTGAATAAGGACACACTGAGCTGTTTGATGATATTCCACAGACCCAATGATGTACATGTCCGCACTGACACGTGTCGTCTCGCTTTTCCAGGATTCTGTGATCCCAGACTCATTTCCTGTGTATCACTATAATGGCCTGAAGCAGTCCAACCACAATGAGAAGGTAAGGCACACTCACGCTCATTTTTAAATGCCCAAGCACACTTTAATAGCACATATTGCCCCTGCTGGCATAAAAGCCCTGGTGGGTCAGTCTAAGCCTGTCTGATCTCTGGGATGTGGAGTCTGCGAGCACAGTGTCCTTCGACCCACACCAATATGATCTCTCAGACAAGCCTCCCAAGTCTTTCCTGGGTGTGTCGACAGCTTACGAGACTGGGCAGAGTATATTGAAGCCACAAAAATCTCAAACCATTTCATTGGACTAATGTCTAATGCTCTCAGTTCTCTCTTTATTTTGATTTGTGTTTCAAACAGGGCAAGATGATTTGCATCATTTAAAATACAAATGGTCAAATGCTTTTTAGTGTAATATTATTTTCAATTTGACTTGAACAAAACCACACAAGCAGCTAAACTGAAATTTAGTCACTGTTCAGTTTTATTTTATGGCTTCGTTTTAATATATTTTAGTTTTAGCAATTATGGCAACAGGAATAATTAAGTTGTCATAATTTACTGACCATTATGTCGTTCCAAACCCATATGAGATTTTCTTTCAAGGAAATGTTAAAAATATCCTCAGTTGGCTCTTGCGTGTCTCCAATATTAAATTGGCAAAACCTGAGAGAACTTTTAATTGCTCTTTAAAAACCAAGAGGATGCGATTGAAAATCTGATTTTAATATTTAAAATCTCTACTTAAAAGCATTTAAAACAGTAGTTTTTTATTTTAGTGGTTAAAATAAGTTTTTAAAAAAAAAGTAATGAAGAAGTATTGAAACAAAGACTTCTTGTATACTTTTAACGTTCAATCTGATGTTGTTCCAGGTGCTTATTCTCATCTTATGTTCTCTATATTCCACTGGTACTTAAGTGCTTTTTCTGACCAATGTAAAGAATTACCCATATTCCATACACATCCCCATAAAGAGTGCTAATGACATTTACACATGCCATCCTTAAGCACTACAGAAAGCACCCCTGACCACCTTGTACGTTCATTGATCACAGTGTGCGTGCGACCCTATACTTTTTGACGGAAGTGCATGTGTGTGAGAAGGAGATAGACAGAAGTTCAGGGATAATGGGTAGGAACTGCCACATCAGGCCCCTGAGGACACACAGGTTACTCTTCATTACTCTGGCAAACGCATTAGCAACAGCAGTAAAGTGTGCAGCCTTTGTTGTTGAGGTTTCCTCTGTGCCACTCGTATATTCACAGGAGCCCTTTCTCAGGAACCAAACACCTTGCAAAATGTACAGAGCTCCTCTGACTCTAACGCAGACCATACTGGCACTTGGAAGCCAAAGCCAAGACTGCATTTCTGTTCAAGTCATATAATCATCCGAAGGGATCTGCTCTCATTTTGTCTTCTTCTAGCACTCCAGCTTCATGTCACTTGTACATTCTGGACCACTTTCAGACTGCAGTCCATATGATTCCATAACGGGTTTGTGTTTTGTTGTCAGAGTACATGACAAAAAGCTTAATTTATTAACTTTTTTACTGCTGACTGTAATTCAGTACACATTCATAGGATTTACACAGGATGTGAACACTATGGAGCATTCATTGTTAAGTATTTCAGCTAATTTGATTGATTTCAGCTGGGAGTCTAAAATAAAAAAATAAAGTCATAATTTACCCTTAAAAGTAAAAGAAAAATTGTGACTACAATTCAGCACAGTGGCAGTACACTAACACAGTCATGATTTTTTTTTTTTTTCATGTGTCACTAAAATATGATAAATGTACAATTAGTTTAATCAAACTTTTTTAATTCTTTTTTTTTTCTCATGATTTTAGTAAATATTACATAAATGTAATTTAATTGCTGATATTATGCATGTTATTTTCCTTTTTCTTTTTTTTTTTTCTTTTTTTTCATGTTCTATTGGTATAAAACAGCTTTAGTATTGGATCAGTCAGTTCTTAATGTGGGACTTGTTCAGTCACTGCTTTTATTGAGTCTGTATGTAGTCAGAGTGACCTTCTCTGACTGATTAAGAGCGCAGATGCATTTGTTTCAGTCTGAATATAAAGAAATGTTTATTTTAAAGCTTCAAACTTCAAGCTGAACCCATGCTCAGCTAACCACTAGCAGACTGCCATCTTCAGCTAAACAGGCCAAAAACCTTCTTAACATGAAATAATCCAAATATTTTCACTAGTCAGCCAGATTTCAAGTAAACATACATGGTGTTGACAAGTTTTACAAAAAATGCATGTTCTGATTGGGAGAAACCACTGGTCCACATGACCAGAGTTGGCTGGCTGCAATGATGAATGCGTGCCTTCTAACAAGATGTCGTAGGGCTTTATTGTGACTTGAAATGGGTGGTTATGGTTCACAGACTAGTCAGCTGGAGGATGTCGCTCTTCCTTTCATTGCATTCTACTGCCAAGAGCTAATGCACAGCTGTAAAATGGGGATTGATGGGGTTTGGTAAGAAATATGGAAGCTGAGCCGAGGTGGTTTGCAGATCATGAAAATTCAGATTTCCAAGCTTCCAGTTCAAGAGATCATCTCAACATCCTTTTCTTCACCTGCCTATTGGCTGCTTTTGCAGTCTTAAATCAATCTGACATCTTTCTGTAGTCAAAGAGAGCATCGATGCCTGTTTGTTTTCATGGACTGTTCTCCCAACTCTGGGAAAGCCGCTGAACACTTCATGGTTGATGACAAAAGCAACTTTTTTGCTGAAACGCAAGGTTGAGTGGAGGTTAGTTGGCTACTTAGAAGAAAAATGACAAGTGGAAACTTGCAAGTGTGTGATCTGATTCCCAATGGTTTGGAAAGAGCGATCTGCGCTGTTAGCATGTCTGAGCCTCACTGCATAATGGGCTGGAGATGTTGGGATAGAGATGTTTGTGGTGGCCACCAGAGGGAGCGCCGTGGAGCTTTATGGCTTTTGCTCAAGACTGGGTTGAATTAGGCGATGCCTAAAGGAAGTTAATTGGCAAATGGATCTCCAATCACACTTACTTTTGACACCAATGAAACACATTTATATAAATGAATGGATTTTCAGGTTTTACTTCTATAACACAATGTACAACAGCAACAAAAAATAGAAGGGCGCATGTTTATCATGACATTTAGTCAAGGGCGGATTCCTTCCTGGCAATATGATGCCCTCCATATGGAAGCCATCGACTGTCACATGGCTGGTGATGTCATAGCAAGAGGCCAGGTCTGTAATGAGACACATACTGAGAGAGACACGCTGACATTCCCAGAAACGAGGGCCCTGCTTTTATTTAGAGGATCAGGAAGTGATTGTATGCTCACAGATGTGTTGTATGTTCACTCGTTGTGTTTCTCTCTGCCAGGTGAGTTACGTTGAGGGGACCGCTTTGGTCATGGGTTTTGAGGACCCCATGGTACGTACGGATGACACACCGGTCAAGCGCTGTCTACAGACCAAATGGACCTACATCGAACTTCTGTGGACCACAGAAAGGTCGCCCTCCCTCAATTAACCTTTATCCCACCTTTCACCCACCAACCTCTGGCTACACAGCCCGCTGACTTCAGGAACGCTCATAGGACTTCTCACTCTCTCTGCACTACATTTAGAAGGCCAACATGAGGCCTGAAGTTCAAACGAGAGACGATGCTCTTTGCCTGGCACTCACACAAAGCCTCTTGTTTGCTTTTTACACATCTCAACTGGTTTGATTATTGGGCTAATTTTGTGTTAAAAGCCCTGGAGTTGAACAAAAAATGTTTTGTTTGTTTGTTTTCTAAATTGTTACTTTGTTGCCATCTCTTGTGAATACCAAATGTGTTTGCTTTGCAGGTGTTCATATTATTTTTGTTAACTTTCTACATGATTCTGTTTACTGCTCTGAAATGATAAATCTTTGAATTGGCACAGCGACTGTGATGATCTTATGAGTAATTTATGTAATTGTTAATATATATGTTTTGGTTTTTTTGGATTGTTAGTAGTTGTAAATATTTAAGGGATCATTTGACCAAAGGCTCTGGTTGGACATAAAGTATTGTCAGTGGTCAGCTGAGGAGCCGCTATGTTCTGAAGCGCTCGGCCCTGAGAGGAAGTTTGTTTAGACAGGTTTACAAAAGAATGCACTACAACCCCATGCTGGGCACCAAACGATAGTGGGAGAATAGGGCAATTTTAGTATTTAAACTTTGAAGTAACAACCCTCCAGGAGGGAATCTGGAATGACAGGAGGGATTATCTGCATGAGAGAGAAGAATAACACTGACAAACGCTCACCCTTTATTTATTCTGATCCTAATGGTTCACTAAAATAAACACTTTTGTTCTTCACGTCTGCACTGTGGTGTGTTTGTCTTGTGCAAGGTGAAGTGGTACGGGCTGAAATATATTACTGAGAAAAAGTTCTAGAATTTTAGATTTTGATATTTTACTGAAAAACTAACCTTGTCAATCTACCTTGTGTCAAATGGTCTGTATTTTTCATGACTGAAGTCTAAATCAAAGTTGGGTTTAAGACCTTGCCATCCAATGAGTTTGATGTCTCAGGATGTGATCATTGTGGCCGTATGATCCTCAGGGTCACAGATCAAGCTGCTCTGGTTTCCTCCGTAAGGTCAGACCAACAGATAATTAAAAACTTTCCCACTAAGGGTGCATGTGACATATGGAACACATCTTTCACGGGCCAAGTGACTTGCCTAAATTCCACATTATTACAGAAAGAAATAAAAGCGACATTTAGTGGAACCAAATTTTTCATTGGGCTTCTAGCGTAACGACTTGGCGCCACATCAAACAACCAATATTCAATGGCAGAGAAAATAAATTCAAACCAAGATGCAGGGTACCGGATACAGGACTTTTATATGCAGACCGGGCCTATATTGAGATCTTTCATGTCTGTAGATTCTGTTAAATTCTTACTTTTGACAGTTTTATTTGGCACTGGGTCGGCTGGGAGTTATCAGATGTGTGTTGCATCATTATCTTAAACAATCTTAGCTAAAATGATGTAAATGTTGATGGCACTGTGGTCATCGTGCACCTGTGTAGACCGTGCACACTGTAGAAGATTCTATTATGACTCACCGTGATCGCATCACTCTAGCCAAGTGTATATATTATAATGACTTCTTATAAACAATCTGCTGTATGACAGGTGCTTCTATTCTCATGATGTTAATATTAATGTCTGTCTGGAATATGAAAACATGGTGGATTTTATGTCACAGACAGTTTATCAGTTCTTGGCAGAACAAAAGTTCAAGAAATCTTCATAAATGAGCAGAAAATGTGGAGGAGGGAGTATTTTGGGATGGTTTATTACAGACATCACCGAAATAAAGATAGAAAGCGGCATCCGTAGAATAGAAACTATTTGGACACTTATTCCCTGTGATCCTTTTTTACTGAATCTCAAGCAATGCCCTCTTGCTGATGATTATTCAGTTTGAATAACAAGTTAAAGGCATTCTGTGAAAACGATGTGAATGTTTGCAAAGAAGCCAAAGACATTCTGGATACAGTATGTGAGATATAGCTCATTTATCAGTAATGAGGATGCTATGTCAAACTATTGATATGATTGTAGAGATCATTGGCCCTAAAAACTCGCTTATGATCCTCAGGGGTTAAAAAAGAGAACGGTTGTTTTGAATGGCTTTATTAGCTGAGTGTGCACCGGTTTATTATGCAAAGTGCTCTACTGACTTGAATGAGAGGATAGAACAAAAGAAGCTGTTACTCAAGGACTAAATAAAGCACATCTGGAGTTTGCCAATTATGCATAATAGTAAACCAGATATAGGAGTCCGATGAGACCAAGATAAAGCTTTTAATCACATTTCAAAGCGATATGTGTGGTGCAAATCAAATGCTGTTGACTAACACTAAATTTCAGGAAAAAGATCATTTTCACATCACAGGCTGAATTAAAGAAATGTTCTGGTTTCAATAGAAGCTGAGTTCAATGGAATTTCATAATAGCACACAGATTACTGCAAACTATTATTTAGGTTATTAGGTTTGAAAAACAGACAAGTTAACTTGCATTCATTTTTCTGTTAAAGCTTGTGAAATTGTTCGTCGTCATTTTCGGTAGTAAGTTCCACGTGTAACAAAATAGTTTTTTAAACTTATTTTATTTGTCATAATTCAACGTCTCAATATTTTTGCGAGGCGTACGGTTCTTTAAGTCCACATTTAGTACATGCAGTTTCTGTCATTAAAGGGTTAGTTCATCCAAAAATGAAAATTTTGTCATTAATTACTCCCCACCCTCATGTCGTTCCAAACCCATAAGAACACGAGATGTTAAGATATTTTTGATGATATCAGAGAGACGTCTGTCTCTCCACAGAAATGCTCCCAGCTCCAGAAACGTGGTTAAAAATCTGTAAAACATCCCATGTGACATCAGAGGCTCTACCTCACATTTGCGATGCTATGAGAACTTCTTTTTTTTTTGCGCAAACAAAACAAAAACATAATTTACTCTTCTGTGACATACGTCACCTGCCATGCTGAATGTACCGTATACACAAGCTTTAACGTTTTTGACGTAATCAGCCTTGTTTGCATCCGGGTGAAAGCATGCACATGTGCGTAATCTGCGGCTGCTTGCGCCTAGAAGGTACTCTTACCCAGTAATGTTCTCTTAAATGACGTAAGTCAAAGGAGAAGATTGGTTGAGTATATGTTGTTGTTTTTGTTTTCAATTTTTGAAAAAACTTTTTTTTACGCCTTGGTTGCTGTCTATGGAGGGTCAGATGGCTCAAAAATATCTTAATTTGTGTTTCGAAGATGAACGAAGGTCTTATGGGTTTGGAACGTTACAAGGGTGAGTAATTAATAACCGAATTTTCATTTTTGGACGAACTAACCTTTCAAAATCCAGCTCATCCATTAAGTACGAGCAAGAGCAAAGGTATATGATGCTTTAATACTGCAGCAGAACGTGTTTTTCATTTAATAGGACACTAGATGATGTGTCCATTGTTTTGCTGGCGAGTGTGTTATATATTGCATGATGAGGCTTGTTTTAAAATCCCAGTGTTTCTGGCCAGTGTGATAAAAGTCTGCCTGGCTCTTTGCCTCCCAGAGCCTTAGAGGGGAATTCAGAGAATGTTCTCCAGCTCTCTCATTCCTCCTGGAATGAAAGTACAATACATGGACCATGCCTAATCTATTATGTTTTCTGTCTGTTAGATATGAACTCTTCTCATTGTTTACCAAAAGTCTTCAGAGGCAGCTGAGCCAAATATGTCATTCTGAGAAGAGAAGCGGGTATCTATTCACTACTGTGAATGTGTGTTTTATTAGAACAGACAGAGCGATGACAACAATCCCTGGAGATCCAATACTGAACCCATTATCGTCTATGGAATCGAATCATCATGCTTTTAGTCCTGGGTTGCAAAGACAACACTACATCTTAGATTGTCGCCAGCAGACTTCACCAGGACACAAAAATGGACAGCAGAGAACACTTCAGACCTGGCTGATGCATGTGCGCTTCTGTGAAGGCTTTTATATATTTCACCTGCTTTTCTTTGAGAGCGGGCCAAAAACATACTTTATATCTCAACTGCAGTAAGCTATGTAAGGAAATGTTTTGCTAGCTCTACTGTGGAGAACTTTATGGTGAACAGAGCAGGGGTGGAATTCATATATTTTTGAGGTGTTTTTATTCTCAGAAAATGCTTATTTTTTTCACCCTTCCTTCTTGAATCACCAGTGTTTAAAAGAACAAGTTTCCCAGTGTTTGAATACTAAGAAAGTAGTAAAAAAATTACGATTTTATTCAATAATTCTTTTCCCGAGTGCACAATCTGCCCCGATGCATTTCTCTGTTCATAAACAAGGCATAAACAAGGTACTCTCGATAATGGCAGCAGATTGTGCACAGAGGAGAGCAACTGTTAAATTAAGTAATTTATGTGTTTTGTTTTGTTTTTTGCACATAAAATGTATTCTTGTAGCTTTGTAAAATTGTGTTTGAACCACTGATATCACATGGACTTCATTTTACCGATACCCTGATCATGTTTCTGGGTCTGGGAGTGGGAACATTTCAGTTATATGGCTATGGCTAATCCTAAAATATCTTAAAATGCCCCTATTATGGTTGACCCTATAATGACCTTTCATACAGTGTGTAACACAGCTTTAAGTGAATGAAAACATTGTGCACCATGTATTAAGTTATTGTCTCGTAAAAGAAAGAGTCGACTTTTAAAAGAGTCAACCTGAACTATTAGCATATTGCCGGTCCACTTGTTGTTTTTTTACGCATTGATCTGAATGAAAATGTTAATTCATTCTTTGCCACTAGGTGCCGCTTTTGGAGCATTAAATGTGCTGTATGTAGGATTTTGACTTAACTTAATCATAAAAACACCGTAATATGTTTGCAAATATTTAAGAAACATGCTTAATTACCATACTTGTTTATCTGACAACAATGCTGCAGTCAAATATCCTCCTTTGAAAATGAGGTTGTTTTGGTTTGTGAAACCCGCACACCTCAGTTTACCCAATCGTGTTTCAGAACCCCGGGTTGCCAGTTGACGGAAAAGAACACGTATTCCATCGTCAATGCTCTCGCTCTAGTTGTTGTCCTCAATTTGGCAACCTGCATGTGTCAACTTTAAAAAAGGAGGGGCCGAGTAAAAAAAAAACCTAATATTTTCAACCACCTTTTCTTTAACCTTTAAAAGCTCACAAATACTGCTTTAAATTAAATTGACCAACCACAGGATGGAGTTGGGAAAATTAATAGTTTAAGAAATGGGTAAAATAAATGCATGTCTTTTTTTTTTTTTTTTTCGTGAATGGCGTGTTAACCTGTTGAAACTCTCAAAACCAACATATGAACCTTTCACAACCCATAGTAGTGGCTCTTTAATTTGCGTTCTAAACATGATTGGAAGGTCGAGGGTGAGTAATTAATGACAGAATTTCACTTTTTAATGAACTATCCTTTTTTATGTGTTAATGTGCTATTATTAATATTGTAGAAATGTAAACTGTATTAGCTATTTTCAGACTTTCAGACAAAATTAGGATCAACCTGTACCAGAATGACAAGAAGAAATAGTATAGAGAAAGCTTGGAACAGCTCATGATCAAAAGCATAAAACATCATCTGTGAAACATGGATGAGCAGTGTGATGGCAGGAGCATGCATGGCTTCCAGTGGCACTTACAGCTGCTTATTGGTGACATAGCAGAAAACAGAAGCAGCCAGATGAATTCTGAAGTGTACAGAGATATACTCTGCTCAGATTCAGTCAAATGCACAAAGTTGATTGGGCAGCACTTCATAGTACAAATGGACGATGGCCCAAAACATGCAGCAAAAGCAACCCAAGGGTTTTTTAAAGGTAAAAAAAATTACATTCTGCAATGGCCAAGTAAATCTCCTGATCTCAACCCGAATGAGCATGCATTTCACTTGCTGAAGACAAAGCTAAAGGCAGAAAGACCCACAAACAAACAACAACTGAAGTCAGCAGCAGTAAATGCCTTGCAAAGCATCACTAAAGAGGAAACCCAGTTTCTGGTTTAATGTTCAAGAGTTCCAGGCTGGGGGCCGGGGCTGTGTGTAAAAATGTTTGTAATTCCTAAGCATTTTATATTTTGGTTCAACCCCTTGAATTACGGCTTAAAATACGCACTTCAATTTCATCGGGGTTGTTTCATTTTAATTCCATACTGCTGCTATACATAGACAAAATTATTCAAAATTGTGTCAGTGTTACGGAGGCCAGCAAGCATGGTGCTGCGCAGGTGAACCTCACTCCCCTGATCTCAACAAGAGGCGCTCTAGCAACTGATACTAGAGGTCATGGCTTATATCCTCCTCATTAGAGCGCCCACCTACCACCTTGGAGCGAGGACGAGTCATGGTGGTGCGGGCCCAGGGGGGGATACAGCAGTGTCCAAATAAATACGGATCTGTAATGTATAAATAATGTTTCTGTGCTAACATTTTTAGAACATTGCTAAAGACCAGCAGACAATTGGGTGAACGTTCTAGAAAGACAACCTTTACTTCGGAAAACGCTATGGCCCTCTCAATGGAGAACTTGATTCTTTATTTATTTATTTATTTATTTATTTTATTTTGTATACAAAAAGTTTGTGTGTACAGTATAACACAAGGTCACTATTTCATTATATAGGATGCACGTGGCATGCATCCTAGTATTTTAAAATGTGTTTTGAGTAGTTTTCTAAAAGGTATGAGAATGTTAACAGAGCGTTTGGTGATCACAGAATAGGCGGCGAAGGGAATGACTTAGTTTAGACAAGATTAAAACTCTGACAGCCAGATGGAGAGCACGCGCAGCCTGCGTCTTGAGCTCAGATGTGAACACAGCGCCTAAATTTAGGTTTGCTCCAGTGAAACAGGTCAAGCAGGACGTGCGATTGTAGGTTCTCTTCAAAACATCCGCACCGTTTATTTTTCAAACGTTATACTTATCGCGCGCGCTTCATACCAAAGTTTAACTTTGGACGTCTAACGAGGATAATTACCGTTCATTATTTGCAGCCGGTGTTAAAATTGCGTAATTAAAATCATCGTCTTTGAGGTTGACAGATTGAAACCACTTGATCTGAGTAATATGGTTGCATTAATATTAATGTGGTGTATTATTCAATTATAAAATGAAAAGTTTTATTTAGACTAAATATATAACAGTATTTCGATAGGCTATTAGGCTATTTAGAATTATATAAATGCATATATTTTATATAATTTGATCATGTATAAATTGATATTTAGTAATCTGTTATTTTTTTATAACATTTAAATCTAAAAATAGCTAAACTACTAATAATACAGTAGTAGCAATATAATAATAAAGGCCTTTTATTTCTTAATTGTCTAATTTGGTGTGTTTATTGTGTTTGTGTTTCCATAAAAGGAGTTGGCCGGATGCTGTGTGATGTGGTGCAGGAGTCCTGTCTCGTGCGCAGC
Source organism: Enteromius paludinosus (assembly GCA_032361165.1). NCBI lineage: Eukaryota > Metazoa > Chordata > Actinopteri > Cypriniformes > Cyprinidae > Enteromius > Enteromius paludinosus. Next base: position 11,921,898 of record JAUMHQ010000076.1, read on the forward strand.
TCATTATAATGTTCAGTACGCAGAGAGCTCTCCTCGCGCAAAGAAAGGCGCGCAGCTTTCAAGAGAAAGGCAGCAGCAGACGCATGGAGCGCGCACTCAATTTCTGACAGCTGAACAAGGCCATACCTTACATTCTGTCTGCACATCTTTATCCAGAACATTTGGATTACATTTGGAGACAACGGGCTGACGCCATGCACCCCTGTTTTTTCCGCGCGTGTTTTCGTGGGGTTTTGCTAATATTTTCTATTTTATGCGAAGCTGCTGCTTTCAACCTGGATTTGGAAAAGCCGACGGTTTACGATGGACCAGAGGGAAGTTATTTTGGATACTCGCTGGACTTTTACCACCCAACACAGGATAGAAACGTGTAAGTGAGATAAAAAAGAACTTTTTATTGTAAATGTAATTCTCATCAAAAAGAGGCACCTTCCTATATATTTCTAAATATTTGTTTCTCCTCAGAAACTTATTCAGTTAGGATATATAGAGTGTTCGCGACTTTTGACGCACGTCTTTTTCAAAAAAGCTTTTCAGCACCACCAATAAGGACCAGTGAACTCCTATAGCTCCTAAATGTAAAGAGAGAAAATAATAGACTCACTTACACTTAAAACACTTTGCTGTGATTTATTTTGTCACTTAAAAGTGTATTACTTTGATCCAGTAGGATGCAGCTATATAGATTTGTGCCTTTCTCTCTCCAGCATGTCGGTGCTGGTTGGGGCTCCTAAAGCGAACACCTCTCAGCCAGGGATTGTGGAGGGAGGAGCGGTGTACTACTGCCCCTGGCCGGCATCAGACCCAGACTCCTGCCGCCAGATCCCCTTTGATAAAGCAAGTAGGTACCCTCATGATTTAGAACCTGTCAACTAATGTAGAAAGTTTAGAACATTTTTTTACTGAAACAAGCCCCTTTCAGCTATAACGATGTCTTTGTAAGTGCTTTATAAGCCCCTCTCAGGTATAACGATGTCTTCATAAGTGCCTTTTTTATGCATTTCTTTAAAGTACTGTATTGAATTTAAACTCAAGAAATGTAGAAACATATGCTATGTTGTTTCTTTATCTTATTTACTAACATGTGTCACAGCAACATCTTTAGAGTAAGTTTCATAAGTTTCTCTTCCTCCAATAAAAAGATCAAAAACCACATCCAAGAAAGAGTTAATTTCACCGCATATGGTTTGGTTTAAAATTTCAGGAGCGGAGTAATTACCAGGCAAAGGCGCGTAACTTTACCTCGGTGCGTAATCTGCCGTAATTTGGACGTCCATTACGCGCGTCTATTATTTAGGTCAACACAACATTTTATCTTTACATTTAAATGTATTTGTACGAGATTTCTGCTGTATTCTGCTCATTTAGTGAAGGAAAGGTGTTGTTGATGTCTTTAGGTGGCCGAATCAAACTTGAAGTGCCAGAAAAAGAAAAGGTTGCTTTTGAGAGTCACAAAACATCACATTTAAATCGATTTTGTCATCTGGAACGGAGGTTGCAGGAGTGTTTATGATATTACTGGACTATTTTGAGGAGCCGTGGCATGCCGGTAAATGCAGTGGTCGGTTTTGGACTCAGAATCGCGGCGTGGACTGGAGACAGGCTTGGATGCAGCGGAATTGGAGCGCTGATGTTTCGTCAGTCTTGTGGTTTTGTTCATAGCATTCTCTAGAGGGAGATTGATCGCAGTGTTTATGTGTTGTTCCTATTTCTAACGTATCTCTCTTATCAGAAAAGGCTTTTGCATGACCTTCTGAATAGCGAACTACGCGGCCAGTGCGGTCTGACTCTCGAGCGAATGACTCGTTTGAGCCGATTCTTTGTACATTGAACAGTGTAGCACGATTCTCAAACAAGTGATTCAAATGAGCCGGTTCTTTTTAGTGAATCAAAAACAATTAAGCGTGATCCTATTCCCGAATTAATGACATTTAAATATATTTATAGATTTATTTTAGGTCTAAATTTAATCAGTCAACATTTTTTCATCCTTGCTTAAAGTTTGATTAGATGATTATTATCAGATTCAGCCCATTTGTTGGTGAGCCGGTGAGAATCACCATTTGTAGGTGATGTACTGAAGTGTGCGCGAGGAATTGACATTGAAACGGATTGTCTTTTGAAGATGAAAGCAGGGGTGCTCTGGTTGAGGACGGTTGGTTTTAAAAGGAGCCTGATGGTGATGAGGTGAGAGAGGCAGAGGGAGATATGTGAGAGAGAGTTAAAAGCTGTGAACACAAGGGGAACAAGGAAAGAGACCAAACCCTGTTGAGGGAGGACAGAAGCGCTGTCTGTTCTTTGTTAGTGTCTGAGAAAACGTGTCATGAATTTCCAGCATCTACTGAGCAAGAACATCCACACCAAACACACACGTTTCCAGATTCATTAGTCACGTTGTTTTTAACACACTTGACCTTTGATCCCGTGTGCTCTTCCCACTGTGGCCCTCAGAGCTCTCCATGGGGGGCATGGCACGTGTGTGTGTGCGACTGACGTTTCTGATGACAGCCTGTGTGCGTGTGACTAATGCAGTCCTGACTGAGAAGAGTAAATTCATTAGATACACCAGATAGGGTCACGTACCAATGGACCTTGCCTTGCAAGTTTTCACACAATTCTCTCACACACACACACACACACACAGCTTCATAGTTACATGTCCAGAATACATTCCACAGATTTGCGGTTAATATGTAATTATTAATTATATATACACACACACACACATTATCAGAGAAGATTGAATGTATAAGTCAAGACTGTTTAGCAGCACAGGTCACTTTCATTTACAAAGATCACAATTGTTACTATTGTACAAGCTTTCATTCATTACAGGAGGATCATTTACAACAAATGTCTATCAATGCAAAAAATGACAAGCATGTGTTTTTGAACCCAAAAACTAAACAGATGTTGTAAAGCATCAAATGATGCCCCGCTGTGTTTTTATATTGTGAGTCTGGCCATGCATTTTAGCGCCGTCTGTGACACCAGAACATGTGTTCATTTAAGCAGAATGTGCTGAATGTTTGGCCTGTTTGATGCTTTCCTGTTTGAACAGACTTATTATGTTTATACATTGAAAATAGTACTGCGTGAGTATGTTTGTGCATGTTTGAGTTTAGTGTTATTTAGCGTCCATCCATTCTGCTGATCTCACTCATGGTAATATTGCACCACTTATAGGCTTGCAAAAGAAAATATAAACACACTCAAACTGTAGCTAAACTTTCATAACAAGAAAAGATGTTTAAGCAATTTTTATTTTTTTTGCACCAATTATTAGTGTGCTCTTGTGCAAAAGTTTCTTCTATGATCCTAAAGCGTTGATTTGCGGCTGCTAGTGTGTGATGGGCGGAGTCTCGGCTCCCTTTTTCATAGCAAATCTACAGAAGTTCATCGCCAGATGGATATCGTAAGTCAAATGCTTCAGAAAAGGAGTAGCAGACTCTTTTCAACAAGCTCCACAGTTACATATTCATAGCAGAGACAACGAGGAACAGGCTATGCCTTCTGTTCCAGACGTGAGTGGTCACATTAGAATTTTGGCAAAAGTTTGCTGACCAAAAAGTTGTCAACTGCCAGTAAGCTTTCTTTTGGTCAACCTAGCAAATTTTGTCTGACTAAATTGTTGAACAGACTGTAGAAATGACACAATTTTAAATAAGAAAAGTCGCTGAATAACAGTAAATGTGACCATTAGAGTTTGAAATTCGTCACTTAGTCACTCAATTGCGATATTTGCCTTAGTGTTGAGCCTTTAAGAAAGTTATATATAAAAAGAAAATCTTATTTTGCAAGCCAACGTATATGACTTACATATGAAGAAAAAGGCCCACAGTAAAAGCCTGAGAGATGGAGAGAAGAAAGCAGAGAAGGATTAGAGTTGATGTGTTTTTATGAGGTGTAGACTGTACCTTATGGAGCTCTAAACAGGCCCAGCTGTAGCGAGAACTTTCCTGGATCACGCAGAACCCCTGTAGACACAGATCCGCCGAATCATGTATCTGTGTGTACACACACTGAGAGTAAACCACCCCCTGTAGATATGCCTTCACATAAACAAACACACTCAGACCTAATTTGCTGTTTCATGGCTCATGTTGTTCCAAAATGAGTATATTGGCACAAGTGTTCACAATGTGTTACATTTCTCAGCTGCCTGATGTTTATTATATAATGAAGTCCCACTCTGTAACTTTCGTTCTTCCCCTCTCTGGTCCAGATAACCGAATGATTAAAGTGAACGGGACACGGGAGCCTCTAGAATTTAAATCCCATCAGTGGTTTGGAGCCACAGTCAGGACCCACAAAGGCAAAGTGGTGGTAAGTGATGCTCAGAAACATACACGTAATCCAGTTAGACCATTAGCAGTCATCCTAAACTGGACACATGCTTCCGTGCATTCATGGCTGCGGTTGGAAACTCTGCTCTTTATCAGTAAGTAGCTGCCCATCAATGGGTTTAATGCTGTTTATTAGCATTAGTGTTTCATTCATGAATGCATGGGAGCCAGAATCCGAGTTTCATTCATGAATGCACAGAAGTGTTGTTTTGGAGAAATGTTTTGATAGGAAATGTGGCTCTGTCCTGTTACTGAGGGGGTTTTGGAAAATGTTGATTTGAGGTTGACCATGCGAGGCGGAGAACTGCTGATGTTTGAAAGAAAAAGCCCAGAGTTATTACATGAGGGAAGGCATGGTTCCCAAATGTGACGGTTGTTCAGTCGTTCAGTCAGAAAACGACTGGATCTCCAGCTCTGTCCTAAATATCTTTTCTTATGAACTCTGCCTATCAGTGCTGTTAGTTACAGTAACATGGTGTTGTGTGGTTCTGTAGGCTTGTGCGCCACTCTATCACTGGAGGACAGTGAAGGTCAGCAGTGAGATGGATCCAGTGGGAACTTGTTATGTGGCTGTGCAGAACTTCAGTGCCTATGCTGAGTATTCTCCATGTCGAACCAGTGGGTATTACACACAGACACACAGTTTTTCCGTGACTTTCCATTAACATAGTGGTTTTTATACTGGACAGACTGTATTTTGTATCCCCTTACCCTACCCCTGCCCCTTCCACAACATTTTCTGCTATATATGATTTAAAAGCTGTTTTCCTCATTGGGACCATGAAAAGTCAAATTTTACTGCTTTCACTACTGTATGCTTGTGGGGTGATTTGGTCCCCATAACATACAGAATTCCAGGTACGCTCACACACATACTAAGAAACAAACCGGTGAGCATGCAGTTAACTCTTAACTACTTGCACATTTGAAAGCCCTTTTTCAAGCTTTACCAAAGTTAGTAAATCTGCAAGGTGAAAGTTCTTGTTCACATCTATGTTACATTAAGTTTAAAAGTTTGGGATCCATATGATTTATCTACAGTACATCTATCTAATCTAAAATATTTTACATTGTTACACAAAAATCCGTTTTAAATAAATGTTTTTTGGTCTTTAAAATGCATCAAAGAATCCTAATGAATTTCCTCAAAACTATTGAGCAATATAACTATTTTCAACACTGACAATGAGAAATGTTTTTTGAGCAGCAAATCAGCACATTAGGATGATTTTAGAAAGATGAGAGTAATGGCAGCTGGGAATTCAGCTTTGTCATCAGAGGAATAAATTACATTTTAAATACATTAAAATAGAAAAACATTTAGCTAAATTGTAGTAATATTTTGCCATATTACTGTTTTTAATGTATTTTTGATCAAATAAATGCAGCCTTGGTGAACAAAAGAAAAAAAAAGTCTTGTTTTGTATATAAAACTGCAATGGCCAGTTATATTTGAAAGCATTCTGAAAAATAGCTTAGAAAAATAGAGTTCAAATAGCGTGAACTCAGAGCACTTTATGGACACAATGCAAGTTAGAAGTGTATCTAAGATGGTCTGTGTTCATTTAGTGTGCTCACCTACAAGCCAAAATTCTTGCATACCGCCCTGAAATGAGTCAAGTTTTGCCCAAAGGCTGACAGAACCTATAAGCCAGTGGAACATGACAGGTTTTGGCACTGTTTGTTGCAATGCAAACGGCATAAATCTGCATTTATTGTACATGCACTTACATATAACTAGTGTTTTTTGGATGACTAACCTACTAGCAAAAATGAGTAGTCGAGCCATTTCAGAAAGAATTTCAGTTGTGCCAGTTGCCAAAGACCAAATGGGCAACTCACATGTTTACTCTAATGTAATTTCCTGATTATTTCCTGTACTTTAAAGTCTCATTCAGTGTTATGGCAGTTGATAAATTTACTATAATTCCTTGCTGTCATATCAGATATACACATTCTCTTACATTTACATAGCATGCACATGAGTGTATATTAACAATTAGTTTCAAGTGAAGTGGTATATTAATAATGATAAATGTGTCTAATGTGTTCTGAGGGAAAATTGTTATATGACACACAAGGCTGTAATGACTGTGAATTACTTTCCTCATTCTTTGTCAAACAACCTCAAGTGCCAGCCGTCTTCCTGCCAAGACTCAGGGCAGAGATGCTCGGTGTTGATAAAATCCAGCTTGTGTTTGCTCTGCTATGGACACTCTCATGGATTTGTGTATACACACATTTGTAAAGACAGTAGTATTGAGAAAATGTAGGAAATGACATACCAAGTGAAATCTGGCAGAGAAGTGAAGGAAAGGAAACAGGGATGAAATGAGAGAGAGAGTGGTTATTGTATTTTTATTGTACTGTACTGTAGGGGTTGGGATTTAGAAGGCATGTTCCGCCTCATTAACCATCCCCACCTACTGTACAACATATTACAGCAACACACAGGACATAAGTATGTCATGTGACATAAGTCACTGTATATTTTTGGTCCTGGAACCACATTTCTATACTCATTTCTAAATTTTGGCCTGGACTTGGCACTTAAACATCATTCTTATCACTCAGTCATCGTCTTATGACTAAGGAGTTGGTTATGGTTAGGTTTGGGATTAAGCATAGGGTTATCACCATATTTGAAAAAAAAACATTGTTTTATAAAAACCTACAAACATTTGGGAGGATTTGCACCGATTTGTGATGGCATAAAATGACATACATACTGTATATTACTGTTACAACTCAATAAATTAATTATTACACATTTAATCATAATATTTAATCTTCCCAATATATTTGTTAATTATTTAGTACAAAGGGGAAGACCCACAATTTACATTTAATCTCATTAAACAATACTATAAAGTCTAAAATTGTGACTTTTATTATCATCATTATCCATGTACTTAAATATTATACAGATTTGTTTTTGAAGTGCTGAAACTTTCTGTACTCTGTCATATCCTAATGACTTGTATTGCTCTGATCTTTATAGATAACCCGGACCCCGAGGGCCAGGGCTTCTGCCAGGCGGGCTTCAGTGTTGATTTCACTAAGGTAACAAATCTCCCTCCTCAACCCTGGCTGTGTATTTCATCTTTATGTGCGACATGTCCTGATTTTTGTTCCAACCCTCACAGAAGTCATTTCCACTTTTAAATGGAAACACTTTTATGTATCCCTTCATTCAGGAAAGATGGGGGCTTATTCCTTATTATTTCTTTTATCTTTACTTACTTGTTAGGCTTTCTCAGTAATCTTGCTCAAAATGCACAAGCAAACACACAGAAATAAACACCAACACATTTTTGAGACCTTTGTGCTCATTTCTACCTTCTCTCCTCTTTTCTCACTTGTTTTTTTTTTTCTCCATCTCTCAGCAAGGGACTCTGGTTGTGGGAGGGCCAGGGAGTTTCTACTGGCAAGGTAACACACTTCTCCTCCTTCCATCCTTTTACAGAGTCTCTCTGAGTGAGATTGGCAGACAAAAGTCTCTCATATCCCAGACTCACAGTCTCTCAGGACCCCAAGAATCTCAGTTCCGTCCAACAAACTGACCAGGCTGACCTTTCCTCCACCTTTAGAGCAGAAAAACAGACACTCAGAACGATGACACGTCACCTCCCATGAGCCCTGTTACCAAAATAATCAGGGATTATCTCAGTGTGTTTTAGCGCTACCATTTCTGAGTCTGTTCAGCCAATCAGTGAAGTGTTCTGCTGCAGTTCACTCATCACAGATGGGCCAGTGATATAGCGGTAATATAGCGGTCTTGATAATAGAAGACAGAGAGGTCAATGAGCTACTCTCTCTGGTCAGTGGCTTTAATTTTGGCTCACCGTTAGAGGTGTAATCATCTCTATTAAACTCAGGATAATGAATGCCTGCACTTCTTCACTTTTAGCCTGATTTATACGTTCTGCACAATTGGCGGTAAAAATGCATTTAAATAAAATACAGAAATCTGTACACCTGCATATGTTTAGCGGTGTTTATGTAAGAGATAAATTAATCAGCAAGTGTTAGGCCATTCCGAAACTGCCAGCATAACCCATCTGGCTGATTAACAAAATTGACACGTCAACCTTTAGTTGATCTACTTAGCTTTTTAAATGCACTTTTTTTTTTCTTTTTTTTTACAAACAATTATATTGAATTCTAAAAAACATTTTTTTTTGTAAAAAAAAAATAATTTGTAATTTTTCATAACATTTTATTTCTGTATTTTTAATTAATGTAATTTTGTTATACACAAGACCAGTCATAAGGGTAAATTAAAAAAAAAAAAAGAGATTTATACATGTAAGGAGGATACAACATGTTATACCTGCACTGTATTATAGAACAATATTTGGCAAATTACAACTATAAAATCTGAAATCTGAGGGGGCAAAATTTTTTGAAGAAGTGACAAAATCACCTTTAAAGTTGTCCTAATGATGTTCTTGACTATGCTTATTACTAATCAAAAATTAGGTTTTGATATATTTATGGTAGAACATAATTACATAAAATTACAATTACATAAAAAGACATTACAAAATATCTCAATGGAACATGATCTCCTAATATTCTAATTGTAAATATGGCTGACAAATCCAGTTGCAAGAAACCTTCAAGAATACATCTCACTGTATTTCTTGTAGTGAAGTGAAAAATCTTGGAATAAAAAATGCGTGGAATAGACCAAATGAGGCACAGCTAAATATTTTGTGGCCGGATGTACTGTATATGCAGTTGTTTAAGTGTCTGGATTTGGATCACAATGCTAGATGTTTGTTGTGTAATTGCAGTCGTATGTTAGGACACGAACACAGATTTGTTCAATCTTTAGACCCCCCACAGCCTGAACTCAGAGTCACGGCTTTTAAATAAATATTAATAATACCGGGTTCCACGTCATGTCTCACATGTGTTATTGGTTTTTGTTTGTAATGGAGAGACAGGTGACTTGAGATGACACAAAAATGTAATTCCAGACACCGGGTCTCTCTGTTTCTTTCATATACTTCATGCTGTGGACAAATACAGATGCATTAGAAGTTATGACCTGCCACTTACTTTTTCTCCTCTCCTCTCTTCCCACGCTCAGTCCATCTTAACCTTTGCCTTTCATCATTTTTTTGAGGGGGGAGATGACAGATTTCTATGAGGAGAAAAAGTACTACGTTGTGTCCACAAAACAAATGCAAATTAATAGAGACGCATGTACACACAGACACCCAGCTAAACACACACATTAAGAGAGATTAATGCTTGGGGTTCAGGTCACGCTGGTAGTAAAAGAGAGTAATGTGTTTATTGAACGTGAACAACATAAATGGAAGACATTCCCCTCACTCTTACATCTTAATCTGAGAACTAGCATCTGTGTTGTTTTGCCCAGTGCTTGTGTAATTTAGATAGTTGCAGAATGACAAATACTAATGTTGTGGAAGTACTGTAATACAGGGAGGTTTAACCCGTTTTAAGAGAAGATTTGTCTTCTTGTTTCTGCCTGTTCAGAATTAGGCTTCTATCCTTGGATCAAATTATCAATTAATTGACCATTCTGCAGTAGCATTGGTATTTCCACTGGAAAATATTTCAAATATGAAACATATCAATGCTAAATTAGAAATTATTTGTGATAAGTTTTTGATCACCCTGTGATTTTGCAAGTTCTCTTACTTAGAAATCATGGAGAGGTCTACAATTTTCAGCATAGGTGCATTTCCACTGTGAGAGACAGAATCTAAAAAGAAAGATCCGGAAATCACATTGTATGATTTTTACTGTGTCAAATAAGTATTTGATCACTTGAGTAAAAAAAATGTAATATTTGGTACAGAAGCCTTTGTTAACAATTACAGAGGTCACACGGTTCATGCAGTTCTTCACCAGGTTTGCACACACTGCAGGAGGGATTTTGGCCCACTCCTCCATACAGATCTTCTCTAGAAGAAGCAACACTGAGTTTCAGCTCCATCCAAAGATTTTCAATTGGATTTAGGTCTGGAGACTGGCTAGGCCACTCCAGAACCTTGATATGCTTCTTCCGGAGCCACTCCTTGGTTTACCTGGCTGCGTTCTTTGGGTCATTGTCATGTTGGAAGACATTTTTAATGCTCTGACTGAGGGAAGGAGGTTTTTGCCCAATATGTCACAATACATGGCCCCGTTCATCCTCTCCTTAAT
>JAUMHQ010000076.1:11932526-11950382 GCA_032361165.1 Enteromius paludinosus
AACGATTAACAACAAAACAGAGCACGTGAACATGATAAACAAACAACAGACACATGGAACGCCTGGGGGCGTGACATATATATTTTTTTTATATATATAAAGATATATTTTTATGTAGAAACTTGTGCCTTTAGCCTATAAGTCTATACATATATTATATTGCATGAATTCTACATAAATATTTGTACCGCAAAGTTTGCCACAACAGCTGTACAGTGTCTGTGATGCATATCAACACACACTGACACAAAATCAGTAGGCGTATGTGGAAACGAATGTGTATAGGTCTGTGTTTGTGTGTGTTTAGGTCAAGTGATCACTGCGGGAGTTGCTGAAATTTTGAATGGCTATTCCCTGAAAAATATTCTGCGCAAAGTTCAGGGAGAGAAGCAGACTGTGGCTGCATCAGACGCATATGATGACAGTTACCTAGGTAAGAAACATGTTTGTGTGTGTTTGCCTTTGAAAGGTAAAGATGCTTTATGGGACACCAGCGATTTGCTTTGGGGCCCTGTCTATGGGTCAGAGGACCAGCCCTCTGTCAATTTAATAAACACACGCGCACATGGACACACATGAGCTTTTTTGGTGCATGTTGAGGTAACCTTGACCCTCTGTCCCATAGCTCAGTTCGGTGCTAAGTCTGTGCCTTCTGATAACATTTCCATCTGGAACTACAGACCTCAAAACATACACATATTCTTTAAATACACACTTGAAAATCCTATGAACATTTTCCCTGTACTGTTAGTAATCATCATCACAGATGGACTGTCACGATAATAGTGCAATCAATAATAAAATGACAGGATAAAACCAACATCAGTAAACATTCATTTTAAACTGACCCACTTTTTTTTAGCTGCGTTAACTGTTCCTCTTACTGTAGTTGCTCTGGTTTTCTCTTTCTGTGTCTGGTAGGTTACTCTGTAGCGGTCGGAGAGTTTACAGGTGATTCAGAACAAGGTGAGAACATTTAAACCTTTTATATACGATTACAGATTTTGATACAGATTAAAGGGATAGTTCACACAAAAATGATAGTTTTATCATTATTTACTCCATCATGTTGTTTCTGTGGAACTTAAAAGACTGTAGACAGAACATTCTTTCAAACATCTTCGCTAGTCGTACTGTTTGGGCTGAGTAGAAGACCTCTATCTCAGACACAAAAACAAACCTCTGCATCTTTTGTAGAGTTTGTGTATTAATGTGAGTGCATGAGAGAGAGCTCTTGTCTCTGTGTGTGGTTGTTGTGTGGATTTGTTGCTTATTGAGCTTTGATCAGACCTTCAGCCTCAGACCATAATTACAGAGCACTCCCAGAATTCTGTCCCTGACATGCCACCCAGTGACAAACAGCCCATCTGCAGTCTGTCATCCTTCTCTAACACACACATGTGTGCGCCCACATTGACTCATAAGCAATCATTAGCCTAACTATCCATCAGACAGTAACGCTCTGGAAAACCCTGCAACTTATTTGCCAACCACCCACAACCCAACTTGACTAAAATCTGGTATAGAATAATCTTGTGTGAATTATTATGCTATATAATAGAGTGCATCTAATTGAAAAGTACACATTTAAATTAAAAAGCGGTGTTTGTTTACATTTTCTACATAAAAATAAAAATGGCTGGTTAAAAAAGCAGCTGTGTTTGCCAAAAGTTCACTGTAAAATACAGTGAGAGTGTTTCTGATATTGCTGAATTAGTGACTGTATATTTCATTAGGTCATATAATGCTAAAATATTACAAATTATTAAGATATATAATATTACATTAAGATATTTTAAACATTTCTGTAAAGGTGCTTTAAAATTCTGTAAATTGTGCTATAGTTTTATTTTTGAAAATAGGACAAAAAAAACAACAACTAATGTATGAAGACTAATGTTTTTTGAAGTACAATCAAGTGATTTGTTTTGAATATAATCAAGTTGTTTTTGTTTTGAATTGTATAATCATTGTGAATTGTATGATACTGCAATTCAAAGATACTGTAATTCCTAAATTGTACTTATAAACATTGTTTTATTGTAAAATTACATATAGTGTAATGTTAATACATTCACAATTGTTTGACCATGGACCACAAAAACAGTGGTCATAAGGGTACATTTTTTAAAACTAACATTTCTACCTCACCTAAAAGCTGTTAAGCTAAAAAATAATATTTGGTCAAGATACAACCATTTGAAAATCTGGAATCTGAGGGTGCAAAAAAATCGAAATATTGAGAAAATCGCCTTTAAAGTTGTCCACATTATGTTTTTATATATTTACGATAGGAAATATCTTCATGGAACAGTTTTAATTCAAACGTTGACGTGGAACATTGAAGACACAACATGGACTAGAACATAGACACACTATATACACACACTAATGACACACAACTAGACTCACATGGGGTACAGGGCTGGACTCTAACACACTCAACAAAACTAGAACAGGAACAACCAAATATGGGCATGAAAGACACATGGGGATCAAAACAGTAGAAATACACAACACAGAGTCTGGCATAACTTCCCACTCCAGGAAGGTGCGTCCTCGGGGTGGGGTGGGGGGTGGGGGGTGTAAACGGGGCGGAGCAAGAGGCGGTGATCGGGGGCCGAAGAACCAGGCTGACAGCGAGGATCCGGAAGGCCACAGCGGAGCCGGAGTGAGAGAGGTCCAAGGCGAGGCCATAGGGAGGGAGGAGCCTGACAGAGCCCCAGGGACGGAGGGACAAGGCGCAGCCGTAGGAGTGGAGTCCCCAGGCGAGGGATGGACTACGACCGACCCAGGCATAGCCGGGGGGACGATGGAGCCCGGTGTAGCTAGGGGACTGACGGGCACCGAAGGAGGAGAGAGAACTGGCGCCCACAGTGCAGCCCATGGGTCGAAGGACCAAGATGGACTTCTGGCTTCGGAGGCTGGAGGTAAGATCCAGGGACGCCCCGGCCATGTTGGTTCCAGTGGGTGGGGGGGTGGGACTCCACGAGACCTCCTTCCTGCCGTGATCTCTGGCTGTGGCTCTGGCAGTGTGAACTCTGGAGCTGGAATTTGGATTGACGTCATTGGCCGTAATCTTGGGGCTGGAACTGGGATCAGCATTACTGGCCGTAATCTTGGGGCTGGAATCGGGATCGGCTCCACTGGCTGATACTCTGGAACTGGATATGGGACAGGCGGCACGGGATATTCGGAGATCAGATCTGGCATGTCGGACCATAAATTCAGCTCCGGACCTGGACCACATGGGCTGGAATCTAACACACTCAACGAAACTAGGACAGGAACAACTAAATATGGGCATAACAGACACATGCTGATCAAAACAGTAGAATTACACAACACAGAGTCTGACACTACCTATGACTGTTTTTTTTTTCAATGGTGACATATGTATATCTTTTTCTGTTAAAATGACAAACAATTTATAGAGTGGATTGATTATGACTGCAGTAATTCATCAAATGATGATCATAAAGTATTACAGACTGCTGTGTCATGCACAAGTTACCACTCAAAACTATGGCTGGGTATGGAGGTCGATACTTTATAGGTACCGACCGAATTGCGAAAAACCTCTCGTCGTTCGGTTCCCAATTTCGATACCTAAAGGGGTTAATCTCATCAACGTCAGTGAGTCAATAAGACTGCAGCAGTGTGTTTGACCAGAAGTGTGTAAAATAGCCTTATGTTATTTATATCATTTACCAATCAATTTGCACTGATTCATTGTGTTGGATATTTTTTTTTCTGTATAGTGGCTGTGCAGAGGTTTTGGGTCAATATAAATGTCAACAACCTGAAAAAAACATATTTTTTGAGATAATGTAATTTTGTTAAAACTGAATTCATAAAATTGGTATCGAAAGAGGTATCGTTCAGGAACCGGTATCGAACTCAAGGTATCCGTATCGGTACCAAAATTTTATCAAAACTGATCTGCTTGACAGAAAATGGTGACAAAATTGTGTCTAGCAACATTTTGGGGGGGAGTATATGTGCTCTGTTAACTGATTTGTGCAATTCCTTTAGCGAATCAGACATTAAAACAATGCAGACAGCATGCACAAATAATCAACGCTAGCGGCGGTTTCAGCTCATTCTTCCCAGAATTCCCTCTCTGTGTTTCTCAGACATATGTTCTATCTGGTCTAGATTAGTGGTGAATTCAGAGAGGAGAGACATGCTGATCTCTTTTTGTCAGAGTTTCGTTCATGGCCTTTGCTGTGGCACACTTTGCGGTCAAGGAAGGCGGGAAATTAGAGGTGGCGGGGGGAAGGGTCGTTGACGACGCACAGGACTGCGATGGGTCTCTGGGAGTCTGGGAGATTTCGAGTTAGAAACAAGGCAGACTTTTGAATGGTCCCTCTCTCCGATCTCAGTGGGTGGGACAAATCCGACAGACAGCCGCAAACCCTCCCGCCACATCACTATCTCCAAGATCATCCATCAGGCCTCAGACAGCCTCTGTCTCCTCCACTGTGTGTCTCTCTCCTCTCTGTCTCTCTCTTCTAAATATTTATAATAAATGAGTGACTGACATGGTGTTGACAGAGACGAGATTAACAACACTCACACGTCCCACCTCACTGTTTAGCCCGAGATGCGCTAGATAAGTGCTTGTGAGTGTGGAAATGTTCACGCGTACACACTCTTCTCAAAACAAGAAAAGTGTATGTTTTATTATTGTTGAGTACTGAAGCACATCATTTGTTTCTTCAAACTCTGCGAGTCTAAAATATATAAACCTGCTGACGCATGTGTAAATATCCCAGGTATGTTTACTGTATGCTTTTCGTGTATCCTCTATGCAGAACTGGTCGCAGGGGTACCTCGAGGGGCACACAACTTCGGTTATGTAAGTATACAGTCCTAAACAGACTTTGTTTCCTGTGTTTTTGTCACGGTAAGATATGGAATCAAAGGTCAGAGGGATAGGTCAAGGGGGAAGGAAGAATGTGAGAAATGTTCAAGAGGTTAGTCACTACCTTTGTACTAAAATTGAAACATTTGTTTATTCAAATAAACCAAAAAAGCTGTATGTTATGCAAAGACTGGTATTCCGGTAAAACCTCGTCACTTGTGTGCCTGCGAGTTTCTCATCTGGATGTGATTTGAAGTCTTAAGAAGGAATTCCCAATTAGGGCTGCAGCATCTAGGACTTAGGGGTGTCCCCTTTGGCCCTAAATTAAACAGAATCATATTCAGCTGGAGGGGCGGTTTGTGAGGCAGACAGTGAATTTGGATCTTTTTTTATGCTGCATGTTATATTCTTGGGTATTAGCCATATGTGGCTTTGTTTGATTTAAGATCTCAGTCATACGTGTCCCATAAAACATCCACTAAGATCAGTCTGGATGTAATTATTAGAGCGCTAAATGCCTAACATGAGGAAAATCACTCTGGTTTGGAGTGGAGGACAGACATGTGGTCAGATATACAAGTCCTGCAGTACATCAGAATCATGACGATCTGTCATGAATAGAAACAGTGTTTTATTAGCACTAATACAGTCCGACTCTTCTCTTATTATAGGTGGCTGTGATCAATGCAACAAATCTGTCTTTTATTCAGAATTTTACTGGGGAGCAGGTGAGTAACTCTCTGACCTTTTTTATTTTTTTGTTTTGCATTGAAGCCCATTTCTGGCATTGAATAAAAAAAGGTAATTGCGACTTATTTTAGTTTTTTCAATTGCAAGTTATAAAGTCAGAACTGTGATATAAACTCACAATTCTGAGAACATATCAGTCTTTTTTTTTTCAGATCAAAATTGCGACTTTATATCACACAATTGTGAGTTATAAAGTCAGAATTCCAAGATATAAATTTGCAATTCTTATTTTTATATCACGCAATTCCTACTTTTTTTTTTCGTAATTGAAACGTTCAATTCTGACTTTATAACTTGCATTTGCAGTTTATATAGGTATATATATATATATATATATATATATTTATATACATTTTAATTAAGTGGCGAGATTTAATTCAGTTGTTTTTAATATTTAAATTTAATGAATTTTTTGCCATTTGTTTACTAGTTATTTGCAGGAGTTTTGGGTCAGTTCTAAGTTGTGGAGAATGCAACAGACAACCACATTTTGACATAGCTGTTTATTAATAATTTATACATTTATACATGAATATGATTGCTTGTCTATTTTTTGACAGAGAGGTAAAATTGGCTCTTTTAGATAAATTGTGACTGCATTTCACATCTGGGTACCTGTGCTTTGTCATTTGATTAATTTAATGGCCCCATAATCAATAGAAATTGTATTCTTTTGAGTTTTGCCTTCCACAGCCAATAAAAGCATAATGATATTTATTAAATATATTTATGTCTGTCTAAATTGGACTATGATTTTTTTTTTCTGGCAGATGGCCTCTTATTTTGGATACACTGTTGCAGTGACTGATCTAAATGGAGATGGGTAAGTGAACATGGAAATTAATGTCCAATGACATGTAAGGTCACAAAAAAGTTATTCCGTGTAAGAGGTTGTGGTACATAAGTCTGTCTACATGAAGTTCATATTTTTATCCCTATGTGAGGCAAGCACATTCTGTAGTCGTAGTACGTAGGTGTTCCTCATGGTCTGTCTGCATTGAATCAAGGCATTCTTATCTGTCCATATTATTTGTTTTGAGTTAATTTAATTTACCAGCTCGCGCTGTATTTGGTTACACAGTGTATTCAGAACTAAATAGAACTTGGACCATATAAATCTTATAAATAGGACCATGAGGTTTTATATGGGCTTTGGCCTATTTAGACTCAAGCGCTAAGCTTTGGTTTACGTGACCCTTGTTTAAATGCTCACATCATCCAAGAAGGAATTTGATATGTATAAAATTTGTTTCTAATTTGGTCTTATGAGGATACAAAACTTTGCTGACACATCAGCGCCAAAGCTCCTTCTCTTATGTCTGAAATGCTGACATATGTTTATGCGATTAACTGAAAGGCTTTCTTACCAACCTTACATAGAATACACAGTAAAAAAGCAGAAAGAGCAGTTAAATGATACACCAGCAATGACCAACGCACAGAGTGAATTACAGCTCATTAGCTGCTGAAATGGCTCGTTTGCTGGAATCAAGACCAATCGGTCTTTAGTGTTGAAATCAATGCATCGTTTCTGTTATTTTGTGACTACTAAATGCTGAAACGTATAAAACACAGTGATTTATTTTTAGATATCAAATAACATAACTTTGTTATATCTGTTATCTTTTATACGACGTTTCATTGCATTTTATCATTGGAATTCCGCCACCATCTTTGTTGGTTTCCGTCCACATTATTCTCAGAATGCCCTGTTCCAAACTGTAGGAACATTTTGGTATTCCTCCATCAATCCTCACACAGTCCAAAACATACTCCTGAATTCATATTTCCAAGCAAAATGTCTCTGTTTTATATTATCAGCATTTATAAGATTAATGCTTTAGCCCCTGCCATGATACTGTCATGCGCTGGCTCGTCTTTGTCTTCTCTGATGGCTCATATTTTACAGTGGTTCAGTGCTGCACCTCCTTGTATATATATCGCTGTCTTGAAACCTCAAGGGAGACGTCTTGTATGATACTTTCACTTCAAACATGCACTATAAAGCTGCAGGTCTTTATTCAGTTGTTAACCTTCCGTTCAGTTTCCAAGTAAAGCATCTTCAAAACAAATACATGTACAATTTATGTTACTTGTGGGCCTCCAAAAATTCTAAACCTGTAGGTGTTTGTGTCAAATTTGTGAATTTATGTGCACACGCAGACTAGATGATGTGCTAGTTGGAGCTCCCCTCTACATGGACCGTGAGTTTGAGAGTAAACCTCGTGAGGTGGGCCGTGTGTACTTGTACCTGCAAGAGGACATGCTTCTCTTCTCCCCTCCAATCACGCTCACTGGAACACACCTGTTCAGCCGGTATGGAAGTGCCATCGCTCCTCTCGGAGATATCAACCAGGATGGCTACCTTGGTAAGTGTTTGTGTTAATGTCAGAGTGCTGTCTTGCATTTTTCAGGAGTTTTTCCAAGGCCAGTGAGACAGAGGTTACACATACATCCATTTCCTACTTGCCTTTTTTCTGTAGGATATCCTGTCTCTCTATCACACGCTTGAAAAGTACAGCTCCAACTAGTCGGGAAGGGTGAAATTAGGGATTCGGTGCCTTTGTCTGCATTTTCCTGTGAAGAGTTGGGTGTAAACCACTCTGTTACGTGTGTGTGTGTGTGTGTGTGTGTGTGTGTGTGTTTGTGTGTTTTGAGGAGGTTGTGGTCAGAGGGTCAACAAAAAATGTATATGATGGAAAAATCTACAATAAATATCAGATTTTAATAATTTAGAAATTTATATTAAATACTGCCAAAAATGTAACAATAAAAAGAGTTTATAAATGTCCTAATAATCTGCCTTGGCACACAGGGAAAAAATCCTTTTTGTGTGGCTCTGTCTCTCAGTTTCTGTCCTGATCATCACTAATTATGTTGTCATGGCAGCATTTCTCTATTTCTTATGATTTTTAAGAAATCTTTCTGCATCTGAAAGAAGCCAGGTGTTCGTGGGTTGAGTTTAGACCAGACTAATCAGCCACAGATCATCTCCATCACTACAGACAGATTTAGTTGAGTTGCAGACAGAGGTTTTCTGTTGTGCTGGTCACTGTGTGTGTGTGTGTGTAGGCCTATGCGTGTGTGCACATGTGCACTCTATGAATCAGCTCCATATGTTACTGTAACACAATCTGAAATGTCAGTGTAATTTTAAAATCACACTTGAT
Organism: Enteromius paludinosus; assembly: GCA_032361165.1. Lineage (NCBI taxonomy): Eukaryota > Metazoa > Chordata > Actinopteri > Cypriniformes > Cyprinidae > Enteromius > Enteromius paludinosus. Next base: position 11,941,314 of record JAUMHQ010000076.1, read on the forward strand.
GTGGATGAAAATAAGATGAGGATATGATATCCATACATGAGATGTGAGCCACCTGATTTTCTATTTTCCAAAAGCATGTTGTCGTATAAGACTTTATCACGTGTATGAAATGCCAGTGTGCTTAGAGACTCAAATATTTTATATAACGTGTCTGGTAACAAAACACACTTTGATTTACGCAGGGGTTCATTTTGTGAATTACTTATACTGTAGATCTTGACTATTTTTTTGTGGAAATGTAGAAGTATCACATTATGAGTTAATGCTGCCTTGGAGTTTTGGAGAATAATGACTTAATCAATAACTGATATGGTCATAATGAATCTGATATCACACACAGTATCTCTGTTACACCAGCCATATGGCTGCACTGGTGTGATGAAGTGACTCACAGTGTCTGTGTGCTTCTGTACTTCTGCTGAATGAATTATTCTGTCTTATAGCTAGGTGCTTGGCTTCTTTGTTCTGAGCTCTGTTTGTTCAGTTTTGTTGCTCTGTTGCCTCTGGATGGATTTGCTTTTTGAGAAGATCCAATGAGAAGCATCACTTATGTGTGTGTCTATACAGTCTGGTGTTTAGTTTTGGTCGTTGGCAAGCCCAGACAGAATCTATACAGATCTAAAATCTAAATCAAAACTAATCAAATGTAAAAAAAACAATCCTTAATGAAAGAACATTTTAACAAAGTACGTTAGAGCTAATAATTAGAGGGCTAGAAAATAAGATTAGGCCCTTGAGCATGACTTTACAATGTTATTTTTGGACCCAGTGGTTTCTTATGTCTGTAAAATGTCTGTTTCTCTCCACTGTGGCATGTAGTATATGTATGCAGTCTATTAAGGCCAAGCCACACAATTAAGTATCTTGTAAAGTGTCATAATGAATTCGGTCTCATATATATTATGCTGTTCTTTTCCGTTGACAGTCTGACTGTTAATGTTGGGGGTCTTTGGGTACTGTGCCAGCTACTGTGCCCACTGCTAGAAAACAGGAAAAAGGAAATGATCAAGAACACCAACTACACGCGACGGATATTTATAGAGAGGAACTCGCCCAAGAGAAACAGTGAAACTGATTCACGTGTGTGCACACACACTTCCGGCTCACACACACACACGGTGGTCCAGTGGACGCAAATGAGCGCTTTCTTGTGGTGGTGATTTTATTTTTCTAAGTCTAATTAAACTTTTGTTTCCCGTCCGCCTCAGAACGATTTGCTTAGCTCAGAAGATTTCCATGAGCACACATACCACTCAGATCTGTTACTAGTCATGGGCTCACTTACTTTCCATATTCTGTATCCTTTTATCCCTTTGTTTTTGTCAGTTCTGTGGAGTTTGTTAGTTGTTTTCGTTACAGAGTGAGGACATATATCAGAGATACTCAAAGCCTGGCCTATGGGTGAAATTCAGCTCCCTGTGAGGTTATTAGCAGGCATAACTATCCTCAAATACTTTATGGTTTTTACAGTTCAGTTGCAGTTTCCATGTCTACACTACAACCAAGGGGCACAACAGGACATTACAGTATATTCAGAAAGGCTCTGTAAACCACTCTAATTAATCCCCATCACACAATAGGTTTGTATTGTAAACAGCCTTAAAGATTTGTCACAGTCATATTGATTTGATGCTGGGGGGCAGACTAGAGTAAATGCTGGGGTATATATATATAACAAGACAGTTAATTGTGTGTCTTAATTGAATACACATCACAGTGGAGAAAAACAGGCGTTTTACAGATATGAAAACCACTGGGTCCAACAATGGTCCAAATTCTAATGGTCTTATAATAATAATAATAATAATTAAAATAATGGTAACATTTTACAATATGGGTGCACAAATATGCATGAAATAATGCTAATGCTAAAGCATAATTAACTAATTATGTAATATGTAATATGTCATTGTGATGTTGGATCTTGTATAAGTTAGTTAGTCATGCACCTCAGCAAGTAAAGTACAGTAGTAACATAATCATACCTTTGCGAATCATTACCTAATGATTAGTTAAAGCAGATAGCTGGAAGTGGATATGCCTGCTTCGACCTATTGGGGTAATTAACATATGTTTTTACACTATTAGTTAAAATAATAGGTTATTATGGAATTAATTTAAATAATAGCAATTTATTGATTGTCTATGAATCATATAGACTAAGTAATACAGACATCATTTGTTGCTGATACAGTAGTTATTAAAATGGTTTATTTCTACATTAACTAATGATTATCTGTGCATTAAATAAGCATGAATTAAATCATATTAGTGCCAAAGTATTGTAAAGTGTTACCATAATAAGAAGAAGAAGAATAACAATGGCAGATAAAAAATATATATTTTTAGTCAATTACATTAAATTAAAAAAATATTCTTTAAACATTTACTTCACTGGGAGTTTGATTGACATGTAATCTGACCAATTCTAACACTAAATCTGCTATTTTGTAGGATGAATGAACCAGACAGGAAAGTTAGCAGATTTAAATTGGTGGATTTGAACTTGAAAATTGGTGTATATTGACATCTTTCTATAGTAAAAAAAACACTTTCGGATGTTCATTCATGTTTATTTCATGCTATAACTCGTAGTGAGAAATTATCTGTCCACATAATGCTTGAACTGAAGCATCTGTCACTAAACATTAAAGAGCCACAAAACGGTATCTATTGTTTGAATTTCTAAAAAAGTTGAGTTTTAGTTTCAAACCAGAAGTAAACTGCCTTGTAATCTGCTCTACAATGTCAGTGTCGTTTTTATGCTTCAGTATATTTTTCATTATTGGTGCATATACTCAATGTATTCTAATGGGAGGACATGGAAGCATTTATGCATTTATTTTATGAATGAATTTATGCATAAATAAGATGTGACAATCAAATTCCCATAGTCTACTCTAAGTGGAAAGGGTCTTTTAAAGAGGTTCCAGCAGTGTTTTGATAAATATATGAGGCTGAAGTGCAGTAAGTCACACTTTTAAACCAAATGAAAGCCGTATATCATTATTATTACCCGATAATTCAGTGACCCCTGGTCATTTTTTAACATCAGCCCTAAAGCAGAGTAATGTGAATATCCCTGACATAGATCTTTATAGAGCTTATTTCCTTAACATCCCCTCAGTCGCTCTGTTCCTCTGCCTTTCTGCCCCTCAGTGGGCATCTCTGTCTGGGTCAGCATTTCTCTGTCTCTTCATTTTTCCCCTCATGTGCCTGTGCTGCTGCCCAAATGTAGGTTAATGACTTGAGCAGCGCTTCTGGCAGGAGGAACACTTGAACAGATAACCCTACCCTGGAGATTTATTGGCCATGCAGTAGTGGACTTGGACTTGAGTTTGTGCATGAGTCTGTTATTGTTCTGTAATAGTCCCTCAGTGCCGAAGAGAAAAGAGCGGTCGCTCCCTGCAGAGCTTTGTGTAAATCATCGGTATTCTTTTCAGCAGCATTCTCTGTTCTTCCACATGAAAGCATCTCTCTGTTCCTCTCCAACACATCAAACAGTGAAATAATCAATAATAAATTATAAATGAAAAAAAAGGAGCAGATCCTAACTTAATGTGAATCCTGATGATCTGGTAGATACTGTTTGGAAGCCTGTTTTTGTGTTAGAAATCTCTCTATCTCTTCATATTTCACAGCTATTTGACAGAATTAAGACTTTCTCTTACTGTTTAGACTTTACACCTTGCAAATACCACTTTATATCTTTTTAATTGCGAGTATCTCAAAATTGAGCATTTATATCCAACCAAATTAGAAATTATATCTCACGTTGTGACTGATCAGAATTTGGATGTTATATCCCATATACAGTAATTGGGACTTTATAATACATTTGAGACTTGTTGATCTCCCAACTGATGCTTTGTATCTCAAAATACAACGACTCTCAGTTTTTTGTCCTAATTGTAATTATTTCTCATTTTAACTTCCTCTCGTAATTTTCTGATGACAGGTGTCTATAGGTAGGGTGTTAGTGGAAACAAATTGGATATACATCTTGTATGCTGTTATTGACAAAATATTGTTTCTCCATCTTTTTCTTACTCAGATGTGGCAATAGGAGCTCCGTTCGCAGGAGAGGATCGTGGCGGCATGGTCTTCATCTATAACGGGCAAAAATCTGGGCTGATGTCACAGGCATCTCAAGTACTGAAAGGCGACTGGGCCTCATCCGCCATCCCAGCAGGCTTTGGATTCACCCTGCGTGGAGATTCTGACCTCGATAACAACCAGTACCCTGGTGAGTAAAGAAAAACGTTCAGTCTCTTCCTCTCGCTGTTTACGCAAGTTTCTGTTAAGACAATCATACTTAGGAACTGATGTAAGCCAGGGAGATCAGATGTAGGAGGAATGAAAGGAGAAAAAGACTGGACTGAGACATTCAGGTTGAGTCACACTGTTGGTCAGTCCATGGGTCATTTTTTTTTACAAATGTGTGCAAGCGTTTCCACTCATTCTTCTTAATTTTTTGGTCTTTTCTTTGTCTCCTTTTATGGTGGGATATTGTTTCTGCATATTTTCCTCGTTTCTATGTTTATCATGGTTTATTTATCATGTTTTTATTGAAAACAATCTTTTGCAGACGGTGATGAAATCCATGTGATTTCTGATGCCCTCTGCCTGTCTGAGCCACATCAGATTGCACATTTATGAATGATGTTTCAGCTTATTTTATTGAGTACAGTGGTTTTGGACTTTACCTGAGAAGGTCACAACTTATTGAACATTTAGATACTTTAAAGTCAGTCATTTGAGACTGTGGAGATAAATGTTTGCAGGTGACTGAACAAGCTATTTATAGCCTGTTTGTGTGTGTGCGTGACAGATTGTTGTGTGGCAGATGTTGACTGGGCTCCAGATGAAGTTTCAAAGGTTCAACCTTGTTTCTTTTAGTCATTCTGGTTCTTTCTCCAGTTCTTCCACATGACATTTTAAAATGAAATATTAATAATTCCTTTTTTTCGTGGCTGAAATCGAACATTTAAAGTGTTTACTAACAAATATGTTCATATAGTAAACTGTCCATCCAAAAAAAGAAGTTTATCGTGAATGTGTCCTGAAAAGACACTCTAGTTTTCCTGTTAAGGTCTAGAATTGTTAAAGACAATGGAGACAATGTTGGTGTTTGTAGATTAGTTTAAATTGATTTGAACTGCCAGAGTGAATATCCAGAGCTTTCAGAAGAACATGTTCTCACAATCCAACACAGCTGCGCCATAATCTTGTTTTGACTAACAGAAACATGAAATAATTGTTTCAATGAAACTGCAAAAACATCCAGTGTGTTTCTAACGCTAAACTCTGCTGTAACGCCTTGAGCCTGTTTCAGCCGAAACAGAGCAGTGTGTTCTGTCCATTCTTTCTGTTCTTTAATCTCCTCTTTCATTTTTTAATGGCATTGTACGAAATCATCAAAGCAGATGCTGTCACATCCTTTCTTTAAAGAGACGGGAAGTCAGATGGGTAGGCAGCTTAAATGCACATGTGTGTGTTGAGCGAGTGTGTGGGTGTTTGTGCTTTCATGGCGACAGGATTGTCATCTTTAATATGCTCTAATAAAAGCAGATCTTTTCCATACACGAAAACCTTCAGTGGACTGCAAAACGATCACGCGCAGGTGTACATACACGCACTCCGTGATGCTGAACAGACACAGAAACAAAAGCGAAAGACAGAAAACAGGTTTTCCTGTCTCTTATTCTCGAAATTGATAAATTAAAGCTTTTTAGAGATGTGGTCTCTGTAATCTTTGATCGGTGTGAATCTTCTAATCGGCCCACAAGTATATCACTGAAGTGTGTGCATGTACATTTCTACATGATTTAGCACTTTATTTATTTCATTTAGATTAAAATCACTTTGTTTAATTCCTCGTTGAAACAAGTTACAGAACTTTTTTTTAGCTTGCTTGGTCTCTATTTGTCATTCTACTGCGAAATCAAGCTTCTAATAATTGTACGTTAGGCTCTGAGTACGATGAACTATTGCTTGGTGCTGGAAACTTGGTCGACGTCATGTTTGAGTATGTCTACATAGATTATAAAAACTATTTTGTTTCCAAAAAAGCCTGTTATTCATTATATGTTATAAATCAGCACACATGGTTACCTTTTCTGTATTTTCATTTGTGTGCGTGGCTTGGGGTTAACGTGAGCGTTAGCGTGAACTTTGTGCTTAAACACAGGGTTTAAGTCAAAGGTGAAGGGTCATTCATCATGACCTGCTTAAACAGCAGTGGAGATTTTGTACTTTGCATTTCCTGTCCGGTGCTTCAGGCGTTGTTCTCAGACAGAACACAAAACAGACGCACACACTTTGCACATTTAGAAACAATTACTTTAAGTAATTACTTTTTGAGAGAAAAAAAACTGATAAAATGACTAATAGTAACACTGAGAATTAGAATCTGTCATTCTGATGGTTAAAAACATACAAACTGAAAGACTTGTCATCAGAATCCCCATTTACACTATATTTTTTCATGATATTACTTCCAAAAACATATGTTGTTTTTGTGTGAAACTGATGTTACATTCAGGACCCATTAGAAATGTTTTGAGAACTTGGGTGGGCACCTTATATCCCTTTAGTGGATATAAAGTTTTCACTCCCAATCCGATTAAGAACATTTCCATCCATACATCTACAGGGAGGAGTTCGTTTCTGGGTTTTTTTGGAGGGGAAGAGATGGATGAAACTGTGATTGTGTGTCAGGTGAAATGAGAGAGAAATTCAGAGCTGGAAGAAAAAATAGGGATTGCGTTTGTTGGCTGTGGTCCGGCATTTCATTGGCTAGAGGATGAAGATGACTATAACAGACCCTATCCTCATTAAAGTTTAAGTGCTTGAGCTTCTTCCATCCCCTCCCTCCATCATTCCACCTCCTATTTGTGCGGTTAAGACCCCTGTGTTGTGGTGGCCAGAGGGTTCGACCTGAATATTTAGAGGTTGACTGTTGTAGCACACACACACATTTACACCTCACTGCCGTTCTGAGGAAGTCGCTCAAACAGTGCGCAAACGGACTTTCCAGATGTGAGAATGTAATAGATTGAATTATTCTGTCATCGTCTCTGCCTCACAGATACAAGGTGAGAGCTCAGGCCTTCGGGGTGTGCGTGTGTCTGTCTGTCAACTTTATTGTGCGTGTGTGTTTCTGTCCATTGTGTTCGAGGTGTGTTTTCTGTCACAATACCAAAAGCTGCTGACTCTGGTTTACAATGGGACCTTTGCCAAGGGTGTCTCGTTCCTGAAGGCAAGACCTGATGGAAAGCGAAGCCAGAGATCAACCTCAGTGAAACAAGAATCAAAGCCGCAGTCTCTGAGCACTCATTAGGGTGCTGGAGCTGTTCTAGAACATTCCTGCATATGAGTTTCTGAGTTTGCCTGACTGAACACATCCCCCCAGGACTGATTTGTACTCTTCCTTCCTATTAATGCTTAGTACAATTCATAAACTGAGGAGAGAAAGTGTTCTCTCGCTCAAGCTTGATGAAAGACCAAATGAAACCGACCCTGTGTGAAGGTTAAAGTTTAATGTTTAGTTTTTCGAAATTCTATACTTATCACAAAAACTATTTCACCACTAAAGAAATCAAGTGTTTAATATTGTAATATAGTCTGAGCAGGTGTCGGAATCTGCTTTTTTTGCCATCTTTTATGTTGGTTCAGTTATACATACTAGTTTGATGAGATGTCAGAGATGAATGAATGGTCATAGCTTTAGCAGAGGCCACAGAGGAAGCAACAAACCACAAACGCACACGCACTGCCAATATTTCCACAGTGTCATCTCAGGTACAGGTGGTGTGTGCGCACACAGATCTGAATATTTGTTGATGTTGTACATGATGCACATGTTTTGTTAAAAATAACTGAAAAAGTGACTTTTAGTAAAAATGCTACGTTTTTTAGATTAAATTATTAAAATATTTATATGTATGTGCCTGTATTATTATCATCCACTAAGAGAATAAAGAAGGGGATCAGGAGGCACATTTGTTTTGAAGTTATATAGTACAGTTCATAAATATATATATATATATATACGTGTAGATAGATGTGGCATTTTGTGACATTAACTGGTTTGTCTTAATATGCATTAGATTTGCAAATTAGTGATATGGATCACATTGCTGTAATTGTGTAATTTTGTGAAGGCCTTGGTTTATTTGAACTACATTTCAACATTTCCACTGCATCACATTAAAATCTCATAAGGGTTGAAAGTCATCCCCACTGTCATTAAGAGAAGAGGGAAAGTATTCAGTGTGCCGTATTTACCTTTAGCTTAATCAGATGTGGCTCCGTGCACCTCTGAGTAGAATGAGATTAAAGCCTCACACGTTCTCTGTTGCACTTTAGGGTTTCTCTATGGCTCTGTTCAGGGACGGCAGGTGATGTAAGATGCAAGGCTGGTAGAATGAGAAACGGGTCGACGAATCTTTGATGGAGTCTGCTGGAGACCCAAATCACTTCCAGCTGCAGTGTGCTTTGAAGCTTTATGATCCAGCCACTCGTTCTCTTTCTTCCTCTTTCTATTGCAACACACATTTTCTGTATCATATTGTGTTCATCCTGCAGCTTTAAGTATATTTCACTCTTTTTTACAGATTTGCTGGTCGGTGCATTTGGAGTGAGTAAAGTTGTGGCCTACAGGTGAGAAATTGTACACTTTATATACACCATATTAATACTACAGTACATTGCCCAAATGTTGAAAAACATATATTTTAGCATTTTTTATGAGTACTCATTTGTGACGTGCATTATAAAAAGAGTAACTCGATAGGAGTCATTTTTGATCAAATAATGGCAAATTTATCTTGAATAGCATATATATATATATATATATATATATATATATATATATATAGGTTTAGATTGAAACCTGAGAAACAAAACTCAAAAATAAAATATATCAGAATTTTTACAAATATTCTTATATCAGATTTTATATGTATATATGTATGTAGCAGGTGTATAAATACAGTGCCCTCCACTAATATTGGCACTCTTGGTAAATCTGAGCAAAGGTGGCTGTGAAAATAAATCTGCATTGTT
>JAUMHQ010000076.1:11965106-11977230 GCA_032361165.1 Enteromius paludinosus
TTTCCCAAAGCGTGTTCAACGCAGTGTCTCGTTCCTTCAAGGAACATGGGTTATATTCATAACCCTGAGACGTTTTCATTTCCCTTTTAAACCCTGAAGAAGAAATCACAGGTTCATCAAGTTTTTTTAAATTATCCATCTTCGATCACTTTTAGTCAGCTTTGACGAAATTCCTCTCAGCTAGCATGTCTTCTGAAAGCAACCTTGTCACCTGACCTGAATACAGCGCACTGATTCACTAAAATTTACTTATCGGCTTTTGTTTGTTGTGTCAACTAGTGTGAAATTGGATCTAAGTGACAGATAAACCCATTCTCATTTGTTGCTGTTAAGGATACTTGGCCTTTTAGTATGGTTAGTATTAGCATTGACTAGTTTTTCTGAATAATGGCAGATGAGGGTAGTTTGGAACCTGTTTGGAAACAATCATTAAAGAAATGAAAGTTCTGTTATCATTTACTCAGTTCTCATATTGTTCCAAAATCCAAACCTGTGACTGTATGACTGTCTGTTCAGAAGAGAAAGCAAGTTGTTTAGCTCTGTGACCTGTTAACATGTTCCAGATTTGGAGACAGGCTTTGTCATGGAGCCTCCAGGGTTAAACCCACATGGGCCAAATTATCATGGCACCAGCAGAGGAGGGTGACAAGGCTGCAGATCCCCCACCTCACATACAACAAGCAAAATGAGAAACATGTCATGAATTCACACTCACAAACACACTGCCGTCACTGGTGTCATAAAACAATCGTACCACACATGAAATCAGTGTATAGCCTGTGACCAAATGCATTTTTTTTTTTCCTTATTTTCTGTTTTCTTCTTATTTTTCAAAACTTTCCAAACTATCCTCTCATAGCCCATAAAACGGAAGTCATAACCATGTGGTGCAGCTCATTCACCACAAATAGGGCATCACAGGACCAATGTGCACAAAACATGTTAGACACACCACCTCAAACAGTATGAGTGCCACAGAGCTTTGTACTAACCTGTTCTCTAAAGTAGAAACTTCCAGCTTTTAGCTCCCGGGTTTTTAGAAGGAAAGGAAAAATTAAAGAAATGGCTTTTGAAAGAAATCAATATTCTTCTTTAGCAAGTATGAATGAAAACAAAGACATTAAAAAATTACAAAAATGTCTTTTTTGAATGAAATGTGCGTATTAGAATTATTTCTGAAGGATGAGGTGACACCTTGTTTTATATTTTTGGACATTTAAAGCATTTCCATCACCTCACAAAATTAAAGATTAAACCACTGATGTCACATTGACTATTTCAGTGAAGTCTTTACTACTTTTCTTGGGTAGGCTGTCAATAGAGGGATAGAAAGCTATCAGATTTCATTACAAATATCCTCATTTGTGCTTTGAAGATGAACAAAAGTCGTATATACGGTGTGCATTTTAGGACATCCTCAGACCTCAGACATAAAATGAAAATGTGTCATGCCTCAGACTAAACGGTCTTTGTCAATGGACTAAACGGCATCGTGACTTAAGACTGAAAGGCTTCAGGTCTTGGAAAAAACGACGTCCCTGTGTGACGTCACACACAAGCGGCCGGGACTGTTGAGGATGACAGATGGAGATAAGCTGATTCTGAAATTTGTTTATTTTAACATTTTTATTAAATGCTAAACAAATTAAATTTTATGCATAGGATAACATGCTTTCACAAGTATTTTGTGCACGTTTAAAAGGTTAGTTATAGTGCCATCACACGGTAATGTGACGTCACACGGGGCGGGGCAACGCAACAAATCACACTCCAACTGAGTCCATTTCACCTGAGGACTTTTTGTCTGATGCTTTTTAATCTGAGTCCGTTTCGCCTGAGGACTTTTTGTCTGATGCCTTTTCGCCCAATGATTGTACAAGACCTGACACCGGACGTCGTTTTTTTCGAGACCTGAAGCGTTTCAGTCTAAGTCACGATGCCGTTGTGATGCAAATGTCTTTTGTGAGCCATAATTCATACAAATCGGACATGACTCGCCCCATCTGTGCTCACACTGTGGTATTCAGTAAAGAAAGGAGTTTCATGGTCTGTAAAATGAAATGCACTGAATGAGTTTATTGTTTCACCGACTCCTACCCATTTGAGCTAATGTCACATTAGGGTGATATAGAAACACAGAATTTGGCAACAGTTAATAGCATTAGTCTCTATCCAACAACACCTCGAAAAGAAGGATTTTCCTGTGTCTTCAAGCTATATATTATGTCTTGGGAGAGTGGGCTGATATTTGAGGAGTGATACACTTCTGTTGACAATGTCAATAATAGACTGACAGGCTTATTTTATTTATTTATTTCTTGGCTTACATTGTTCTTTGTTTTCAATCAGACACAATCCAGCCATTTTCCTGTTTTCTGGATGCACTCTATCCATCTTTACTGGTCAATCTGTAATCCATCTGAAAAAATACCATTGCACATATGTATACACTTTTAATGTGTATGTTTGTGCTGTTTCGCATGGAAACTGCATCTAACGTTTCATTCCTATGCTGTGAAATGCATTTAATCAAACACACTTGAGGAACTTGTGCATTTTTCCCATGTTATACACTAAGATCTGTTCTGAGTTTCATTAAAACTTTCGATTAAGAGTTATTGTCTCATTAGTATAATTACATGATTACTGTTGCCACAGAAACATATGAACCAGCCCTTGTAAACTCCGATTGAGATGAAGTCTTTTCTCAACACATGCATGAAGTTGCAGAGATGTGATCTTCATTTGATTTACCAACTCTCTGGGTTTTAAAAAAGGACGCGAGACCACAAAAAGAGGCTCCGTGGCCAGTTCCACTTTAAAGTTTAACAGCACTTGTTACTCTCACCCGTTTGTTATGAGGGGGCTTTGTAGTAAGGAAGGTTTCCGCCTGGGGAAACTCATTTATGGGGCTCCAGAGTTAGCACATAGCCTTTAGCTAAAAGACTGGCCTTCATTATCCAGCAGCCTTTATCAGACTTCTTCTAATGAACTACACCATGTGGACACAGTTACAGCCAACGAGAAAGAGAGATGATTAGTGAAATTTTACTATTTGCGAATGATGATTCCTGTGTTTAGACTTTGTTCAGCTGAGCAGAAAGACAACAAAAGATATAAATCAGAGAAAATGGCTTTATAAAGACGTGTTTAAAAAAAATCTGGCATACTTTGGACTGTACATAAGGGCCAATTCCAATTATATAAATACATTGGTAATAAGTTAACAATAGGAATAAAACAGTTCTCACTAGTTGCTTATTAGCATGCATGTTATTAACATGCATCCCTGAATCTACCCAGTATCAAAACTTAACAACTACCTTACTAACTATTAATATGCAGCAAATTTACGAGTTTATTTAGGTAAAAGTCATAGTTAATGTTTTGTTAATGGCGAGAATTGGAGCCTAATGAGCTATACCTTTATATCATAAACTGGTCTTTGCGCACAAAAAAGTCTTGGTGTAAATTGCTGATAGTCACAGAAATCAACATTAGCACTCTAAAATACATGTTTCTGATTGGTCGAGCATGATATTGAGTAGTCAGTAGAGATTGGTCATTTAGGAACAACATTAATTTTGCGTCTGTCGCATAAACAAAATATGTGCAGGGTAATTTTGTCCCAATACACATGAAAATATAACATTGTTAAACTAATAAATGAGCTTTGCTGTAATCATACTGTGTATCACACATAATTTCATACAAATGAAACTGGCATCATATTGCATCTGTAGTGATCGACTTTAGTATAAATATACTTTTGATTTAAAGTGGATCAAAAAAGTTTATCAAAGTTGAAGACAAGAACGGACTTTGGTTTTAAGGTTAGGCACTTTGGATTTTTGGATACCATATAAAAGCTGAGTTCAAGCCATTTCCAAAACGTTATGGAAAATGGTGTTGAAGTCATGTTTTTATGTTTTTATTTCCTCCATAGCTTGAACGTAACAAAATTTATGGTTATCCAAAGTTGGTGTCTCTTGGAGTTTCAGGAACAGAATTTTGAGAAAAACTGGTTTAAAGAAAGGCAATGGAAATAAAAGCAGTCAAGTATCACAAGTAAAAGTCACTTTACTGTGGTTAAAGACTTACTTAAGTCACTGTACATGTTGTGAAAGATACAAAATGACCCCAAGGAACACAACGCCGCAATCATTTGAACATTAAAGGGTTGTTCATAAATCATCGCAGATTACAGCATGCTGGCTCCTGTTCTACTACACTGGATTTGTAATACATAACCAGACACAGTTCAGAACTAAAACTAGTTTTGTGTTCTAAACTTTTTTCATGCTGTAACCTTTTAAACCAAATGAAAGTAATTGAGACTTTAGGTTCCTTGCACTCCGTCATCTCACAAAACAAAAAATGTGGAAATGTGCATTGATACACGTTACATGGTATATTTTGATGGGTGAACTGTCTTTGTAATGTTAAAGGAAAGCACCTTTGCAGCGTGTGTTATCAAAATAACATCCGAGAGTCTTTTCCGCTTGCCAATAAATCCGTTTTTCTGAACTAAACAGGTGAATTTTGATATTTGCAGAGATGGTAGATGAGATCTATAGAATAATGCTTTAATGAAAACCAAATTTTGACAAAAAAATGGACATTCAACCTATTTTTTTTTTCTGAAAACGTCCCAGTGTGACATCCGATGGGTTTTTTCTAGATCGCATCACATTTGTTGGTGGTATAACAGCAAGTGAGACTGTCCAGACAGACCCCACACTCCTCCCCCCAGCATGTAAGACGGCACAGTGTTAATTGTGGTGGGTTTTTCCTGTTTGAGACACTGGGGGTAGAGCTCTCTGTTTTACTGAGCACTTACAGATGTCCCTTAAGCTTTTGATGTCTTCATGTTTTTTTCCTTTCTTCTTTCTCTCTCTCTCTGGCTCTAGTTGTCGGTTGGTTTACGGTTTTCTGTACAGCGACTGGAAGATGCCCCTCCTACCATTGGCTTTGAGCTTCAGATACACAGGTACAGTAAATATTACCCTTCATTTCACCCATCTGCCAATTACAGATCTACAAGTAGCGTTGTTGGTGTGCAAGTAAGCATAATGTATTCTCACAGCGATTATCTTTGACTCACACACACACAATCCTTCAAATTTCTGGCCAAATCATTGTCAACACTAAAGTCTTGTATTCCCAATGGTCTTGAAGTTATAAAGTGAAAAGTATGTCTGAAAACACATTGCTGGCTAACATATATGGTACCTTAACTTGTAATTTAATTTAAAGTGTGTGTGTGTGTGTGTGTGTGTGAGAACATGGTAAATGGTGTGTGTGTCACTTTGATGTATGTTTTAGGGGGTCATTTTGTAAGCAAGGGGCCCAAATGTTTGTCGTTATAGAGTCAGGGCTTCAGAACAGGAAGCTGAGTGTTGATAAGATGTCCTTGGATGGGTCACAGAAAATGGATGGCATACCTAAAGAGACTTGTTTGTCTACGTGTGGGTGTATATATAGAGAAAAATGACAATTTTGTAGGTTCTTTGCTTTTTTTGGTCATCTGTTTTGCCATATTTAGAGATGGGTTGTAATGGTCTTATCGTCAAATGCCAGTTGAGTAAGGCGTTTGTCTATTTTATATACGAATACAAATACGAGGGTTACTTTGGAAATTTAATAAGTTACAGATTACAAGTTACCCGATTTAAAATGTAATATATAGTGTAACTATTTCAGTTACTTTATTAAAGTAATGTAACTGATTACATTTGATTACATACTCTTTGATTACTTTTCTTAATTTCCAATGAACTTGGAAATTTTGAATTTTGAAATATTACTGTAAGAGTACTGTCAGACTTCTCAAAATCCTTTATCACTTAAAATAAGATTATAAAAAATTCCACCACAAAAGCTGACCTTTGCATCTTTTTTTACTTTGCTTTAACAATGCTTTAGAAAAAAAAAATATGTTAAAAAATAAAGCATGTACATAAAACCAAATAGGATATAAAACAGTTGTTGAATAAGCATGTGTCCTATTTTGTAGGATCTTTTATATTTTATAGCAGACAATGCACGTTGGGTAACACTTTGTGTATTTTAATGTGTCCTTGTTACAGTGTAATTATAAATTTAATATTAATTAACTACATGTACTTACTATATAGGGTTAGGATTAGGGTAACATTCATATAATTATGCATAATGTTTTGTTAATATGACAGTAAGTATATGTAATGTGTAACAAGAACACCTTAAAATAAAATGTTACCATAGCTGTAATTTAATTACGCAGTTTTTCACAGTGACTGTTACATATTACAATTACATTTGCTTTGTAATTTTTATCTATAGACATGAATCAACAGATATTTTCTAATATAAATGATATTGTTAAGAACATATAACCTGACTTGTTGATTTTGAGGTTTTGCATATCATTACATTGTGTATTAAGCAGAACTCCCCACTTGGTTTGCATGTCCTTGGCCATGTTCTGTTAAGCTCAGGGGTGAAGTGTATTTGTTATAATAACAGTCCTTACTGTGATGTTACTCACACATACGCACGGGGAGGTTTAATGCGCACATGTTAGTTTTGGGGTGTTGAGATGACTGCCAGGCTGCTCTCAGAGGAGGGATATTTCCCTAAGGGTTTAATCACTGAACCCTAAAGTCTCTCCATAACTCAGAGCAAGGTCAGGTCAAACAGGAGGGCGAGTCTGAGGGTGTGTTATGTGTGTTTGCCTGCACATGTGAGCGTGCACATGTAATATGTTTGCACTTAAGTGTGTGTGCTGTGTGAATGCATTTGTGGTGCATGTCTTATCTGTTTGCGTCTCTGGAGGATAGAAAAAATTTCTGGTGACTAATGTTAGCCACATGTTCCCCTGCCCACTGATTTTTTCACCTTGAGACAGAATAAGAGTGAAAGACAGAAGAGGAGGAGAGACAGCTACAGATACAGAGAGAGATGAAAGCCAGGTGTCATGGTGTCATGCAGCAAGAAATATTGTTTAGTCTTTCAAGTCATGGCTCTGATGGTTGGTAGTAATGGATTTTTTCAATTTCATTTTTAAAGGTATTTATGTAATTATTATATAGAAACTATATATAGTTACTTTTAATCAATTTAGTGTGTCCTTGCAGAGTAAAAAGTTAATAGACCCCAAACTCTTAATATATAATTTAAACTATAGAATTTATATATTGATATTTTTCTACGTTGTAAATAAGTTTAGTTTAAATATTTTGGATTCTGATTCTCTCAGGATGGAAATTAAGTGCTGGAATCAAGGTACCACGTCCTATATCGTCCTCTCCTTCCACTTGCTAGATTTCTGAGAATTAGGTATTTTTACTTTTACTATTTACTTATGTGTTTTAAACAGCTGCACAGTTATTCAAGTGACATTTAATAAGGTGTTCATCAATGGCAGATATATTTGAGAATCTGAATCTTTAAGATTCTGAAATTACATGACCTAGTGGCCAAAATGAGGTCCATGAGTATTTCAAATACAGTACAGTGTTTAATTTTGTCATAGTTACAGTCACATGTTGGAAATTTGGAAAACATACTTCCAATATTAGGACTTTAGAAAGGACTTTTTTGGTGCATCGTCACACTTGAAAGTGTAGGCACGTCCTGATTTTGCTGAGTTAGGCGTGTTCCTGGGTCAACATATTTTGTTGACCCTGGAACAACATTTTATTCCAAAATTTAAATTTTGACCATATCTCTACACTTAAACCTAACCCTACCCATGAGTAGAAAAACTATAAACTGGTTCTTCAAATCTGATTGGCTAATCACAATACTGTCTCAGGGTCAACAAAGATGTTGACCCAGGGACACGCCTAACTCAGGAAAGTCAGGTTCTGTGAAAGGGCAGCACCACACATAAAATCCATCAGTTGTGTTCAGTCAGCAGCTGGACATTCAATGTAGTAACATACTGTATGGAATGCTGTTTTGTCTGAAGTACTGTGTGTGTGTGTGTGTGTGTGTGTGTGTGGCTGGTGGGGATACTCCATATTTTGACTTCACAATGACTGAAGAGACAGTTGACTCTAGGACAATGACACACTCTGATGAAAACAACATTGTTTACCCTTCATCCTCTCGTCTTCACATTCAGACACATTCAAAGAACACAGACGCTCTCAGCCTCAGGCTTACACATGGAACTGATCAATAGTCTGAGACACTGTGGCCTACTACAGAGCCTTACTGTCTGATAATATACATTACAACTATGGTCTACTGACGCTGAATTTGAAATCAGAATGTCACCTTGATAATGTTGCGTGAAGAATAATGTTTATAGTATATAGTTAAAGTTTATTATTTGTTTCTCTGAACAGCTCTAATAAGGACAACTCGAGAAGCACTCCAGTGAATTTGACTCTGAGCAATGCAGCGAGAGCACAGGTGGAGATCAGAGGGTGGGTATCTCTCCTTATCTTTTTCACTGAGCAGAAAATGAGCAGTCTCAGTCCAATTTCAATAAAAGAATCCACAGTGCCACTGTTTGCCTCTTCTGGAGAGGTTATTCATTGGCCCCCTATACAGTAACTACTGATTAAAAAATATTGTCTTGGGAGAAGTTATAGATAATGTCTTTTTTTCCTCATTCAATGTAATGACCCTAGAACAACATTCTAGTGATGAACCAATCAGATTTAAAGAACCCGTTTATGCAAAAAATAAAACCTGTCTTTAAGAAATTTGAATTTGAATGGTGTATACTGGCAAATATGTATCTTTGGATCTTACAGTACTTATTTATAAAGAAAACTGTCTTCTCTTTTCCTTAGTGTGTCTCACCCAGCTCAGGTTGTTTTGCCTTTTCCTCGATGGGAACCCAAAGAGAAACCTGTGAGAGAGGATGACGTCGGACCTCAGGTTCAGCACATATATGAGGTGAGGAATAGACACAAAACAAAACATTTTTGGTAAACATTGAGTGCTTAAAACACAGGAATTGGAGATGAAGTAGGGTATAAACATACTGGAACTAACATGCTCTCTTAAATGGCCAGAAAACAAAACAGCAAATATTCATAACTGTGGTGTAATCAAAGGGATCCACTAGCATACACACACAAGTCATGCCACAGCTTATCAACATATACTGAACAATTTATTTCTTTTTATCTGAAAGACAGTATAATTTTATGACTCAATATTATTTTTAACAACAACCCTATTATCTCTCAAAACAGTAAAATCAAACACTAATCTGCTATAAGAACTACGTTTACCACAATAAACTTTCCCAATGGAGTGTTGTGCATTCAGCTAGCAAAAACCAACTTCTGGAAAGCTATTTATTTGTTGTTTGTTTTTGTGGAGACTCTTGACCTTTTTTTGCTGTGAGAGGGCCTCACTAAACGCCATCTGTCCTGCGGCTATTAATTTTTTAATTGGCTGTAATGTTGCCCAGACGCTGTGCAGATGGTTTCTGTTAGAAGCAGCTTCAGCTCATGTTCGATCCAACCGCTAATGCTAATGCTAGCAGTTTTTGTACATTCTACCAAAGTAAATAAAAGCCTGATGATTCATATTAATGGATTTTGCATCAACAGCACTCTTTGTGAAAAATTACAGTTTTATTATAACAAATAAGTTTTTATTTAATACACAGCATTGTATGAATATTAATAGCCGTTTATCGGCTATTGGCTATAACATGAAAACAGTTATGAGCCTGTTGGTATTTGTCATCATTAGCATAACAGTGCATTACTATAAATGTTTAATGAAACAACAAATCATTTTTGAATAGATTTAAATGCTTATGCTGATTTTGTTGTTAATCTCTTTGTATTTCTCTCTCTCTTTCTAGTTACATAATAAGGGTCCGAGTTCAATAAGCAGGACTGTGTTGGAGGTGGGCTGGCCCAGTCAGTTCAGAGAGGAACACCTGCTTTATGCCCTTCAGATCATCACTGATGGACCTGTTCAATGCAGTGTCAACGGCTCTCTAAACCCGCTGAAGTTAGAGGTAGCACATGCTCACCAACACTTTTCTCATAATCCTGTTTTTTCTCCTTATGAGTGTCATTCTTAAATACAATCTTCCAATGCAAGAAGAAAGTGTCAGTGAATTAAGCCCCTGACCAGATCTTTTCTCATACATAGAGCAAGTTATTTGAATTAGTGTTTCTTTCTCCATCTGCGTCACATATTTCTTTTGTCTGTGTTCCTTGCTGTCCTAAAACTCAGGTTTCTGTGCTTTTACTAATGAGCCTCAAATAAATGTAATACTATGATTGCTTTTTGATCAGATCAGAGTGTTGGACTAACTCTGACCTCTCTTGAGTGGACTTTATTATTGCTGTTCAGATTTCATGTGCAGTCATTATGAAGCGTCACATCGTCCTCATGAGTCTCTGTGCCTTGTAACTGATCTGCGTTCACGCTGAGTTCAGAATTTTAACCACCTGGACTGATATTAGAACTCTTTTCCTGTGAACTTTAGAGAGCATTTTGGCCCAAAATTTTGGCTGAAAACTTTGTCTTTTCCTCTCTGACCACATTCACACAGTGACAAACACTCATTTGATGCAAATAATAAATGTTTAAGTATTAATTTTTCCTTCCTTATGACATAGTCTCTCTCTCTCTCTCTCTCTATACATATATATATATATATATAAATGTACATGCATTTGTGGTTTACTAGGACACAAATGTGTATAATGACATGGGTACTACAACATAAACATGGTTTATGAGGGCAGTTCCTGTGTCCCCCCCCAAAAAAGTGATCAATGAAATATAGAACATTAGAAAGCAAAATTAACCAGCTTTTAAGTTGAAAACCAACTGAAATAAGGAAGTTTAAATACTAAAATGACTAAAACTATAACTAGCACATTGTATTTTTTACAATTCTTCTCCTTCTCCTGCACATTTAGACCTCCACTCTTCAGGACACTCCAGAATTACTGGGCTTTCTGAGGAACAGCAGCGCTCCGACTCGCCACAGACGATCTGTTTCTACAGCCCAAAGTTACAACAGCAAGATACTGGTACACACACCACTAACACTCACACAAAACCACCTGAAGAGCATGACTGCACACCCTGAGGGAACAGCCTCATATATGTGACAGATAGTCTCTTATGTTGAACTTGACATGTTATGGGGACCTGTGTTGACCTCAAAGGCTGAGTTCACCTGTAAATCTCATAACAGGTCGTTCATATTATGCTTATATTCTTGCTCTCTTAAAGTGTCTCTTTAGGGGGTTTGTGAGTGTGTGGATGGACCAGCTGGTTTTGATAATCATAGTCCATCACACCTCAGGCATTGAGATAAGACAGGGCAGAGATCAGGTCCTATTCACACACACAAACAGCTGATATAGATACTTAATACTGTACATACACACACGCACGATCACTCATCTCTTTAAATGTGATCAAAATACATCACTCAAAATCAAGTGTGAGGCTTTCAATACACACAGCACGTCTACAGAGGTTCAACAAGGTGAAATGCTTAGATTTTGCACTTTTCTAATTCGGCACTTTGCTATAATTACTGAAGTGACAAGCTGAAATGAAAAATTCATCATATTTCTTAGCTCTAATTTTTTCAAAACTTTCTAGGTTTATTAAGATGTTCAATGCCAGATTTTTCATTTTTTTCAGTGAGGAGCGATGTCTTTGTTCTTCAATTTTTCGCATTGTGTGTGTTTGTGATAGAACTGTTCAAATATCAACTGCCTGATGGTGGAGTGCGTTGTCGATCGCTTGGATCGAGGGCAGAGCGCAGTGATCAAGTTCAGATCTCGACTCTGGGCTCACACCTTTTTACAGGTAATTTTTAGCATATAAATACTTTCCTTCCTTGCTAATTGACCAAGGAAGTTTTATTGGTTATCCTTGTTAAAAGGATAGTTCACTCATAAACGAAAAGAAAAAGACAAAATAGAAAAAGAAAACGGAACACCAAAACATTCTTCATATTACTTTCCTTTCCAAAGAAAGAAAGAAAGTCATGCATTTCGGAATGACATGAGTGTGAGTAAATGATGGCAGAATTTAGGAGACCTGGGGGGTAATCCAGAAAGCTTGGTTAACTTACCATTTGGTAAAACATAACCTCTGGGTTGATTGACCCCAAACCCGCATACCATGA
>JAUMHQ010000076.1:11999064-12013168 GCA_032361165.1 Enteromius paludinosus
ATGTTCGCGCGAATCATTCATGATCCAGCCTCACCTACAGAAGCAGTGAGTATAATGCCTTTTAATGAATCTTTGCAAATCTCCTTTCCTAATAATGTGTTAATTAGCATGTTTCACTATAAATAAGGCTAAAAAAAGATCCTCTGAGAGCCGGAAATAGGGGCGGAGTCAGCGGAGCTTGTGAAGATTTAAAGGGAAGTACACAGAACAGGTGTAAAATGAGCGTTTTTAAAACTACCTTTAAGAAATTTTAAAACAAACTATATTACAAACTTTCCATTAAGACCCTAAAGAAAAATATTAGCTTGTGGAAAACTGGGTTTGCATGACTCCTTTAAAGTCTCCTTTTTGACGTTCAATGTATTTTATATGAAATAAAAGAATTAGGATAATGAAAAATGAAATCTTTATTCTAAACTGTTTTTTTTCTTTTTTTACAGTACACTTTTTCAGTATGTGCAATAAGAAAACAATGCCATAAGACAACACAAAGCACCCTTATGTTAGTCTGATAAATAATCAAGGCACCACACACAGAGAACACTATCATGTATTCAATCATAATACAAACTCTTTGGTCATCTCACCTAAAGAAACAATAACCGTCTTCACTGAGAAGACAAGGCAACATTTTTAGTATTAGGCACGAAGGGACAAATTATTAATATGTATACATAAATTACTGTACATTATTATGTACAGACAATCGCATTTAAAATGTTCTGCCCTCTGCATGTACAAAGTCAGTGACCATGAAATCAGAAACTGGTAGTGCTTGGTAGAACGGTTAATAGAGAAATCTTTTTTTTGTTTAATACAATTAAATCAGCAACAAGTGCGTGCTGATTTGGATTAATGTTACTTAAAAGCACAAAACGACAAGGCACTGAGTTACACAATGCTTCAGACCTCCGCTAACATTACGCTTGGACACAAATGTCCACATCCTTATTATTTTCCAAGCTTCCTGTAGCAATGCCACCTACAACGAAATACAGGCCTGCAAGCACAGGAGAGGGTGTCCATGTAATGTTTTCTAGAATCTGCATGTGCGCTGCTTCTCTTGACCATCAGTGACTCATCTGAGAGGTGACGAGGGTGTAGTACGCCCCCTGCTGGCTGAGGAGCTGCTGATGTGTGCCCTGCTCCACCACAACCCCGTTTTGGACCACAGCTATACGGTCTGCGTTCTGGATGGTGGACAGCCGGTGGGCTACGATGATACATGTGCGGCCCTCGCGCGCCTTATCCAGAGCTTCCTGCACTATCTACTCAGAGAGAAGAGAGACAAGGGAAGCTGAGTAAAAGAAATACAGTCTCTTCACCGTTTTCCAACAGGTGTTACTCTCAATTGTCTTAAATCCACAAGCAGCTTTAATACTATATGTACAAACATGAGTACAAACTCATAGCTTTGATTCATGGTTGAAACCACTGTAATAGATATGAGGCTATACTATATAACTGAACTGACAAGTGTATTGTGGTGTTGTGTGAACTGCGATCTTACCTTCTCACTCTCAGTGTCCAGCGCAGATGTGGCTTCATCTAGCAGCAAGAGTTTGGGGTTGCGGAGGATGGCCCTCGCTATAGCAATACGCTGCTTCTGTCCTCCTGACAGCTGTGTACCTTTATCACCAGCTTGTGTCTGGTATTGCTGCAACCAAATCACACAATATAACAGTAAAACTCTTTGTGTACATAATATATGTGTGTGTACTTATGTATATATTAATACACACATGCATGCAATGTATATATTTAAGAAAAAAATTATGTTTATATATTAAATATATTTATAATATAAATTATATGAATGTAAATTTATAGATGTCAATATTTTCTATATATATATATACTGTATGTGTGTGTCTTGATGGATGATGGTTGTACTGTACCTGTGGCAGCCCCTCTATAAAGGAGTGTATGTTAGCAGCTTTAGCAGCCTCTTCGATCTCCTGCTGGCTGACTTTTCTGCTGTTGTCTCCGTATGCGATGTTCTCTGCCAGGGTGCAGTCAAACAGCACAGGCTCCTGGGAAACGATGCCGATTTGCGAGCGCAGCCAGTGGATGTTCAGCTGCTTTGCGTCGCTGTCATCCAGCATCTGTTAATAAAGGGTAACTTTTACCAAAACTAGTTTAATGCATCTTAAATTTATCTAACATGTGCAGTATTTTGCGTTTAAACCCAATAAATATTATTAAGCTATAGTCTTTTTTTTTAATGTTTTTAATAAAAAAAAAGCAAACGTGAATAACGATGATCTATTATAGATCAGTGGTGAATAAGGGTGAATGCGGATTGCTCAACTAGAAAAAAAAAAACCTGTTTAAACAGTTATCTTGTTTGGCACTGTCCACTTGTGATCACATCACATGAAGCAGAGGTTAATAGCGTGTAAACAGATTAAGTCATTAAGGTTAAGGACCTGAAGTATGCAGGTGAAAGAGTAGCATCCTTTGATGTACATATCCGGGTTTCCTTGTTTTTTTGGCCTGCCTTAAGATACCTTATCATTGACCTTGAGGAAGGTAATGAAATTTTATTTTTCATGGCTGTTATGTACTGAACGACAGTGTATGTATGTGTGAGAATGACATCTTACTTGGTTGGATGCGACTGAGACTTTTTAGTCAATTCATAAATCCGTGGAAAAAACATTAATATGTTAAATAATATACAATAAAAAGATGTGGTCTTTGGGTCACTTGTCTGTATGTGTGTTTTCCTACCACTTTGCCCTGCTGGGGGTCATAAAATCTCTCCAGTAATTGGATGGTGGTGCTCTTGCCACAGCCACTGCTGCCAACCAGAGCAAGAGTTTGTCCCTTCTTCACTCGGAGCCTCAGACCCTGCAGCACTGGTACATTCAGCCGGGACGGGTAGTTAAAACGCACATCTTCGAAAGACACATTCCCTTCAAATTTATCCTACAGACATTAAAAGGAAAAAAGCCATTTTACTGAACATTTGTGTACAATAGTGTTGTTACGGCAATATATTTGTCTCATGATGAATACATTGAATGACACAGGATATTTATGGCAGGCAGAATCCAGCTCTGCCTGTTTTATCAGATTAGGATAGAACAGCAGAAGTGGTAAATGATTAATTTCATGACACTCTTCTAAGAACTCTGAGATCTTGCCTGGAATTAAGACTCACTAGAATTAGAATGTTTTTTTTATTGAGTATTGGGCAAAGTGTGTATTCTGGTGTTCAATAGCATGTGTGAAAGGATTACCGGCTTGTCTCCGTCCTCTGAGGCATTGTCAATGGCTGGGACTCTGCTGATGAGCATTAGGACTTGAGAAGCAGCCATCTTAGCCTTGGCGTAGTTTGGAGTGAATGAATTTGCCTCTCCAACAGCCATTGCTCCATACACCACAGCTGAGATCACACTGACAGACACAAACGTGGTTATTATTATTAATTAAAACCATAAAAAAAAAAAACACTCATTACTCGACACAAAAAATACTCATACAGGTTAGAGGATGGATACCCGATGGGTCGGACCGGGTTCGGACAGATATTTAGAAAGGATGCTCGGGTTCGGGTCGGGCTCGCTCACACGTGTTATAACGGTGCTTTTTGCCATGTGTGCACTGATGCTCTCATCTGTTGACATTTCCGAACGCCTTCCTACAGTTGCTTAATAAAAGCAGGCTTTCCACACAAAAATAGTGCATGTGTCATTAGTATGAGAAAAAATTAGATCGGGCTGGGATCGGGCTCGGACATATATATCTTAATGCCTTTCGGGCTCGGGTCGGGTTCGGTTACTGCTCTGAAACAAAAAATTTATATTGTGAAAGTTTTTTTTTTCTTTTTTTGTTAACTTGAATAACTTTTGGTAAATTTAGAATAACCTAGAACTTGGTTCTAACTTATTCTAGATTTATTTCATGTAAAGTAAAACTATTTTCCAGAAAATTTGAGCCTATAGCTTATGAAAGTCAAAAATATTAGAAAATTTCCTAAGATCAATAAAAGAATTAAAAGAAAATTATTTGCAAAACAAGAAATAACCAAATTTTTTCCCCATATTTACTTTCTAGAAATGAAAGAAAATAATTTTGTTTAAAAAAAATTAAGGGTTCAATTTTAATTTGAATAAAGAAACATTATAATTAAACGTTTTATCAAAATTAAAAATTAATCATTTAAATTAATGTTATGAGTTATGATTTAATTTGATTACCAAAGAAAATTAAATACACAGCACCAAAAAAATTCTGGAAAAAAATCATAATAGGAAAAAAAATAAAATAAATAATAATAATAAATAAAAAAAATAACAAATAAAATAAAGTTATTTTATGAATTCATTTCAATTTACTGACATGCTTTTTAACTGATTATGAAGATGTAATTAAACCATCAGTCAATTTACTGACTATACAGGCATCTGTTTTGTGTTGTTGTTTAAATTATATTAAATTATTTTTGCTATTTTTATTTTACTTGTTTTTCTCCTAGTTTTATTCATGGCAATAAAGCTCACTTATTATATACAATACATATACATATAGTATTGACTGAATGACAAAACCAATGTTTTCCCACTTCTTAATCCAGTGATTATTAGTAAGATATTTCATAATTTCATAATTTTAATTAGACTCTGGTAACTTTGGATTGCTGTTTAATTATTTATTAGGAGAACAGTTTTAATTATCGCTCTGTTTAAAAAGCCCACTTGTTAGATAACATGGATCCTCTTAAATCTTCTGTCTACAAATGTAATAAATCACAACCCTTGTTTCTGTGAACATCTACATTCACTGCTCATCTGGATAGTTTATTAGTCTGACTCGCTTTTCTTCTTTAATTATTAACCGATACAGTAGAAACCAGCAGACTTTGTACCTCCCAATCAACTCCAACTTAACAGCTGCACTATAGTGTGTTTGTGTTTCTACTACCTGACCTCACTCACTTCGGTTTAATTTTTACACATTTGAACTACCTGTGACACACATTGCAGATGACATTTGATCACGTCAATACTACTGTGGAGACTTTTTGTCAAATATTCCTCAACCCGCTCAGAAATGTACTGAGTCACTTACAGAAAGACGCCCTCGAAGGTCATCAGCTTTTGTTCAATGAGCCAAGAGCCGAACTTGAAACAGCCAGCATATGCAAAATAGATCATCGCTTGAGAGAAGGAGAATGTCAAGCCAAAAACATGTGCTTTTTTCTTAGAGTTTCTACGGAAACATAAATTATCATCAGTTATGAAGCTCATTTTGAATCCTAATACATATTATAATTATAATTAGTTGATTTAAACGTACTTGTAGGGCACAACTAAGTTTTCCTCATACAGACTCTCAAACTTGCTCTCCCTGGTCAATGAAACCACAGTACGGATATTCTCGATGGCTTCCGTCGCAATCTGAATGAGAAAAATACATTTTAGACGAGGTAGATTTAAGACAGTTGTTTTAATTTGTGCTTCATTAAAGTACGAGCATAAATGTTCACCTTCCCAGCTTGCTCAAGCTCTTTCTTGTCTTTGAGAGCATGTCCTGCCAGTAACTTCATCTGGATGGCTCCAGCCACAGCCATGATTGGCACAATAGAGAGAATGAGGAGGGTCAACTGCCAGCCGTACACAAATGAGATGATAATGGCGGTGCCCAAGTTGGCCACATTCTGTGCCAGTGTTGCCAATCTAACACCAGTTGCCTGTTGGAAATAAAGTCAGCGTGCCATTTGTGATGTGAAAATGTCATTTTCAAAACACAACTTAATTTCTTCAATTTAAACAGTATTTAATCTGTTCTACATTTGCAATACAAAATAGATTTCAACATGTCAATATAGCACACTAAGCTGAAATCAAAATGAGCTTAAACATACAGTAAACAGGAAATAGGGTGATGAGCTATGTGACTGTACATAGGTATTAATTTAGGAGCTTGGGACAATGTGTGAGACTATGTGTTATAGGAATAGGATATAAGACTTACACCCTGCACTTGAGCCGTGTCTGCAGCCAGTCTGGTGGTCAGCGCACCCACACTGTTCTTACTGTTATCAAACCAGCTCAGGTCCTACAAAACACACAGACAGATGTCACACCACTCTCCATCAGCAGACATCCAGAAATAGCTTCTTTGAGGTAAACTTTGAGATGATTGGTTAATGTCAGTTATCGTCTCACCTGTCTCATCATAGAATTAAAGGCTTTAAACCTCAGTCGCATGGTCAGAATCTCGCCGGCTTTCCCAAAACAGAAACCCTAAAAGAAATTAATTTAAAAACTGAAAATCCACCAAAACAAGGCTATTTTGACAAAAACATTATTTCTTAAAAAAGGTATATAAAAATGTTTGTGCGTTTTGACTAATACAATGTGTTTACTATGCCCTGACATTTATAATAGTATTTTTATTTGATGAAGCACAAAATCCAGAAAAGCTTTAATAACTGATGGGGGATCTTTTTTTTTTATTCTCTTGCTCATCAAGGCTGTATTTAATTGAACAAAAACACAGTAAAATATTCATTTTGTGAAATAGTATTCATTTCTTTCATCAATTCTTTTTCTATTTTAAATATATATATTTTTAGTAGTGGCAAAGCTGAAATTTCAGCATCATTACATTTATAACACATTTTTTAAATACTTTTTGTAGTCAATTTAAATACAATTTTTTTCTATTCACTTTAGTTTCATAGTAAGAGTTCAATTTTAAATACAGTAAGAGCTAAATTTTCGCAGGTTGAGGTTGTTTAGGCAAATAATTGACAGATCTATCTGCTATTCTTTGTTGTTCACAAAGTGGTATTTTACAACAGTCATCAGCTTTCAGATAAGAAAGATCATATGAACTTTTTACCCCTACTCAATGTACAGGATGCACCTCACATGTATGCTTATCAGAACAAAAAATTCCTTCAAAACGCCTCACATGAACACCTTGAATCTTTATAAACTTCTCCATCTCTGACTACACTTTTAATCTTAACATGTATCAAGATGGTACTTAAAGTGACTGGTCACCCATAAAATGAAAATTCACCACTGACTTCCAGTGACTTTTGGATGAACTATTCCTCAAGTAATTTATTATCATATTAAGCCAAGTTCTACAATTTCTGTTTAGCATTCAAGGCATTCATTTTTTCTGTGTGTTTAAACATTGATCATTTAGCACAAAACATACCTGAAAGAACAAAGTGAAAAAGGACACAATCCCGATGCCAGCAAACAGCAGAGAGTAGAGCTCAGTCCTGCTTCGTACAAGTTTCGGATCTACCTCACCAAACACCTAGAGATGAAGAAAAGTGGAGACAGGAAAATAAACGTATGAGGAAAAATGATCTAAGTAATGCTAACTGTAAAATATAATTATTATTAATAATGAATTTTCATGTACAACATACAGCAATGATTTTAGAGAAAATGACAGCAAACGCAGGCTGCAAGGCTCCGTTTATTGTGGCACATGAAACTCCTAAAACTATGTAAGGCCATTCCGGTTTATTCAGTTTCAGGACTGTTAGGAAGGAGACATTTGGAGCCTTTTCCTACAAACAAGAGAGTGAACAAATAAAACTATGTAAAATAATTTCGATCAAAATATCTATTCATGGTCATAATTTGATTTGCAATTAATGTATCAAGCCTTTATGTTTATTTTTAGGGAAAGAAAACAAAATGTAGTTTATGAAGATGACACTCATTATTGTCTATACTTGGTCTCTTACCTCCTCTGGCTGTTTCTCTTCATCCTGCTGCTCTTTTTCTGAGCCACTTCTTGATTTCTGTCTGAAAAGTGTGTGTTCATTTAGAGAGCTGACTGAGGGACTCTTTTCATCCAAAGTCAGCTCCTCTTTGTCCTCGGTGTCCTCTGCGCCCTTAAACATCTGCAATTTAAGCAAGGGAACTCATAATAGACCCCAGAATTCATTCTTTAGAGAATGTGCAATACCTCTATACTTAAATGATGACATGTTCCAGCCCCAAATGACCCATTAAAATGGATAAAGTGCATAAAATCTTTATAAAACGTATTACATTGTGGAAGTATAAAGGGCTGATCACAATGACAGTAATTCAACCATTTGAGATTGTCAAGTCCCTCTAGTGTTGATTGCTATTTCACAGCAATATTTGACAAAGATCGTGTGAGCTTTACTATCTGCTCAATATCTTTGATGGCTGCTGTTACTCATGTTGCTGTCAACTCTACTCAACTGCTACAAATCACTGACAGTCAATATCCTTTCATGTAATATAAAAGCAATTTCACAGGGCTATTTTCTCCTTTAATGGACAACACAGGAAAACAAGAGAATGAAAACTATTGGGAGGGGAATAGGACCAGGAGAAGTTCTTAATTGGGACTCAAACTCAAGCAGCTCCTCCATATGTCAATGCACTACAAGACAATAGATGACCTTTCATGCTTTTACAAGTAATGTTAATACAGAGCTTGTGTGTTTATTTACTGCACTAACCTGCATAGTAACAAGAGTGTGGTAGATTCCTTTTCTCTCCATCAGTTCGTCATGTGTGCCCAGTTCTACAATGTCACCATTCTGGAATCCAGCAATTACATCAGCATTTCGAATAGTAGACAGCCGGTGAGCCACTATAATGGTAGTTCTGCCCAGCCTGACCTATACAGATGCACAAATATATAAAGTATATAAATATACATACACACACAAACCATTTCCAGTATTTTTCCAGGTGGGTATTACCTTATCTAATGCTGCTTGCACAATAGTCTCACTCTCAGCATCCAGAGCAGATGTAGCCTCATCAAGAAGTAGGATTTTTGGGTTACGCACAAGAGCTCTTGCAATAGCAATACGCTGCTTTTGTCCGCCACTCATCTGGGTGCCCCTCTCTCCAACTAGAGTCTCAAATTTCTGAAAACGCACAGGGATATTGGTCAGAGCCTATGTGATCGGACTAATCTAATCTAAACTCCTCAAAAGTAAAACTATGTTAAATTTTGTACATCTGGGAGTTTCATGATGAAGTCGTAGGCATTGGCTTCACGCGCAGCCTGTTCGATCTCCTCCTGGGTGACGTCTTGGCGGCCATAGCGAATGTTTTCTGAGATGGTTGTGGCAAACAGCACCGGCTCCTGGCTGACTACACCAATCAGTTCTCTCAGACCTCGCACGTTCAGAGAGCGAATATCATGGCCATCTATAGTCACCTGTGGACAAAGTTTGGATGAAGAACAGGAAGGTCAAGGAGTTTGTACTTCTCAGCCTCTCTTTGTACTTACCGTTCCTTCCTGTGGGTCATAGAAGCGTTGTAGGAGCTGGATTGTTGTGCTTTTTCCACACCCACTGCTGCCCACCAGAGCAATGGTCTGTCCACTCATGACTTTAAGATTCATGCCATTCAGAACCTACAAGCCAAACCAGAGCTGGACTCATTTCATTCTGTAAAGTTATTTTGTTTAAATCGTTTTTTATAAATCTTTTTATGCTCCTACTTTCACATCCTGTCGTGAGGGGTATGTGAAGTGAATGTTTTTGAACTCTATGTCTCCTTTTACAACATCAAGTTTGTAGCCTTCCTTTGAGAAACTGTCAATTTTGGGTTCCTGTTGTGAAAAAAAAAGAAAGATTATGAGAGCAATTCATTATTTTAAATACAAAGTCCAGTAAGGGATAGAGGTAAGTTCATAATCAAACCTCATTTAGACTAATAGACATCAATATCACACTAATTGCGCTACACCAGAGAAAACTGGCTCCCTGTGGTCTTCTATTCATTGGATCTCAGTAGGGAAGCACCTCTGATCCTGAGACCAGGCAGTTTTCATGGTGCTAAAAGAATGAGGGGAAGTTATGCAACTTGGCCCCGAATTATTTTTGCGCACCTTTTTGTCTCTGAGTTTTTATCTCAAAGCCGCTGTCTGCTCCCTGTGTGTGTGGTGTTTGTTTCAACTTGAACATCTGAGTCTAAATAAAGAAAACGTTTCGTCCTGTGCGTTTCTTTTAATTGTTCAGGCTTGTCCTTCTTGGAACACTAAACAGAAGTTACAAATCAAACAGTTTTGCTTCTATGCTATGTTTAAATGTTTGCAAAAAATTTAAACAATATGAGCTGCACTTTCTGAAGGACACATAGATTTATTGAACTTTCGCATCCTAGGTAACAATTACATGATGGATCTTCTTCTGGATTGGGGACAGTTGTTTTTCTTCCAACAATTACGTTAGATAATATCCTGAACGCATTAATGATTAGCTAACAAACGAGTTCACTCACATGATCAATAATGTGGAAAACTTTGTGGGCGGCCCCTCTTGCACTAGCGAAGGACTGGATGTTGGGAGACGTTTGACCTATACCAAAAGCTCCAATGAGGACTGAGAAGAAAACCTAAAATATTGAGACAGAAAATGTACTTGTGAGTCATAATTATTTAACAGTCTGCGTAAGTTCCAATGAAGAAAACATGAGCAATTGCTATTTATGATGTAACTGATAGGGGTTTAAAAATATGACTTTATGGTTTTCATCAGAAGACCACGAAGTTTTGTAATATCGCTGCTGTGACTCACAGTTAAAAGTGTGCCTGGCTCATACTCTCCAGCCAGGATAAGAGTGCTGCCATACCAAAAGGCCAGTGCATAAGACATATAGATCATGAAGAATGTGAAGCCCATAGCAATGTTCACAGTGATGGCCTTCCTTATGCCAACGTTTTTTGCTTCCTCTAAGTTTTTGTGATACCTTTAAAGAACAGAAAAAAAGTCATTTGTCATTCTGGATGCAAAACAAATTATGATCAAGCTGGACTTCTGCTGAGAAACAGTGCTGACATTATCTAAGAAACAGGATGACTTTCAAACACACCTCAGTATCTCTTTCTTCTGTCCACCAAAGGCAAAGACAGTTCTGATGGATGACAGAACTTCCTCAGCCACTGCTCCAGCCTTGGCATAGGCTGTCTGTTCCAGCGATGTGAACGATGTCATCACCTAATGAGGTAGAGATACAATGTTGCTTTTTCACTGCATTCAAATAACTTTTTTAGTCAAATATCTGTTCTTGAATTTTACAAAGACGGCAAAGCAGAATTTTTACCATTAGTCCAGTGTCACATGATCTTACAGTAATCATTATAATAAATATTACCAATGTTAAAAACAGTCCTGCTGCCTAATCTTTTTGTGAAATCTGTGATACTCTTTTTCTCTTTACAGCTAGGTAGAACTGTATACAGTTATAAAACCACAGTAAAAAAGGTCTGTTAGTAAGTAAGAGGGCCACCATGTGAGTCAGGAGCTTACTATATATATATATATATATATATGCTAAAACACCCACCTTTGCGATGACAGCAGCTGAGATCCCGAGTAAAGGACTAACAGCGAGGATGACGAGGGTCAGCTTCCAGCCTTTGGCAAAGCCAATGATGACGCCAGTTACAAAGGTGGTCAGATTCTGAAGCAGCATGCCAAGCTTATCCCCAATGCCTTCATTTATTTTGTAGACATCACTGCAGAGGAAAAAAAAGAGAGTGATGTAGGTGTGTGTTACTGTGTGAGTAATATGTAGATAAATGACTTTTGTTGCAAGTCATACTCTGTGAGGCGTGTGTTGAGCTGTCCTGTCTCATTGACATCAAACCAGCTGATCTCCTGTTTCATGATTGAGTGAAAGAATTTCTTTCTAAGTCTCTTCACCTGACGTCCTGCGGCAAGAGTCCAAAAGGCTACCTGCATATATGCCGCAAACAAAACTACAAATCCCATGATGCTGTAGTATATAGCATGCCTGAGAAGGAAAAGCAAGACTATCATACACAAATTTGATAAAAATGTAAAAAATAATTGCAGTGTTCCAATGCAAAGCACGGTGGTCTTACGTCGTCATCTGCTCTCCTAAAGTCTTATTACTGGTCTGTGGAAAGGTGTAGTCTAGAGATTAAAAGGACATACGTTATTGATAGTTTTGAGAAAACCTCACAGATTTCCTTGTGAAACAATAGTAGACCTATGATGGATACACATTATACACTTACTGGGTGGAAGGGTGATGTTCTTTAAATTCTCTGCCAATGTATCACCCACAAAGCTGTCTGTCATGTCTCCAAAAACAATAACCATGAGAGGAAGTACTGCCCCATTAATTATGGACATGACAGTGGCAATCAGCATCAGAAAAATGTCGACACCATCTGCATAGCGAAACTGACACACAGAT
The DNA here is from genome assembly GCA_032361165.1 of Enteromius paludinosus. Taxonomy (NCBI): domain Eukaryota; kingdom Metazoa; phylum Chordata; class Actinopteri; order Cypriniformes; family Cyprinidae; genus Enteromius; species Enteromius paludinosus. The sequence goes on from JAUMHQ010000076.1 coordinate 12,011,268, forward strand.
AGACTTAAATATTGATATTTTTATTGAATCCTAAAAATAAAATAAACAGCAGTGTGATCAAACTTAAAATTGCAATACTATGATGTGAGCATGTAAGGATACATATTAAACCTACAATCAATGCCATAGCAAAACAATTACTTCCTTCTTTTTTTTTTTGGCTGTGATGCATTATTAATTTCACAAATCACAAAATATACCAGTCCTACAAATATTTCACTCACTATTTCAAATGTCCCCACCATCTCCACCTTTTCCTTCTCCTCCTCCTTGCCATTTTTCTCACTGCTGGAAGGAAATTTCACAATTAAGCTCAGAAAACAAATTAGACGTAAACAAACAATTAATAAAAAAAATGAGGAAACAAATCAATAATCTAAAATAATAAAGTAAATGCAAATCATTTTAATCATCCTGTCGGTAACTATTTATCTTTTTTATTTTACAGTTACATAGTTACCCTTGTTGACTATAAATGATCTACATATTTTGTATATATTATCCCACAACACAAACCATAAACCTACAGATTAAACAATTGTGTTTGTAAGAACAAATAGCTCGAAACATCATTAAAAGATCAACGTAACCTAGCTTATTGCCAAAAAAATTATTTACCTTACATCTCCATTCTCTTTTTTGCCATTTGATTTATTCACTTTATCCTTCTTGCCCATGTTTGCTGTTTATCTTCGATGCTGATAGTCTGATTGTAGGTGTTTATCTTAAGTTAATGGTCTGGATGGGGTAGGTGGTTTTGTACTGTGTTATATAAGAATACAATATAACCCAATGTACAATGACAGACACCAAAAACCATTTTAGTTTACAGAATAAATACTGCTAGCATACACATTCTTCTGACACAATATCTACCACGTTAACATGTCGCTTAAAGTATAACTTCAAGGTGTTCAGAGTACTAAAATGATTAAATGTGTCGGTCCCACATTGAAATACAAACATTTTAAACGTTTAAACGTCGGACAGCGTTGACAAACTAGTTTGAAGCGAACTTGTAGCTTTAAATTTATAGCCTCAGTACCGTTTACCGGCCATTAAAAACATGGTATCCGACTTTAAAATCATCATTAAATTTGCAATCTCATTCTGATAGTACGCAATATTCACAATTAAATCTTTTAAATTGTCATTTCGTTGGCGACACCACATGTAGAACACTGTTTAAAATCTCTCAAGTGACTATTATTTTGTCTTAAAATTATGGCTAAATGTATATATGAGAACGAATATTGAAAGATACATACTGCTCAGATGCTGTCTGTCGTCGCAGCACACTGACTGGTGCTCTGCTGCTGCGCCGCGCGAGCGCACAGGATCTACTGCCAGATTTTACTGTTACTGCTGCTTACATCATTTACAACGTCCATGTCTCAATGATGCCCTCCCATACTCTGCTTCTGAACACTTTAATGATTGAAAGGCAGATGGATGTCTGAGATCTTGTTGACCAAATTTGGCCATGCCACACTCTACGAATACGGTGCACTTGGTCTTAAATTATTATTATTTTTCCTTAAATATTAGAAGCACATTTGTTGTTGCGATCAGTGTTGGGGAAAGATAGTTTATTGACGTAATTTTTGCTTGTAAGTATGGTTGATCTGGATCATCAAAGGTCAGCAGCAAAGTCATTGATTAATAAAATGGGATCATATTCTGAGTTTATTTCAATTAATTTTTTTTTTTTTGAGAGTGAGATGAATCAATGCACATTCACATATAGTCTAAAACTGTATTGACACACCGCACATAATGGCTCCTTGTTTCTGATTTCTCCCAATATGGGGTCAGCCCACATGGAAAGAATCTATTTGAGGATATAAGCGCATATATGAAACCTATATGCAGTATATAAGCGCATATATGAAACCTATATG
>JAUMHQ010000076.1:12013268-12024185 GCA_032361165.1 Enteromius paludinosus
GGTTGGGAGTTCAAGTCCCAGGTCTGGCAGGGATTGTAGGTGATGGAAATGAATAACCAGCTCCCTCTCCACCTTCATTGAGACCCTTGAGCGCTTGGATGGGTTAGAAATAATTTTTCTATATTTTAATAATTTTATGAACATATATGTGCATATATGTACATATAATATAGGAAAATGGCCAATTTTATATATGTCACATATATTAAAAACCTATATTAAAACATATGTTTATATAGGTTTTTTCCGTGTGGGAGGAGACTGTCAATAAGAAAACAAAGTAAATGGGGTTACTTTTTTTTTTTTAAGTAATGCATTACTTTACTAGGTACTTGGGAAAAGTAATATTATTACGTAACTCGCGTTACGTGTAATGCGTTACCCCCAACACTGGTTGTGAGAAATATTTGTTTTAAAACTATTATAAAATAAAGTAACCTGGCTAGTTTTAAACAAGTTTACTGTGTATGGGTTACTCCTCCTCAAATGGGGATTTTGACCTGACCTACATCAGAGGTCTTTTGATCTTCTCGATCATGCAATGACAATTAAAAATCATATTGTCATTACCTTTACATGATCTAACTTATGTCAAATACTTTGTATAGCCCATTTACATAATTACGTTTTTAAGGTTTTACAGTAGGCTAAATATAGCTATGGTAGAAAATTAATTTAAAGCAAAGCTGCTTTGCAACGATTTGTATCATAAAGAGCCCTAAACAAATAAACCTGATTTTAATTAAATATAGTAAATAAACTCTAAAGCCTTGGGCCACATTATAATTTTTAATTAGTAATTTTTAAGAAAGTTATTCATTTATTTATTCAGTTAATTTCACTAAACATCTGTTGAGCAAGAAGTTTTTCATTCTTTTTTTTAGGTACGTTTTACGTATTGTATAAGAATAGTGGATACAGTTAGAAGGATGACATTCTACATTGGTCAGAAGTTCATGGTTAAGTCACTGAAAGAGGAAACGGACGAACTAAAACCTGTTTTGTGTGGTTAGAAAAACCTGACTGAAAAAGCGTGAGTAGCTATTTTAAATTCCCCTCTTAGTCAGGGATGAGAAACTGAGCTTGGTTAGCTCAGAATATAACATACCTAAAAAAAAGTTTCTTTTTCTTTTCAGTGTAAGAGAAGCACAGAATGCATTCTGTTAGCAAATCAGTTATACAGGACTTCTGCAGATTCTTTGAGGGGAAATTAAAGACTTTTTAAGACTATAAATGAAAGCAAACACAATTTGTCATTATGTTCTCTAAATATAAACTTATGAGTTTAAAAACACAGCTTCTGAAAGCAGCTTGGAAATAACTTAAGTCTTGTTTCCTGAGAAATTGATCATGAGCACATATCTGCCAATTGCCCTTAATTCAAAAGAAAGCATGTTTTCATACACCAGTAACAGATATTTGTTCTTGTTTTAAAAATCACTTGATAGTGTTAAATTTCATATCTTCATCGCAAGTAATTGATACTTTCTAAATGGAAAAGACAAATATGCTGAGAAAAAAATCCTGCCTCTAAGAATTTAAGGCTAAATTCTAAATCTTTTTAAGGCTTTCATTTTTGGAAGTTATAGTTTATGCAAGTTGTAGGTGTTTCAAACGCTCTGCTTACATAACATGCAATAAAAGTCAACAGTGACAAAGGTGACATTACACAGCAACATATGTCATTATAAAACTTGTCTGTAACGAGACTGATGCTTTCACCTTTAAAGGTTGTCACAATGCGTAAAATAACTTACCAGATAAAACATTGATATGGGATATTAATTTGAAATGATCGATTTTACTCTTATTTAATGTCTATGATTCTGCTTATACCTGCTTCTTCTTATTTAACAATTTTTACACAATGAACTTAAACACACTGAGGAGCATCAATCCACTCATCATAATAATAATCATTAACTTTATATGGCCCCCTCACCATCGTAAAAGGATATGATGTCACATCCCACTAAGATTTTACATCTTAAAAGTTGCTCGTTAGCAAATGTTTAAATGATAGTAACCTGTGTGATAAACCTAGATAAAATATTATATAATATGAAGATGATTCATATTCAAGACAATCAAAACTGCATGCATGAATCAACTGTAAAAATAAATCCCAAGTTTATTGCATTAAAAATACTGCATATGTCAAAATACACTTAAATATACCTTCCTCAGTGCTTTGATTCAAAAGGCGTCCTGCAGCAGCATTTACAATCACAATCTGAATAGTCTTGATACCGATAGAAGACATTACTTTACAGTAAATATTTTACAGAGAATGTGTGTTTGTGTCCAATGCTGATGTCTGTACGGAATGTAGTTTCAGCTTTAGAAACAAAAGAGTTCGGAAATTCAGTTTTGGTGCGACTGTATTAGAACAATCATTGATGAAATGTTGTGTGGCAAAGTATTTAGGCACCAAAGAGATTCTGTAGGAAAAGATCAGATCAGGCAAATCGAGCATGCATACAGCATCTCAGAGAAAGAAATCCGGACTCCTTCCTCAAGGCATCATCTCATCATATCCTGTTTCCATGCGTTGGACTGATCATCTGAATCACAAAAGGAATGTACATCCACTCTATGCCAGCTTTTAAACGTTTTTTTGTCTTCGGAGGTTCTTCATTGGAGTCTTTAATTTCTCGAATAGCCCAGTGAGCCTCAAAATGAGTTCGAAGTTAAAGTTCTGATCCAGATGCAGAGCAACAGAGGTCTGTACAGGTGTTAATGTTCACCCTGCAGAATCAAATCCTCAGTCATGGTCAGTGCAAATAGAATTGTGCAAGTCTACATCACGTAGTGTCCCACAGTGGGTCCACATGCAAAAATCATTTTCTTGATCACTAGTTTTTGTCTTGTTTGCCAGTAAAAAAAGGAGTCATAAAAGTCCTTAAATACATTTACATGAGAAGGAAAATGGCTTATCTTACCCTATTACAGGGCTTCTCAATCCTGGTCCTGGAGGTCCACTGTCCTGCAAAGTTTTGCTCCAACCTTTAATCTCACCTGCCTGTAGTTTACAAATAATCCTGAACATCTTAATTAGCTGGTTCAGGTGCGTTTGATTTGGGTTGGAGCTAAAATTTGCAGGACAGCGGACCTCCAGGACCAGGATTGAGAAGCCCTGCCCTATTATATAATTATAATTATAAAGGGTATATATTAATGTGCACCATATATTCAGAATACATTCTCTAAAAATAAGTCTTTTTACGTTACACAATTTTTCTTCTCAAATGCATCTTGTTTTAATGACACAATTATTTTTACCTTTAAACAAGACAAAAAAACGTTTTCCACAAATTTGCCAGCGTTTCCTTCCTGTCTATACTTGGTGAGGAGCGTGGGGTTTCCCAGGGTACTGCTGTCTCCGTAAAGGCGGATGAGGGGCAGGTCTGTACACAGAAATAAGATTTTTTCAGATTACAATTCTCCAAAAATATTTCTTCTCTCGTCTGCTGCTTAATATTACGGAAAAAAGCATCAGTCCTCTCACCTGGCAGGAGCAGCAGCTGATGCAGGGTTACGTGAGTAAGATGATGAAGATGTGGCAGGTCCTGGATGTCCCAGCAGTGGAGGTGGATGAGGGTGGGATGAAGGATCCATAGGCAGTGGTTTCTTAGGAACCGGAGGTTTGGGGGGAACAGGGTTCTGAAACGGGATGAGGTCATTCTTTTTTTTTAAACTTACACATTTAGTTTGCTCTACTGTACACGATAGGTCAAAATAAAAGCAAAATGACTCTCAGAGGTATCAGAACAAGAGCTGATTAGTATTGTTAATAGAGAGTTACACATTACATGTCAGTGGTGATACCTGTCGGGTAGAGAGGACAGGGTCAGGAGGAAGAGGCTTGCTTGGTGCAGCCGGACGTATTCCTGCGGGCTGGACGTACAGTCGCAGATGCAGCCATGTGACAGAGAAAGGCAAGCGCTGGGTAAGACTATCTTACTGTGCCGTTTTACTCAAATCATTGGGGATCAATCTATTCCACCATGATTTTCCCTTGATCACAAAATTCATTTGTCCAAGACTTGACTGAATCATAGGCCATGCACTGCACAATTGATTCCTCTGATTCATCCATGCAAATATCACTGTTTTCACCTTGCAAAGAGACTGGGAGAGATAAAACACATGCTGTGCATGCACATGGGGGGGCAAATACTTTTTTACAGCACTGTACTAAGCTTGAACTAAAGTTTAAAGTACTGCTACTATTAAAGTAGGGTTAACACTGTTGCTTTGATATAACTTACTCTTATATAATGCTTAGTATAAAATAATTTTCAAGTGTTTACATCCTTTAATTAATATAATGCAATTTAAATCATAATTCAAATTGTTATTTAAATATTTTTATTTAATTACTGTACTGAATTCAATTTTATTCATATTTTATTTATTGAATCTAATTTTCATCCATCCTCTTTCCAAACCACTAGGCTTGTGAGATAATAAAATTATTGCACTTTCATATATTAATGAATGAAAATTACTTTACTTATGTTGTCTGTTAAACCTAATTAAGCTTGAACTTAAAACATTTAAGCACACATCATGATGAATTAGATGTCAATAAAACATTTTCTTTATGGTGTAGTTTAAAAATATTCCTTATTACATATGGCCTCTTGCTCTCCCCCAGTCTGATGTCACTCCATTCGCTCCCATTCACATGCACCAACCACCAAACCCAGATGACAAAGACAGCAACCCACATGCAACCACGCAGAGACACGGACCACAACTAAAAACATGGAGTGAGTTTCTAAAGGTAGACACTTGGGGCCAAGACACAATAACAGACACAGTCATACTTGGCAGCTGCTCCTTCTACCTTGCACTGCATCTTGCTCTCTGAGGGGATAGGGTCGGGAGGGAGGGGTTTGGTGGGAGGGGCGGGCCAATGCCCAGCCAACTGAAGAACCAGAAAGAGCAATAAAAACCACATTGGTTTGTGCATATCACACACCTCTACATCTAGCAGAACACCTCTAGACATCTCAGTTCCTCACAAGCAGTGTGAGCAGCAATGAGATTTACCTGAGCGGGTTTAACGACAGGATCAGGTGGAAGAGGTTTAGTTGGAGCAGCAGGCCTGTTTTGGACCTAATAGTAAGACAAAAGTGTTGCGGAGGGGGTAGTAGAGAGGGAGTGAACTTTCGTTGCACATGCATGTTACAATAAAGAAAGTTAGCTGGTTTAAGCATGAAAGTAAGCCATTTGCTGGTATTGTTACAGCAGCAGAGTAAGTAAAATTCAAGTATTTTAAAACTCTATGTAGAAACATGTATTCATGCAGGGAAGGTTATATGTGTTACATACAGAAAACAAAAACATTGGCTGTAATTTTACTGCATCAAGCACATTTCTGTCATTTTTATAGGTTGATGTTTGAGTCACTCAGATTTTGTTACACAGGTGAAAGGACCTCAATAACCCAAACATTGTGTATCAAGTCTCAGTAGCCTTAATTCACCTTTCAACTCACATCTATAACTTTGATTTTGCCCCTGTCCTTCTTGCTGATAAAAAAATAAATAATCTACCACAGAGAACATGATACATTCTAGGGTTGGATCATTACCAGTTTGTTATCTCAGTATATGTATCTTTGGCAAAAAATGTAACAGCCTTGCAATACTGATGAAGTGAGACTACAGCTTTAAATAAAAGTATATAATACATTTAATATAATATTAAAATGGTTATTAATAGTTGTACTTATTTTGCTTATTTATTGGTTAAATGTTTTTTTTTTTTTTTTTTTTGAAAAAGTGTTGATTCATTTATGAGCTATTATTTCCAATTTAGATTTATTGACAAATGACAGAATTTAGACTATTTATTTTCAACTTTTCATTTAATTCTTTTGCAAATGCTTTCAATAATAATAATAATAAGAAAAATTAATAATAAGAACTGATTATTGAGTGCCAAATTAGCATACTAAACTGAAGACTGGAGAAACTGAATTGCTGGTTCCATATGCTAAAATTTCAGCTTTGCCATTGCAGGAATACAATAAACTATACGGTAAATTACAGTCAACAGATTTTCTGAAGTTTAGGCTTACAATCAGTGCTTGGTGCTCGTACATCAGTGTCAGTCATCTATCATTTCCTCTGAATTTGGCATTGCTCATGGGTAAGGGTACGTTTAGCTGTAAAGATATGGTCAATACTATATTTTTGAATTAAAATGTTATTCCAGGGTCAGCAAAACTCTGTTTTTGTGACCAAAAAAATTAAACCTTTGAAGACACTTCTTTCAACAACAAAAAAGAAGTGAGAAAATCTTACAGACCCCAAACTCTACCACAAGCTTGCTTTGTCGTTTCCCCTCTCTGGACATGATGATCTCACTGTGAACTCATTTCTGTATTTCTGTACAGACTCTCAGTAACCCTACACCGCATTATAGAAGACGTGCTCCAGTAATTGGATCACAGAGAGGTGCTCTGAAGCAGACCTGATATTCTCTGAATCAGATTCACTGTACCTTGCTGATGGCCTGGGTGAGAGGGATGTCGCTCTGATGGGGCCACTGGTACCTGAGCGGTTGCACCTGATCTCCATTTCTAGCATTTGCAAGCTCCATGGCAGGAGTCCTGTGGTGCAAATACAACATCTTTACAATACTACACTTAAGCTAATGTTACATTTTTCAGCATAACAATATTAAAAATGATGAGAACTATGTTGCTGGTGCTGCTATGCATCTAAATGTACTTCACGTACACCATAAATCAGTACTGTTGTTTAATAGGGAACTGGAGAACTGTGAGAGAAATACCGCTAGCAGGGAGACACGTAACATTTAAAACTAAATAAACATGGTTTTTCCCCTCATTGAACTAGACCTCTGGTGTCTTAAAAAAATGTAGGAAACTCTTATGCTGGAAGTACTACAGTGCACATAACCAGAGAGGAGCTTGTCAATGACAGCCAATGCTAAGCCAGTTTTATCATTTTCTTTCTTTTTTTTATTGTCATTAAAAAGCCCCTGCTGGTGAGAGACAGCTACGTGAGACTAGAGACTGCTATCACGTGGCTAGTTTTGCAACACAAACTGAAGCTCCACATTCAGAAATACCTCTGGTTTTCCTCTTTCACACAGTATTCAATATATGACACAGAGACCCCACTGCACCATGGGTAAAACACAGTAAAACAATATGATTAATGATTGATAATATGATCTTTGACTGTGATGAGTGATCTTATCTTTTATCTGACATTAACACGTGATGTTGTCATTTCTATCTGGCTGTTGTATTTTTATGGCACGTTTTTTGCTAAACAGTTAGAAATGTACGTTTTGTGTTCATTTAGGTTGTTTAAAAAAATAAAATAAATTCTGCAATTTGTAATAAAAGTTTACATTAACTGTGGAGTAACCAATTTTATTATAAATATTACAAATAATTTGTTTATATGTTAAATTGTTTATGAATTATTTAATTTTTATTATTTATCATTTCAAAAAATCCAAACGGTTTTCCTTTTACTAATTAAATTCCTTTTAACCCTTTAATTCAGAAGTTAAAAACATGCTCATCAATAAAAGTCCCTGCAAGCTTAAATCACATTTTTGTAACATATATTTTTAAGTAAACTATATTTACTGTCATTGCTGCTTTACAAGTAAAGTGAGATAAATTGCTTTAATAAAGTGTGTCATCTTTTAACTCCTTAGTCATTCTGTGCTTTTCTCGGTCTTACCGGCTCTGTCGGCTCTTGTTGAAGGGGGTGTGGCCGAGGTACACAAGGCCTCTTCGACAGCGGGGGAAGTGGAGAGCGACAAACAGCAGCGAGACCGGTAACACAAACAGGAAAATGACCAGCAGAGCCACCCGCGCAGGATCTGAATCTGTATACAGAGAAAAAACAGGCTAAACACTACCGCGCCAATGTAATCATGGTGATGACGTGTTACTTTCCGAGTCCAAACGTCTAATGAATCAGTGTGTTTTTGGTACCTCTAGGCTGGCGTGCAGGGCCGCTGTCCACACTGCCACCGGTTCCAGAGTATCTACAATCAGGAGGAGCCCAGCCTTCATCACAGTGACAGTTCTTATTACTGTTACACACCTACACAAACAAAGGCAAAAACAGAGAACAATAATTGCATTTAAAAAATGTAAAAATGTTTATAATTCTCTGAAGTGGCAGTGTCCGCTCCGTCCCTCACCCCGTGGCCATTGCACTTCATGCGGCATTCCTCAACACCAAACATGGACACGTCCCGGCACTTTTGGTCTACACATGCCTGAGAAAACAATGTTCAAACATGCAATACATTTAATACATTTCAAATCGGTTTTAAAAAATTCCCCAGGACTATAATTAAATGTATACAATATTAATTATTGTAAAATATTACAATTTAGAATAACTGTTTCTATTTCACTATATGTTATAGTGTAATTTATTTGTTTGATGGCAAAGCTGAAATTACATTAAAGTAGTTCATTCTTCAGTGTCACATGATTCTTCAAAATTAATTCTAATATGCTGATTAGTACTAAGATATAATATAATATTTAACCCTGGTTTTAATGACCAGTTTGTGGTCTCTTCTGCATAAATACATATTTTACGGACACTCACCTTATTGGGCCCACAGGCCGTCCCCTGTGACACCATGGCTGGGTCAGAAACATCATCACCCAGATTAAAATAGGCGCCCCGGCAGGTGAAGTCACTCTGGTTTAGTTTGACCGTTGTGGTCAGAATCTCCGCATTGGAGCCCAGCAGAGGAAGCTCATGTCCACCCTGACACTGGATCCTACCACAGTGCACATCCCTAAGCAAAGCAGAGCACATTAAAAACAAAGATTATAATCATATTTCCATAAGGTCCGATGTAACTAGACGTAAACAACATCACAGCACAGTTTTGGTGTATTTATGCTTCCACAGCACATGCAAATAAATCACGAAACAGACAGCTTGATAATAAACATCCTAGGAAACAATCATGATCCAATCAGTGGTTGGAAATTTTAAGATTTTAGGCTACCTTATGTGCTTACCATTTCAAACAGGGGATGTAGGAACCGTTGGGCATCTGGCCACAGTTTCCGTATTTATTTCCCTGCTTATTCACAGAGGAGAAGCAGATGGGTGGAGCGTGGGTGGAGTCTTAGAGGGGTGGAGAGAACAGAGATTCAACCACAATAACTCTAGATGAGAATCATCAGATTCATCAGTGTGAAGTACTCACTCAGCCCCCAGAGCATTTGGCACTGCTCGTCCAGACTGGCACACACGCCGCTGTAGCAGTACGAGGACTCATCCTTGCATGACTCTCCGTTTTGCAGAAACACATTAGGAGGACAGTAGGGTGACGTGCCGGTGCAGAACTCTGGCAAATCACACTCTCCCAGCGGCTCCCGACACACTGACCCGGCCCCACGCAGCTGTTGGTAAAAATATGGATGGGATGCGTTGAGAGAGTGCCATTACCTGCACATGGTTACGTGTGTAATCACATGCACCTTTACAAACCTTGCAGTTCTCACAGCAGATGCCATCAGAAGAGCACTGGGCCCCGGGAACCAGTTTACACGTGCTGGCATTGCAGCAAGGGTCATTACATTCCTGAACACAAACACAGACAGGAAGCAGATTACATAGTTGAAGAGTGTATAACTACATTTATTTGTTTTACAATCCTATAGTCTGATGTGTTCGGACAGAGATTTTGTCATTAAATTCTTAATAGCCCTGATGATTAGGGGAGGGAATTTTCTTACATCCAGCAGGCCGCAGTCACACTCCTCTCCTTTCTCCACATACAGGTTTCCACAGCGTGGACCTCCCAGAAGACTCTCAGGCTGAGGCACGTTAAACAGACACATTCCACCCCCGTGCAGGAGACTGAGAGAGAGATCCCGTTCACTGCAGCTGCTGAAGAGCTGACCGGGCATAAACCTGCACATGGGAGCATTTACTGCATACCGGACGATTTATCAACAGCACTATATTTACAAGACAGTCACAAATGCTCACCCAGTAGAGGGCTCCATGATGCAGCCCCCAAGCCGAGGCTCGTTCTGGCACTGGCAGCGTCTGTCGGCTGTATCGTGACTCATTCCTAGGTTGTGACCCAACTCATGTGCCACCGTTGACGCGACACCTAAGACGCTCACCAGGTGATCCTACAGTATAGAAAATACGGGTTAAAGGAATGGGTTATTCTCCGACTCCACTAGAGTTAAACAGCTGAGTTTTACAGTTTTTGAATCTATTCAGCTGATCTCCGAGTTGGAAAATTTCAAAAAAAGTGGCATGTTTCATTAATACTAAAACAATACTGTTTAGTGCACAAAGGTCCAGATTTCCCTCACCACATTCACTCCCCCTGACCGATCCTTTGAGCACATGGAGGACTGAGATGCCATGCCGACCGTCGTTCCATCAAATGATTCACCCCTAACATATAAAAGCAAATTGTGATTTGCCTTAACTGCTAAAATCCCATCCACTGTTGCATATATTTTCCACAGTGCATCTGGACCTACATGATGAGCTGTGCGTTGTCATGCCGTAGTCGTGGTAGAAGCTCCCTGGTCCTCCAATCCAGGAAGCGGTTTAGAGTTTCAGTGGGATTTTTATCCACTTTAATTCTGTCCTGGTCACTCCAGATCTCCAAACCCAGCAGAGCCACACGCACATTCAGTGGCCGGTAGAACTGAGACAGAGGAGCAGACAGAGATTCAGATGCAGACCAACATTCACAAGTGCTTTCAGTACAGTGTTTAGAGACCAGCAGTGTTGTCATTATTAAAGGGATAGTTCACCCAAAAATGAAAATTTTAGTTTATTTGCTTACCACCAGGGCATCCAAGATGTAGGTGACTTTGTTTCCTCAGCAGAACACAAACGAAGATTTTTA
>JAUMHQ010000076.1:12026176-12038375 GCA_032361165.1 Enteromius paludinosus
CCTACATCTTGGATGCCCTGGGGGTAAGCAAATAAACATCTAATTTTCATTTTTGGGTGAACTATCCCTTTAACTTAAATTTTTTTGAGTAATATAAATGTTAGATGAAAATGTAGAAATCTTGGTTTGGCAAATTAAATAATTGTAAGCATAAAAATCAATAAAGATTCTTTTTTAAAAGAAAGAAATTAATCATTGCATTCAGCAAGGAAACACTTAATTTATAAAAAGTTACAAAAGATTTCTATTTAAAAGAAATGTTTCATTTTCTATTCATCAAAGAATCATAAAAACAATGTTTAAATGGGATGGCTGTTAAGAAATCTAATTAGCAAAATTAGCAAATCATGTTACACTAAAAACTGGAGTAATTAAAAAATTAAGCATTTTCATTATAACTCAGCAATATTACTGTTTTTACTTTATTTGCTCAATCAAAAGTATTGGTGAGCCTAATAGACTTCAATTTTAAATCTTAACCACCACAAAATTTTGATCAGTACTTGCACATTTAAAAATAAAACTTACCCAGTCTACTTGGTTTGCCACATCCAACATACGGTAGATTATAGTTTTATTATTCTTCTGATAATTCAGATACTGTGAGAAAGAAAAAGAACACAAACTGATTGAAAACTGAAACCTTACAAATTTTGATATTTACACTGTAAACAATTAAGAGTAGATGTGATGCAGAATATACACCAGTAGAGGGAGCAAGTGTCTCTCAGCTCTGTGTGTGTGAGAGAGATTTCTCTACTCTCTTACCTCTTTATGATCCGCCACCAGCACCAGCTCAATATATTTGGTCTCTGAAAGAATGTCTCTCTTGCTCTGTCTCACAACAGCAGAAAAGGATCATCAGAACAATCAAACAAATGCACATACCTATAAATACACTACTCGGTAAACACACACTGTGCTCACCCTGTGTGTGTGGGGGAGGATCTGAATGGGAGGAATAGAGGTATGTGACACTCCACAATCTCTAGACTCGGATATTAGTGGATGTGTCGGGTAGATCACATGCATCCACCCCTCTTCCATCTCTCCACTCCCTTCCTCTTCTTTTCCGTGCTTTTCTTCCTCAGGATGTAGATCAAAGCTCAGCGTGGCGTTAATGACTATCACTCCCCTGCAGAGAGAAAAAGAAGTGTCATTACTAGCGTCATCACTAACACAGACAGAACATCATGTAACACACACTAGATCAGAAAAATACGAAGCATGTATTACCGTAGCCCAGAGCAAGAGCTGAGCACCACACGGGACTGAGGGTAACCTTGCACTGAACCATGATAGTAACAATGTGTCTGTCACAGAAACAAACCGATGCTAAGTTAATAACGGCGATATTTTGAAAAAAGCACTGTGAAATAAATGGGCTACAAAGTACCACTGGGTTCTCCTTCATGGACACCCCAGTTCCGTTTGGCAGGTAGTAGAACACGTTAGGCGTCTTTGGCAAAAGATCTCTGCAAGCAGACAAATGTTCAGATATGATGATTTATATAACTTCATTAGATGCTGATTACACACACAGGAAATGACTTACTGGTTTTTCTCCAGGTCCAAGATATACAAGCTGCTTCCCACTTGTAAACCACACAGCAATCTGTCAGGGTGACCGTTCTAGAGAGAATGAGAGAGACAGATTACTTGAACAGTGAATTTGTGATATACAGAGATGTAACAAGGCCTATTATCTCCTGTCTATTATCCACCTCAGCAAACACTACAAAAAACTGTCTTTATTCAGATCAGTACAGACGAGATCATATTTTTTCCCTTCAGAAAAGTCACAAACAAAACTTATTTAGGTTTTAATTAATATTATGTTCATTATTTATACCATTACATTACTAAAAGGAATAATTACATTTTATTAGCATTAGAACTAAAAATAACAGTACTGTGAGCTAAAAACAGACACAGTAGCACATGTCAAGAGAAAGACTCTAGTCTAAATATTAATTATGAGTTAATCTAAGTACCCTATACTTGTACACACACCTCTGATTTGGAATCACTGCATCAGCACATGGCCAGAGGAAAAGATGGGTTCTCTGAGAGGATAAAATAGCTAGATTTTAGAGGGTGAACTGGGCTATAAACAGACTTCCCCTCCTCCACACTCTTTCTGAGTCTTTCTCTCATCTCACTTCCTATTCTAAGCACCTTTTCCTGCCATTCTATCACATCCCTTTGGCTCGCACACACATTCAGCAGCCCGATGAAAAAGTGAAACCCCACTCAGCTTCCTGTTATACCACTGCTGCTGTTTCCTGCTTTTCTCCAATGTGGTAATGGGAACAGCTTACTTTATTGACCCCTCCTTCTCTCCGCCAATAAAAGCAGGTCTATCTGACTTCTAACGTGCCAAAAATCAAGGTCACGGTAGTATTGATTGTCTCCCTCTCTTTATGGGTAAACCGAAATGGTGAACTAACACACCCCTGTGGAACCCCTGTACTACTCATTACAACATCAGATCATTTAGATTATTTATCTAGTTGTTTCCTGTTTAAGTAATAACAGTTGATTATAAAAGGGTTAACTCGTAAAGTAACTAATTTCTCTAATATTTAATGTGTTTGAATTGAATTAAACGTAGTACTGAAATCAATAAAAAGCAACCTAGTGAGTTTTCCAGATACTTTAAAATGAGATTAACATAGAAATTGCATCGTTAGTACTAACATTATATTTATTTGCAAACTGATACTGATCTACAAATGGCTCCACATCCTTGTGCAGCTCTCTCATCATGACTTTCTCAAATGTTTTCATCACATTCAGTGTTACTGCCATCGGCCTTATTAGTCATTATGTTTTTTCCTGAGGGCATGATTTCTTTGGAATTGGAATTACAATTGATTTCTTCAAGGGTTCAGGAATTGTGTGTGTATCAATTGAGAGCTAAAAAAGGCGATGTCCGACTGACATGAGCTTATCAGCAAATGTCTTTTAAAAAAAAAAAATCATGTGGTACCATCTGGTCCCGTTGCGTTGCGTTGAGTTAAAACCTTTTTAACACCCCCTAAATCTATTAATATTTTGTCTTCGCTCATACAGTTTATTTTATCTAAAATTTCACCACATTCCATAAAAGTATCCGTCTGAAATCTCATATAACATTTTTTTTGAGGTGCCCTAAGAGGTGAAGGTCAAGTTCATTCTTAAGAGTATCTGGATGTAGCTCAAATAAACTGAGCAAATTGATATTCGCCAATAGATTCCTATTTCTTTTAAATATTCTATAGTAGTATTCATGCGCCGCTCTTCAGTGGCAGTGCATCCAAGCTATTTAAATTTACAGCCCCGGCAAAAGACATTTTAACCCAAGTTTCCCTCTTCCACGTGGCTGTGTGCAACAAGAGTGTTGACCGGAAGTCCAAATTACAAACAAGTGACTTTTATAAACAGGTTAATTTTAGTGGATCAAAATCATAAAGAGCAGGCACACAGCCAGATTCACAAACGAATAACTTGTCTGAACTGAACCTTTTTAATGAATCATTTAGAATCACTCACAAGCTCATCTAAATAAATAGCAACTGAACTAGATCTGTTTAGTCTTGGGGAACTCAAAGCGTTATGTAATGTACTTAATAAATTATTTCATAAGTAGACAAAATATACATAACAGACTGAAATACTTGAAAGAATCAGAATACGGTTGTGAATCTATAAGCTGTATGCATGATCAGGACATGTATATTGACAGCAAGTCCTCCTAATTCTAAAATCTAACTTTTATTTGTTATAATTGCAGTTGCTCTCTTACATTGATGTAAAATAACCTAAAAATTGCTTTTGGCAAATATTTAAAGACTGCATCACCTACAACAGTAGCTTAAAGCAATGCATAAATAGCTGTTGGGTTACTGGTTTACTAACATTATTTTCTCAGTTGTTTCAGAGCAGGAGCAAGTTATTATTTTTCGATGAAAAGTTACAATGACTAAATTCTTCTTACACCAAATTAATGCAAAAAAGCACCAAAGATCTGAATTAGAGTAAACGGGGTCAATTTTGATTTCTTGTCTCAAGTACAAGACAGATCTCGAGTACAATGTCAGACCTCCTAAGGCGCTCTCAGATCTCAACCAGTCGCTTGCCAAAGCGTTAAATGCTCTTTAAGATCTTGCGGGGTTGCTGAAAAGGTTCACCAAAAGGTCATAAGTCTGACATCACAAGCGCATCACTCTGAACCACATCTGCAGTCTTTTACTGAGCTGCACAACACACCCATACAAACACTTTCTCCCAGGACACAACCTCTGGGCTGTTCTCAAAAACTAAAGCCCTCAATCAACCATCAGATACTGTTCCAGCATTGTTCAGGTTTCCTACAAATCCACAGGCATCTATTTGTAGGCTATACATTTATTGCTATCAGATGGTTCTAGTGAGCGCCTTTCCTACAAAGTCCTGGGAACACACTGCAGTTCACTGGGAATGGGTGGATCGCTTGTCGAAGAACATCCAGGGCCAAGTCAAACTAGTGACTGAGGCAAAGATGAAGAAGTGGGTTTGAATGTGTATACTTTTCAGATCCCATGCACTATGCCAGAAACAAAACCGGAGGGTTTTAATTTACTTTTGGACATGGTTTTCAATTAATATCACGAATCAAGTGAGCATCTAAAACCCCTAAAGTTTTGTCCTTTTCTACATCCCTGAATATTTTTTCGCTCTCATTTATTTGACTGTAACACATTACACAATATTAATTTTTATTTTCTCAGGCCCTCCTTTTTTATTTACAACCTTCTTAAATAAGCTTTTTTGTACTCTCTTAAAAAAACTAAGTCATGCAGGTTTGGAACGACATGAGGGTAAGGAGATGATGACAGATTGTTTTTTTCATGGTGAACTATTCCTTTAACCACTCCATCCCTGAATACTTATTACTGCTTCTCTCTTTTCTCTGCCTCAGCCAATCTGTTCCCCTTTTTCTCCCTCTATTCTGTTATTGCCTTCTGCTCCGCCCTCTCTCCATTTCTCCCCCTCTTTACAAGCCTCTCTTTTTCAGTCTGAGGTAATGTCCCTGAGCACATGTGATGACCTCAGCAGCTGATGAATGCTGGGTGGGGTACTTTTACTGAGTCTAGCTGAGTGTGACAAAGAAAAGGAGCGTAATAGAAGGGCAGAATAGGAGAACTGCACCAGAACTCATGGTTTGCCTGCTTCTTAACCTTGGCCCATATGAGCCCTTCTCATATGGGTTTGGTTTTGATTCAATTTTCTGATTATTATCATTATTAATGTCTAGAATTTTTCCAATAACAAATGAAATTGACTTTTTTTTTTTTGTCAAATACCACAAATATTCAAATCTGTATCTACACTTATCCAATCAATAACTGCAATATCAGTTCTTGTTTCATGCAGCTGTACATGGAGAAATTAAAGACATGTGGCTAAGTAAATGAGTGATTCATAAGTGTTGGTGATTCACTAAAAATAAAAATCTCAAGAGCTAGAGAGACTTCACTTGTCACATTACATATTTTTTTTTATCCTTATATATATATATATATATAAAAAAACAACAACAACCAGCTCATAAAAGACATTTATCACAGAGCCAACTCTCAGACAAGAATCAGAATAAGTTGCCAGAAGTTAAATATATGAAGTTTCTATAATATATAAAAATATTATAGAAATGTAAGTTCCAGGAAAGCTGCTTAGCAATGATTTGTATCATAAAAAGCGCTAATCAAAATAAACTTGAACTGAATCTGGTTCCTAGTCCTAGTAGCCACAATATTTTTGGGTAAACAGTCCCTTTAAGCTGTATAAGCCATTGTCAGGTTTTAGATGAGATGAACACGCTCTCTAAGTGCCATATTAATATAATTTGAGTTCCAGTTTGTGGGTGGTGGATGGCTTACGGACAACGTTTATAATCAACAGACTGTATTCATTGGTACACAGACACATACGCACATAAAACCGCACACACACACCCAAGCCATCACCCGCCTTTCCTTTCCATGGCAAAACAGGCTAAAAACAGACCGCCGTTGCCTCAGTTTTTGTGATTCAACCAGGCACAGAGGGGCTGTGATGGCAAAATAAATAAATCAGCTTGTAACCAAGTAAGCATTTTTTTATCACACTGTTGAGAGAAGTGACAAAGAGAAATAAAATACATTATGAGACAGTGAATGAGTGATTAGAGGTCAAGAGAGGGAAGTGGGTCTGTATCTGTCCTGTCCTGGAGAATGTAGGTGTGTTGAAATATTCAGCTGGAAACTTCCTTCCATAAAGCATGATCTGAGAAGTGAGGAACTAGAGGCAACATTAAGGGGATGGACACTTCCTGTGTAGCTGAGAGCAACTCTGAAGTCATGTCCTGCTAAATTCCCCCATTCTACACAGACACACACACACACACACACACACACTTTTAATACTAGTTCCAGTAAGGAATTTTTTACACACAGGCATGTTATTAGACAGTGCAAATCTCACCTGTAATGCATCACTCAGGCTTCTCCTAAGTCCATCAACAATAGCAAACGGCCTTGTCTTTGCCAGAGGCTTCAGGTCTCTTCTATGACTTGTGACTGTAGGAGATAAAGAAAACTTTAGTTTTTAAACTATACCTAGTGTCTTATGAACTGTCAAACAAAAAAATGTGCCCTTTTCCCTGGTTAATTTCTTTTTACTTAAGTATTTTAGTCAAGTCAAGTCACTTTTATTTATATAGCGCTTTTAACAATACAGATTGTAGCAAAGCACTGATCATTATCAAATAGAAGAACAGAGAGATGGGAATGTATAATGACGGGAGTTAAACTTTATTTATCAAATGCAGAGAAGGTCTCTGTAGTCAAGACGACGGTAATCACTGGAAATCAGGTGTCCCCACCTGAATTAATTTTAGATTAATTCCTTTTTGATTGATGCTATCCAATAAGACCGATACAAAATAAATAAATAAAAGCCAATATAATAGTTTCATTCTGTTAACACAGGTTATAATTAAATTAGTCGAAAATGTCCTTACTCTCTGAGTCAAACACTTAATACAATTATGAATGCTGGCACCAGGAAGCATCTTAAGTATTTTGTAACAAGAAATCAAGCGAACAATTACGCAAACAAGAAATTACGCAAAACTAAGAAAGGCCAAGGAAAACTTTTTGTAGTGTACATGTATATAAGTGCTACATAACACCTTGTAGGGCCAAAGGGGAAAGGCCATAGCATGCCATGTCATAACGTAATATAATAGATATCTAGAATTTAATACAGAAAAAGAAAGAAAGAAAGAAAGAAAGAAAGAAAGAAAGAAAGAAAGAGAAACTTTGGTGTTATTGTGAAAAAAAGCCTGTGGTATTTTATACTGCTTACTGAAAATGGGTCAGAACAAAAGAAGGGTTAATCTGTTCAGCTGAAAGAAGCATGTTTTTTGAATGTCAAATTAGGTGAAACTAACAAGTAAGATTCTATCTTGCGTTATTTGTTATAAACCTATCAATTACAAAGAATTAAAGTTGTGTTACTGAAATTTTGTGTTTTTCTCTATTAATGCATGTTCATCGCACGGTGTTAGGATAGTTTTGCTCAAATTCACCCTCATGCACCTAACAGGAACGTGCTTGTGAGTAACCACTATAATGCTTGCTGTGTTGTGAGGGCAGCTGTCGTTTTGTCTGTGACTGACAGCATGCATTTACAGCAATGGTTTGCATGCTGGATCAGAAGCACCATATAAGCTTTGGTTGGTCTGGCTGGAACAAACAGCTGGAACTACCAGCCAAAAATGTGAACATTTTGACATTTCAGCTCTAGGATTCTCAGCAAACCGTTTAATATACTTGGAAACAAGTCAGAATTGGAAATCCTGAGCATTTCGGATGTGTGGCAGCTTTTATACAACAAGCTTCCTTTCCAGCAGCCCAGATCGAAGAGCAATTATGTTCAAGAATGAATAGTCCCACATTATACTGTTTGAGCAGTTTACAAACATCGGGCCTGTGATTAGGTGGGTAAATGATAGTCTAGGCTAAGCAGACTAATAAAGAACAGAGCCTGTGACTTATCTAGACTGAAATAGCTGAGCTGTCTGTTGTGTTTCTCTGTTTGTTTGTTTTTCTTTATATACTTATTTTTTTGGGGGAAGAGAGGGGGTATTTCGGGTTCCTGTCCCTTACGAAAATTAACCATGGTTTTTCTACAAATATTACAGAATAATAACACATATTGACCATGGTTTTGCTACACTAACCATAGTGTAAGCATGGTATTTGAAGTAAAACTGGTTATACAAATGGTAGTCAATACACCAAAAAAAAGGAAAAAAGAAAAAACATGGTTACTTCACTTTTCGCTATAATAAGACCATGGATAATCCTTTAAGGAAAGTGACACATTAGCGAACAGTTCTTAAAGGAACTAACCATATTTTTAGTTTGAAGAACATTTACGTTTATAAGCAACCTTTAGTGCACTGAAAATGTTCAATGGATGTTAAAGGTTCTTGAAGGAACTATAAAAGCTAATACATTTTTTTTTTTCTTGTCTGAACGTTTTACAAACAAAACAGAGCGTTATATGCAAATGCATAATTATATAAATAACTGCCTTGATGCAACAATTACTCAATGAAATATTCAAAGCAGAGCATCCCATACCATTGTGAGAGGAGTGAGTTATCCGTGCGAAGCTGCTGTCATCCCCGTTTAGGGTCAGAGTTAGGGTCCCCCTGAACATCATCAGCGGGGTGCCTTCAAATAGAAGAACAGTGACGAGAGTTCGCCAAAAACACCTAAACAACTGATGATGGTGCTTCATGGTCCAGAGACGCATGGGTCGGTCTCTTCAAGTAGAGTATCGAATCAGTACGCTTGTAAAAATCAGTCACGCGTATCGCGTTAAGACGGCCCGCGGTCAGACGATGTCACACGTGAAGGTGCACCTGGCCATTCACCTGCTGCTGGACACAGAACTGCAGTCCGTTCTGAACGCGTGTCCTCGGCCCAGTGTGGGGTCTGTCAGAGCAACCCACATCCTGCTGAAAACCTCAGCTCAGTCCCAGCAATAACAATGGCTACTCTATTTCGCTAAGAGATGCAGAGGCATCGCCTGTACAGATCACCTCGTAGAATAAGCTTTCTCTATGAGGAGGGTCGCGCAGTGCGCAATCCGTCCGCTCGCCAGTGCTAAACTGAGGCAGTATAATCGCATTTCTCAGTGCGTCCAACCAGATGGGATTTCCTCTTTCGCGTTAACTCTTTGTTGTCCGGTCCGGTTCAAATCTGTTCCAGTGATTTTACGCATTGGTTCATCAACAGCTGGAATAGTAAAGAAAAATCCTGGGCGTAGCCTACTATTATTAAAGCTCGGGGTGGGGGAGGTAGCCTACTACAGGACGTCAAAACAGAATTGGGAAGATCTGAAAATGTATTTATTGTATTGAGCGTTTTCCAAAAAATTGGACGTAAAAGTTAATTGCAAGGTAAACAGAAACCGTGAACCAGTAGCCTGCGCATGCACTTTCCGATATCAATACGAACAAAAACATAAGAACCCTTATGTTATTATTTAAGACTTAATTACCAGTTTATATATCAAAAGTATCAATTATCATAAATAACTGTTTTGTTTCAAAGGTTTAAAAAATGACCTTTCTTGAAGGTTGCTTAAGATGAATAGGTAACTTTTTTTTTAATCCATTTTACTCGTGTATGGCCTTTAACATCATGTGCAAGGCATTTATCATTGAAAACTGTTACTTTACTTAAAATATAAATTTATGCAGCTGTGAAAATGTTGCATTTCAGAAGATGAAGTTCATCAGCAGCCATAATACACATCCGATTCAGAGCCGCTGTCTTGCTGTCCACCCTGGTCAGGAGGGAAGCAGGCGTAGCAGATGTTGTCCAGGTCTGTCCAGCATTGCTGACAATAGATCATTGTGCAGCGTACAGAACTGCACTCCACAGCCTGGTTCTGCCTCACAAACCCATCACACACCCAGCACCAGCGAAGCCTACAGCCCACACACTTCAGTGGGGCCAACACAGCCGACAACACCTGGTAGAAAAGAGGGAGAGATCAGACTGTAAACGTATATTTTGGGATTTATTTAATTAAATAGGCCAAAGTGTTACATTTGCTGAGTGATTTACTTGGCATGTAACCCTAAGAAAGGCCACTGTTGTGCATTCACTACTACAGCTGGAGAGGTGCGCCTACTGTAGAATGGTTTAATTGTTTTTGTTTGCTTGTCAGATAGATAATCTCCCACAAAATAGTTGGCAGTTTTAAAAAATATGAAATTCTATTTTTCACTGAATGTATGACCTAAATTAATTCTGTTCTACAAATGCAAAAATTTGTAACAAAATTAAAAGATCTGAAAATTCTAAGCAGGTTGTAAACTGAAAATTTGCAAAAGGTTATGTTTTCTCTGTAGGTCACAATGCTGATGTATCACAAGCACCTTCGTAAATGTCTGTTTTTGATTTCTCAGGCGATGTTGTTGTCTTTTGAGGAAGGAGATACGCTTTTGGATCTGTAGGTTGTAGAGGAAAAGAACCCGTCTCTTTTCTCTCTGAAAAAACAGATCAGATAACATTTCAGATTATTTTAATATAGCACTACAATGTTGGATTGCAGAAATAAAAACACCACCAGTGTTCACCTCTTTATGAATGAGATCATATGTGTGCCACTAGCTGAATCAGGCTTTGCGGGGTCCCTGTAATCCTCCTCATGCCGGCACGGGCCCACAGAGTGTTGCAGATCTAATGCTATTACTTTAAAACCCTCTTATCTTATTAGTACTTTACCCACACATACACTAGAACACATATTTCACTCATTATGTGTGAGAAAGTATAACTTGCTGAATTAGGTTATCAGTTACAATCGTGACCAAAAGGATAATATTGCATAAGAAATTTACTTATACACACGGATTAGTGGCACATGTTCAGTCGAACTGAGCCAAGAACCCAAAGACACAGTGTTCAGTCATTGAAGTTTCTATTATTTTGTTATTAACCTAATTATTATCTAATGCTACTCTAAAACACAAGTGATGAATCTGGACCATATCAAAGCAATCTCAAGCAATCTAAAAAAACGAAATGAAAACTGTTTACTTAAACTTCTTAATAGGATGACATCGGATTAAGTAATTTTGCCTGCTATTGTGCTTTTTGTTTGTTTCAGTTATGCTAGGAGAGACCTTTAGCATTTGTTTTGCTGTACCAAGAGTACAACGGCAAACAACAGCCTAAGCAATAATAAATATTCTCCTGCTAGGAGAAATTAAATGTACCTACTATGAAAAGTGTTCAGGGACCTCATACTAGAACTGATGTAGGATGCTATAAAATGGTAAAAAGTTGGTAAAAAGGCACAACTAAACATTTTTATATTGTAAAATACTATATTGGAACTCATCGACAGGGCATTAGCTTGATAGCTGCCATACACACATTAAATTACTGCAAGTCCAACAGCTATCATTCCTGCATCTGTCTGGTTATGTAATCCAAAACGTGATCAGCATTAGAAAGCAGCAGCACATGCTGAACAGTGAGTCATTTAAGCTCCTTAGCCAAAGAAAGCATAAGAAGCTTCTGATATTTATGACAGACCAATATTGTTCATGTTAAATGCTGCCAGGAGAACTAGCTTCTGTCTCTCGATCCAAACAAGCTGTCCATCTCGCACAATCAGATATTCATAAGGTGCTGGGCTCTTTAGATCAAAATCACTGCAATGGCTGCTGAACAGGGCAGGACTGTTCAGTGGATATGGTACCTTTGGGAAGTAGAAGGTGGTGATGACCCTCCGCAGACGATTGGTGTACACCTGCAGGCAGCACATGAGGCACATCAGTAAAAGGGGGATGAAGATCCACAAGTAGTTTGACTGGTTCAGTGCATGTGGCTGGGGCAAACATTCTATACACACATAAACAAACACACAAGGACAAAAGAAGGAAAATGATGAGAAGTGAGTATGCAAGGAAAATACCTATTGCAATTTAGCATGTAAACATCACAACATCAGATATTAGATGGTGATCATTCTATCAATTTAAAGGGATAGTTCACCCAAAAATGAAAATTTGATGTTTATTTACTTACCCCCATGGTATCCAAGATGTAGGTGACTTTTTTTCCTCAGCAGAACACAAACGAAGATTTTTAACTTTAACCGT
>JAUMHQ010000076.1:12038475-12049758 GCA_032361165.1 Enteromius paludinosus
CGTTTGTGTTCTGCTGAGGAAACAAAGTCACCTACATCTTGGATGCCATGGGGGTAAGTAAATGAACATCAAATTTTAATTTTTGGGTGAACTATCCCTTTAAGACTATCCATCCATCCATCTCACAATATTTTTCTTAAAATTATACAGAATACAAAAAAGTTTGAATCAAGTCTGTATGTGTTACAATAGAGGCTTCTGGGCCATCTCCTCCGCATCACCAGAAAGAAGCCTCGCCGGACTACTAACCAGCCCATTCGGACTACATTTCCCATACTGCCACACACCTGGGACTAATCTTGCACACCTGTTCCTCATTACCACACCCACTGCTCGTTATCCCCTCTATATAAACCGGACAGTATAGTTCACTCATTGCAAAGTCTTGATTTGCTACGGTAATCATTATTGAATGTTTTCCTGCCTATTGTTATCGTAACTTTGGACTGTTTATCGACTCTGATTGTTCTCTGCCTGCCCCAACCTTGCTGCTCATCTGTTTGTGATTTGGATTGTCTGCGTTGAACTGTTTACCGGAATTTCGATCCTGCCTGTACAAGCATTCCAATAAACGCTGCATATGGATCCCACTCAGCCTAGCTTCTCATTGCATTATGTTAAGACCGACACACTCTAGCTAGGACACTAAGCAGTTAAAAACTTTGTGGTTGGTAAAAACATTTTTTAATTTATCTGAATGAAGTCTTTCATGCACACAATTATATTTTGGGATGTATATTTAATAAAAGAAAAATACAGTAAAAACAATAACATTGTGAAATATTATTATAATTTATTCTGGTGGTGAACAGGCTAGATTTTCAGCAGCTGTTAATCCAGTCTTCAGTGTCACACAATCCTTCAGAAATCATTTTAACATGCAGATTTAATAAACATATACATTATTGTGCTGCTTGATATTTTTTGTGGAGTTCCTTGATTAGTTTTTTCTTGTATTCTTGGATGAATGAAAACAATGAAAGTCTTACTGACCTCGAACTTAAGAGTATATGGACAAAAATAACCTATTGCTGGATCAAGTTACATGGCAAGTAAAAATAATACAGTGGCATGCGTGCTGTCACACTAGTGTTATAAATAGTCCTCTCATCGGCCGTCCACATGTGCATTGCCCTGTGCTGACCGGTCAGTTTAGACCAATCTGGATGAGACACACAGACACAATCAGAGCTTTGAGTTTAACTCTGATCAGATTATATAGACGGCTAGACTGAAGACGTCACTTGGCCTCAGAAGAGAACCAGTCATTGCCAACAGTCACATGCAAAGGCAAGCAATGAGAAGTATAGTGCCTCAGAGTATATTCACAGTCTGTGTAACACTGAAGTTGAAGATCTCTCTACTTTTATTTTGTTCTGAATGCTAGGAAGAAACCTGATATTTTTTGAGATGGCATTTTGAAAGAAACTGAAACCAGTTTGGTCGGGCTGTTTGAGAGACCTTGAATGATGTTGAGTATCAGAGACCTAGCAATACAATATTACATCGATATCTGGGTCATGATGCAATAACATATTTGATGTATATTTATTCCAGCAGTGGTGCAGAGATTATTCTTTTCTTCTAGATCTTTGTTTCTGTTTCATCTGCATAGGGCTTCTGTGACAGCACAGTTTTCTTAGCTTTGCCCTGAATAATGTTCAATCTCCTTTTCCCAAAAGTATTGATTGAAAAGAATCTTGCTGTTATATATAAAACTCAAATGCTGAGTATTAAGACTCAAATAGGAAATCACCTACGGATGTTAGTGGATTGCACATCAAGATTGGAGGAGGTGTTGAAGGCACCAATGGTTTTCCGCAGAAGTCTGGCTAACAGGGAATCTCCTCCAATTGCAATGTCTATGTGATGAACACCTACAGATGTAGAGAAAAACAAAGAAAACATACAGTAATATTTGAATGTACAGGCAGTCTAAGGCAAATGGGTATGTCAATGCTTTTATTTCTGGAGGAAAATATTGTTTATGCATTTAAACAAGCGTGTATTTGTGCTCACTAGTAACTGAGTATGTAGTGAAAGTGTGTCTTCGAATGAGGTCAAAGATGTTGTACAGGATTCCATCAACAGCAAGCAGAACACACACAAACAGAGCCAGAGCTGCAACCTGCAGGAAGCCCACAATCTGCACAAAAGACACAACCTTTCAAAACTCAAATCAACAAGACAACTGTAAGTTATTCATTCATAGCCTGATTTCACCAAAACTTTGCCTCTGTGGCTCAACTCAAACATTTCTCTGTTTCCTTAAAGGGATAGTTCACCCAAAAATTAAAATTTGATGTTTATTTGCTTTCTTAATGGGGAAACATCAAATTCTTACCAAACTTTTTGCTAAACTTACATTTTAACTTCACTTCAGAAACGTTTCCTTTGTTTAAATAGTGTAGGTGAGATCAGATTCTAAGGGTTCATCTCAGAATGCTTGCTGTTTCAGAACTTCTACCACAGATGTATTGGGTCTTGTCTAGTCTTTGGCCCAACATAGCTATGATGATTCAACCAATAGCACGAGTTTGAGAAACCTGTTTAAAAACATGGCATGTCCAATTGTGTTTGATGTCATTAGCAAACAGAACTGGCACACTTCACTTTTATGTCTGCTCCGTTAAATACACAGCCTGAACATCAGAACAGTGCTAAACTCAAGGACCATTATAGCATACAGTACCACAGACATGAGCTCGCTGGGGTGGATAGATAAGCTCCACGGGTTGATCAAGCTCTCTTGCTCCGCTTTTTTGAGTGGCAGCAAATATCTCTTTCCCTAAAACAGATACTAAAATGAGCACAAACACAGATACAGATCTGTGTAAATGTAAGGTTTTAACTTACAGCTCTCATTCTGCGAGCATCAATCTGTCTGAAGTAGGTTGTTATGTAGACATTGTCAAAATGAATGTCTCTGCAATACAGATGAACATATCCAAATGCTCTGCAAAGCAAAATTAAATAAAAATAAATAGAACAACATTTCATGCAATACTATTAAAATTTATATGAATATTATATTATATGTATACATTACTACATTTCAAAAGTTTTAGTTTAAGAAGATTGTTTAAGGAAATCAAATACTTGCCAAGGCTGTATTTATTTGATCAAAAAACAGTAATAACAGTATTATTTTGAAATAATATTGTAATGTGTATTTAATTGATGAATGAGAAAATGTTCAGTTTGGGGTGGAATAACCTTTAACCTCAATATATACTTTTTTCAGGGTTTTATTTTTTTTTTATCAAACAGGAAGAATTTATCTGATTTTTTTTTTGTAACAATGAAAAATCGTGAATCAATTAAATGCATGCTTGCTAAATAAAAGTATTAATTATATTCCAATTAATCAAATAATATCCAAATGCTCAGACAAATTTAAATAAAATTCAACCGAACAACACTTTATGGAATATTAGATTTATACTGTATGTTAAATATATATATTTATATTTACAGTTCAAAAGTAAAAAAAATATCATACTGAACGATGCTGCATTTATTTGATCAAAAAACAGGAAAAACAGTACTATTGTGAAATATTGTAATTTTTAAAATGTATTTTATAACATATTTTTAATTATTTTAACATTAAATTATACTTGTGGTATCACATATTTCACAAATAATTTTAATATGAAACATTTCTTATTAAACTCAACATTTAAAACTTTTGTTGTAGTTTAAAAATATAATTTTCATTATATTTATTGGCAAGCATTTTCTAGACATTTTCTTGTTCATATTGTTGCTTAAAATATATTGCATTACTCGAATACTACAGCAGATAAACTGACAGTTTTTTTATACAAGACATTTCACTTGTATAACATCCCCTAAGGGCAGTAGGGCACATATAGCACAGCAGTCCTAATGAAAGGAGTGAGAACTTACGAGGTGAACACAGTGATGAAGGTGAATGAGAGAAGGAAGTTAATCACTCCAGCTATCTTCTCAGCAATGACTGATTTCTCTTCAAACTCACGGATGAGCTCCTTAGAGAAATTCTGGAGGATGTCCACTCCAAAGACTGACTGCTGCTCCAATTTCTTTAAAACCAACCATAAAAAGAATAGTTTTTAAGACAAACAAACAAACATCTGTATTAAAAATGAGAGGGTTTGCTGTACCTCAAGCATTACATCGGTTGTGAAGTGTTCTGCAAGCCTGTTGATGGAGTCGTTTAGTTTATCGAAGGTTTGACCAAAGTTTCCCTCAACTGGGATCTTCTCGCTGCACCATGATGTCATCACTGTGATAAAATAACTTGATACACCCAGGAAGTCCTCACTGTTTAATGTTAAGCTCAGATGCAACATGTAAATCTTACCTCTCATAATATCACACAGAAAGTGGAACTGCATAGGTACACAGAGGAAGTGGTTTATAAGAGGGGCTTGAATGGTGTTCATACACTCATCCCACTTAACACTGAACCAATCCTGACATCGGCTTACTCCCTGCTGCACAAGAACTGTTACACACAACATCATTTATATCAAGCTAAGCTTAAACGCTCAATCAATAATAGCCTCTTTTCTTTACACTCACAGTCACAGCGAGCTCTGGTCTTCACTGCATACTCCTCCTGGGTGCTGTTGGCTGTATGCACAGACTCCTTACCAAGAGAGTCATATCCATACTGACCCATTACCTCATCCCGAATCTTCTGGAACTGTCTGCTTACATTTTGAGCCTCTTTCTGAAATTCCTCACTGTCATTCTGTAAAGAAAGGCTTTTGTTGGACACATTTCCAAGATTTCAATAGCAAATTGTATATTCACAAT
Source organism: Enteromius paludinosus (assembly GCA_032361165.1). NCBI lineage: Eukaryota > Metazoa > Chordata > Actinopteri > Cypriniformes > Cyprinidae > Enteromius > Enteromius paludinosus. The sequence continues at coordinate 12,043,282 of JAUMHQ010000076.1, forward strand.
CTGTGTCAGTGTTTATTTTGTTAATGAAAACTATGACCAAAAATATACATTATGTGTGTGCTATGTATTTGTATACTGTGGGGGGGTGGAGATTATGATCAATCATGATAAATCTTTGCCCTGCAAAATTATTTTTTTACCAAAATCGCTCTATATTTTTGGTCACTTCTGCTGTTTGTTGCAACTAACTGTTAACTGTAATGGATGTCCACTGTATTATTTGTGACTGTGTTTTTTTTTGATAAATGCACTAACGCAACCTCTGTGTGACAAAATACTTTTGTTGTTGCTTTAACAGAAAACCTTTAGCATATTTAAGAATAACTGTGATTATGTAATTTTGAGTTTTACAATTTTTACGTTTTCAGAAAACAAGATGAACTGGCATGCTTCACGTTTTTTGTGCTAATAAGTGAAAAATGATTTTGATTATCAGCTTACCAATATACAGCATTTCTATTTAAGTCATTTCTCATTCTAGACAAATATTCACAGACATTTAGTCAGCTAACACTTGACAAGACAAAAAAAGGACAAAAACTAAAAAGGTTTGACTGAGGACTAAGACTATAGTAAAAACAGCTGACAACACAAAGACTGGTGTCAGGACTCACCACTATCTCCTGCACTACTTGCACGTAAGGCTCTGTCAGTATTCTCCACATCACCTTGCTGTGTGTGATCTGCAGGTCTATGTTACAGCCCATGGAGGAGGCCACATCCTGCACATTATGCTGGATGTTTGCAATGGGGCCTGATGGGAAGAGGATGGGTCAAAAACTAAAAAAAGTTTTTCATTACTGTCCAAGTTTCTGAGATCTGTGCTTTGTAGTGTTCATGTTCCTAGGATTTTAACCTTGGTAAATTCCATGCAGCACATAAACCATCAAGAATGTCCGACCTTGAGATCCAATCATACTAGGAAACATCAGGAGGACGGAGCAGCGGAACAGGGAGGAAAACATACCTCCAAGACTACACAGACCTGCACAAACACACAATACAGCTCATGCTAAATACTGAATAATAAATGACTGGCGTCAAATCTGTACTTTCTTCAGTGTACCTACCCACAAACAGAGATCCAACAACAACATGTTGCACTGTTGTCATGGAGATCTTTTGCATGAGTCCGAAAAACAATCCTTTAAAAACATGTTAAGACAAGATCAGCATCCTATGTTCGATATATCTGTAATATAATGGTAGATATTTAATGAAATAATACAACTTAAACATTTGTGGTCATCAAGATTTTCCTATTCTTTTTTAAACAATACTTTTAATCAGGAAGGATGCATTCAATTGATCAAACGTGACAGTAAATACACTTATAATGTTACACAAGATTTACATTTCAAATAAATGCTTTAAACACATTTTTTTTTTGCTTAAACAATCCTATTAAGACTGCATCATTATTTCCACTATAATATTAAGCAGCCTATCGGCACGAATCAGCATTTCAGAATGATTTCTGAAAGATCATGTGAAACTGAAGACTGGGTGGGGTAAGTGCTGCTGTAATTACATTTTACAATATATTAAAATTATTTTAAACGGCAATAATATTTCATGAAATTATTTTTCCTTTTTTGATTAAAGAAATATAGTATAATTGAGTATAAAGGTCACTACTTTCAAAACCATTAACAAAAGATTACCTAAAATCGACCCTAAACCTTTGAAGGGTAGTGTAAACCAGGTTTCGCAGAGTCACTTACCCACTCCACTCAGAGCACCAAATACAGCGCCTGTGACACGTCGAACCACAGGAAACTGTGACAGTGGGCCAAACAGGAACTTATAAAGTCCCGGTGGCACAATACGCTTACACACCTTCTCCAAAGCTGGAAAAAGTCATAATATACAGTATGCACGACAGTTTGTGAAGTAGACAAATATTGTTTTTTAAAAATGTAAGATAAACACACTTGAGTGGGGTAATTTAGTTCGGGTTTCCCTGAGACTCTCCATTGCTGGTTTCTTCTTCCCTGCTACCAAACAACCCTGCAAAAAGAAAGCACTTTTAAAAGATGCAGCCGTGAGTCAGTTAGAATGAGGTCTCATGGATGTAAAGTAAACAGCCGTTTTAACATTTATTAAAGCCAAATGTACTAGTATCGGTTTTGGACTTGGGTCCTAGACCCTCTTATACCCGTCCACATGTATCAAAGTCAAACTTTGATCTAAAATTGATTACATTTTTCACTGAAGAGCAGTTCACTGAATCAAGAAGCCCTATAGTGGACAGGTAAGTCTAACGCGGCGAGGTTTTAGGGTTGTTTATCTTTCTCTGTTTTTTATCGTTAAAAAATACGTTGCTTTTCTACACTTCTCTTTAGGATGACCCCAAAGGCACCTTATTTAAAGTGTCTCGATAGGAGACTGTGGCGGTTGCGACGCAACTCGGCGGTGCGTCAGCTGAAGCGCAGTCTTGCTGGGTTTACTCTGGGTCTGTTCCTCGCGTCAGTTTATGGCTTGACAGCGCTTTACATCCAGAACCACAATCTCTGGTTCTGCGTCATCACCACCAGCATCCTCGCCGCCTGCGCGGGGTTTGGTACTGGCCTCTCGGACCGCGTGCGCGCCAACGTCATGCTGATGTTCCCAATGCTGTGCTCGAGTAAATAAACGCCCCTCAATCTCTTTCTTAAACTATATTTTATTTATTATAGTTGATAACTATTTGTAAACGTTTACATGAAATGTTTGCTGATAATTGAGTATTAACGCGTGAAGATATTCGGGACACCGGGGCTAACGTTAGTCGTGACACGATTTCTCTACGTATTTCGGTTGTTGTTGAAAGAAATTTCAGTGTGGACACATAAACCTAAATTAAAATCGCAGGTTGAAAAAAGAAAGAAAGATTATTTCCACTGTTATTGTCCACGAAAAAAGGTGCAGTTCATCCACTTGGCCTTTACAAATGAGGTTGATTGGAACCTGCCTTAAACAACCAATTCATGAAACAGCAAAAATTTAGTAACATAGGCTACATAAATACATTTCTACACATGTAGAATATGGACAGTTAGGAATGTTTGCTTACATTAACAACAGAAATTGAGTTAAATGGTCACCTCCCATCTGAATGTATGTTGTTCAGTTGTTCAAACCCAACCAGATAAGCTCTTCCTCATGAGACAACCTAGTCCCAGTCTCCCGTTAATCTACTCTGAATTAATTAAAATGCTGTTAAATTAAATGATCAATAGTCTATTTCCAGTTTTTCCTATTGCATTGTTCACCATAACAGTGCATCTCTTTCTCTGCCTTTTAGTCAGGGGTAAAAATTTTCTTCTTTTCCTCATCTGTACCTTGGTTATCCACGGCCCAGTGAGCAACACGATGGAAAATGTTGAACGGGCTGCAGACAGTGTGATCTGTGGTGCAGAATTTGCCATGAACCAAACACAACAGCTCCTGCAGCGTGCCGCCAACCCACTGCTACGTGAGTCTATCTGCAAGGGGGATCATGTCAAAGATATCAAGAATGCACCTCTTTCAAAAACAGCAACATCTGTTCAACAAAAGTACAGAAATGTTGAAATTCACACCATAATAACTGGATTTATAAATGGATAATCTACAAATAAATATCATTCAAAATATTTAGATATGTACACACACAGATAATTTTTTTTCCAATTAAATTCTAACTCATGTGAATAAGGTAATCAAGGTCTTTTGGTTTACTTGAAAACTACAGTAGTATTTTATACATATTTCTGCTTTGATATCCCGACAATGTCTTTGTTTAGCGGCCCTGAGTAAGATAAAGCAGATGGCGAGGAATGCTTACTCAATGGCAGGCAGAGCACAAAACTTCATTAGAGCTCTGACAGAATCTGTGCGGCATGTCGGTGAGTGAATCAATCAGCCAAACATCCGGTAACGACATTGCCTGGGCAAACCTACCTATGGCCTGTAATTTTTTTTGCTGAGGTTTGAGGTCTAGGCATGTTTAAAGTGCCTCTCTCTCTCTTTTTCCTTTTTCAGCTCGTACTCTAAGAAATGTACTGCACTTCTTGGCGACTATTGGTGATGTGTGCAATGACAATCTGGGTTTGCCATATCAGAAGTGCACTAGGCTGTTTGATGAGGCCCGTGAGAACTGCGTGGAGCTGCTCTCTGTGTTTTCGTTCCTCTGCCACCTCCTGGATGGATTTCAGTCTCTCTGTGGTGTTGCACGCGGTGCGTCTCTGGTATATGATTAGTCCCTTGAAAGCCCTATCATTACACTTTTACAGGAAACCCTTTAGCCTCGACGCAATGATTCCTTACTGTAATTTACAGTATCCAGTTTATTTTCTGCGTCACAGTGCTTTGGTTTCATTATATTTGGTATATTATATATTTTCTGGCATTGCAAAAACTGGACAAATGGACACAGAGTCTGAAGTACTGTTCATCTTCCTCCTTGATATATACATGGTTTATTTATAATATCTGTTCTTGTGGGAACAGTTTGTCACGTTAAAAGTACTCTACATGTCACAGTGAGAAGTAGGGGGGGTTGAGTTCCCATGTGCATGTATCTCACACATTCCTCAACAAGATGACCATAATCTGACAGCAAATCTAAATATGAACTCTCGCTACAGCTATGATCTAGCTATAATTTCTTTTAGCCTTATGGAGCACAAATGGAGTCAGTATGCACAAATTATGTTTTTTAATGAATGTCTTTTCCGGCAGTGGGACAGCTGTTCTGCATCTTACCATCATATATTGCTGACCACATTAAGACTGCTTTGGCTTTTCGTAAGTACAGCTCTTATAAGATTCCTACTTTGAACAGGACTAAGAGATTTCCTGGCATGGAGCAATTCTTAACTCTGTTGAAACTACTTTGAAAGAAGCTTGTTGTTTAGTTTTTGTCATTCTACTTGTGTTTACCCCTAGCAACCATTGCAGCCTTCGATCGAATTAAAAAGGAGTTTGAATTCAACATTTCTACCTCCATCAACTTTGACCTGCTTCTGAACAACAGTCAGTCCTTACAAGATGCTGCTCAGGAGATCATGGAGGAGGTGTCAGAGGAGCTGGGCCTCCTCCAGGAGCTCAAGCTTCTACTGGCATATTTGGGTTTCTTCCTGCTTCTCTTCATGTATCTCCAGTATGTACTTTCTGTTAAAAACAAGTAGCCATAGTATTCACACGCATTGAGACATAGCCATCATGTCAGTATGCTGTCAGAGAATTATCGCAGAATTACTCACAAAATTTACAGAGCTGTTTAGTTTTGTAGAAGTGAATTACAGTTAATATATACTTAGTTAATAATATTGTAGCTAATAATATTTCTCTATTGTGGAACAGTATATCCATCAGTATTTTTGTCATTTTCAGTTGTTTTTTATGTGTTTGTGAACAGGGCCGTTTTGTACAAAAACTGTTACCTTCATAATGATAACTTTGAAAACATCTACATAACTGACCAGTTTATCGAGCTGGACAGGAAGCGCTCCAGGCAGGGCAAAGCAGCTGTACTTCCCCTCAGCCACAGAGAAACTCTCATCTACATCAGGCCCTGTAAGTGTATACTTAAATGGTGTATACATGTGTCCCTTTGCAAATAAATGGCGTGGGGTGAAGGGTCAAGAGGAAGGAAGAAAGGAAGGAATGTTCATAGACATTTAGATAAGTGAAACAGAGCTGAGGGGTTCAAAAATGTGGAGGAGGACCCTGAACTGAGAGAGAAGATATTAACAAGATGAGAAAAAGTTTACAAGGGAAAGGTCAACAACTACCAGAGAACAGGGAATGTGTTTCACACTCAGAGAGATAGATGTCGTCAAAAGGTCAACTGCACTAAAAACACTTCTGGTGTACCAAAAATTGCATGTCTGTGTCAGGAAAAACAACTAATTTGTGTCAAAGTTCAGACATCCAATCAAATTCTATGTTACATTGCTGTATTAAACTGCAGAACTTTTTGAATGAACTCCATGCCCACAAAGGGTGAAGTTTCTATTTTGTATTTCTGTTTTCTTTCTTAGTACTCAATATTTCAGTGATAGCATAGCTGAATTTTCAGCATCATTACTCCAGTCTCAGTGTCACACGATTTTCCAGAAATCATTCTAATATGCTTATTTGCTGCTCATGAAACATTTCTTATCATCAAATAAAAATGGAAAATAGTTCTGCTCATTAATATTTTTGTGGAAACTTATAGTTTTAAGCATTCTTTGATGAATAGAAACTAAGCATTTTCAGACATTTTTTATTGTACAAAAAACACATATTCCTGACCACAACCTTTTTTAACAGTAGTGTACAAATGTACACTCTCAGAAAACATATTAATACATATTAAAGGTGCCCTAGAATGCATTGAGAGAATATTTTAAATCGTTCTCTGATATGTACATAGAAGATATGTAGCTTGGGTAAGGGGAAAAAATGCCCAGAAACGGTTTTACAGGTCCATTTACAACCCTAGAATTTGACCCTAGAATGAAACAG
>JAUMHQ010000076.1:12070828-12081004 GCA_032361165.1 Enteromius paludinosus
CTCTGCATTTAACCCACCCAAGTGCACACACACAGCAGTGAGAAGTGATCAACCACACACACACACCGTGAACACACTCCCGGAGCAGTGGGCTGCTGCTGCTGAATGTGACGCGGATCTGACACGCATGCTCTTACTTTTCATTTTTGCTTAAATATGTAATGATGCAGAGTGTGCATGCATGCGTTACAAGCACAGTATAATGGCTGACAGGACATGAACATACATTTTTACTGACATATGGCCTGACAACATCTCATCTAACCGCAGTTCATTGTTCTACTAAAGCAACCTTTTTACCTCTACCATTTCCATACTCGACTAGCTCCGGGCACTGAGGTGAAGTGGAGTGTGTGTGTATGAAATTCTTTTGTTTGAAATGGTTGTAAAGACGTTCTAAATAAATGCACTTCTTGTCAAGAAAAAAGAGGCAGAAGCAGCAGTTGTGAAAGAGCTAGTGTTTGCCACCCAATCTGTTGTATATTAATATATTTCATGTGACATCGCCCTTTAACCATACTATGTGACTAAAACTGGCGGTCATTCAGACCCCAAGTTTCATTTAGCCCTTCTGCTATATTTTTTGTGTTTTTGTATTTTTTGACTCAGATTGATACCCAGGTAAAAAAGCTTCTGTCCCAGAAGGCATGCACCCCTGAGAACATGATTGAACTGCATATTCAAGTTCAGAATGACATCTGTCAGCACATCATGAAATGTGGTAAACAAAAACTTTAAGAAAAATATTATATATACTATTTATATTTGATAACAAATCTGTAAATGTAACATCTCTACCTTTTCTCTGTCTAGGATTTTTAAGGATTAAAAAGGTTCTTGTTCCATTCACCTCCCAGAGAACTGGTTCCACTCAGTTAGAGTTTAATTCTGTGAAGATCTCAAATCAAAATCCATGTGCCTCATTTAATGTTGTGCGAGTGGACCAGGTCCTTCCAAGTCAAACTCATTCGTTTCAGCCCAGCCAGCCATCTCATTCCAACCAAGCTACAACCCGCTTTGCAAGTCACAATGTTGCCTCATCTCAACTGTATCAATCTAATCCTTCCTCTTCAGACCTTCAGAGTTCATTTTCTTCTTCACTCATATCTGAGCAAACCAAGCATGCTTACAGTCCCTCATCGAACTGTGTCCCATATATTTCTCAGTCTGCTCCTAAAACTCACATGAATTCCTCTCCGCCTGTTTATTCTCAGCCTCGTCTTCCACTCACAAACTGCACAGCATCTCAAACACACAATATCTCTGAGTCAGCTAAATGTAGGATGGCTTATTGCCCGACCTTGCAGTCCTTGATCAACAACCAAGCACCCGTAACAACTCATCCAATACCAGCCAACAACCAAACTTTCATACCAGCTCATCCAGTGCCACCCAACAACCAAACCCCAATAACGATTCATCCAGTATCACCCAACAACCAAACACTTGCACCAAGTCATCCAATACCAGCTAACATCCAAACACCTGTATTATCTTATCCAATGCCAGTGAACAACCAAACACCCCTACTAACACATCCAACGCCAGTCAGTAACCAAAAACCACCAATTTCAGTTAACAACCAGACACCTGTAACTCATTCAAAACCAGCTGACAGCCAAATACCAGTATTAATTCAACCAATGCCAGCCAACAAACAAATACCAGTATTAATTCAACCAATACCAGCCAACAACCAGTCAACCAAACTTACTCATTCTATACCAGCTTACAACCAAACACTCATACTTGCCCATCCGGTACAAACCAATTTCTTGGGGCCTGGACATTCTTTCTCTGTGAAACCCAATATTCCCTTAACTCTCTTTTCAACAGTAAACACACTTTCTTTAAATGATGCTTCTGCAACCTTTAATGTCCTTCCTGTAAACCCAATGCCTTCTGCTCCAATTGATGGCAACAACACCCTCCGGTCTAAGACAGGCACATCTAACCTCCCAGTCAGGGCCCTGGCTGATTCCGCCTGTGATCAGGATTCAGGTGTGAGCAGCACAAATGTCACTGATACGGATCATCTGGAGAGCAACTTTCCCACCTCCCCTGTGTCGGAGGAAGCTCCAAGAGAACCTTTACCAGATCCTGGCCCATCCATCATTCACCAGGACTCTCTCTCCACCACTACCACCACCACTCAAGCTCAAGACTGTCCGTCATCCAACAAGACCTACTTTGGACCAAAACAATGGAGCACTGACATGCCGACAACTTTCCGGCAGCTTGTGGAAGCAACATGCATGCCTGTCAGGTCTAAAGACAATCTGAACACAACACCTCCAGTGAATTCAACTCCTTGTAGCACATCAGAAACCCTTAATGAAGAGGTTGGTAAATGTTTGATTCTGAATGTTTGATTGAGTTGTATGTCCAAGATCTGCATTTCATTCAAAAGCTTTCTTTTTTTTTTCTAGAGGACGACTCATGACAAGACTGTCATGACTCATGAGGCAAAAAAAGAAGACAAAGAATCAGCAGGTTATTTTCCTCTCATAAGTGTTCTCAGAAGCATACTATTTGTTTTCTTCACTCACTTCTTTTTTTCCCTATCTTTTAGTCACACTGGAACACCTCAGGAGACAAATCAAACAATGCAAGAGGTGGTCTTAAGATATATACTTATTAAGTGTTGGTTCATAGTGGTTTTATTTTTAATTTTTTTTATTCATTTAGTGACTGTTTTTGACCGGACACCTGTTTTCTGTTTATCAGGTTTCTACGTGTTTCTCTTGTGCGTCTGCCCATCTCTCTGCCTCCAAGTGGACAGCCACTCCCAGAGTTCCACCTTACTGCAGATACCTCCACAAATCACATCTTAGTGCGGGAATCCCAGGGAGGACAGGTAAGGACAACACACATAGCGTGTTAGCGCCACAGCTATTCTGAATTGTGCCCTGCTCTTCATCAGGTTAACCAGGTGTGGAGATGGAATGACGATCCAATACCATCTAGATCCTCTTCCTGCTCTGTATCCGAAGACAGCGACAGCTCTGCAACATCTGACGTAGAGTTCTGTGCTGTGTGTATGTCTGCAGGAGCTGCACTTCTGTGTGCAAAATGTGGATGTGCTTTTCACTCTGACTGTCACATCCCACCAATTCTCACAAAACCTTGGTGAGACCATCAGAAACTCTACAATTCTTGATTTGTGAATAGTTTAGTACTAGTAGTATGTTTAGTTGTATTTATGGTTTATAATATGTTGGAGTTTGAAAAGATTGTGCATGTTGTCCTCTAGTTGAGGTGTATTTCTTTTCTTTTGCAGTAAGGGTTGGGTGTGTTTGCTATGTCAGGATGTAAATGAGACAGTCGTGTATGGCAGTGAGGAGATGAGGACGCCTAGTCTGAGTCTGCAAGATCAAAGAGTAAGACACCACCAGCCTCTACATTCATAGTTACACTTTTTTAGAAGGATGCTTTAGGGGATTATTTCTTGTTCTAAAATGATATAAATGCAGTGTCATCTGTTCTGTTCAGAAGTGTGAGAAGCTTGTCTTCGGTCTCCTGTGTGATGAGAACAAGAGTCTGCTCTACAGTGCCACCAAGGTAAATGCAAATACTGATGATATTCAAATCTTCCAATGATTTTATTATTCCAGACAATTTACTGAATGGTTAATGGCGAATAAGAATGTAAATGATAAAGAGAAAGTTGATTATAGCTTGTGTTATGTTTTTTAGAAATGTGCTCTGTATTTTTGCTGTTTAAAAAACAAAAACAAACATTTCATACCATTTTCAACCAAAGTTTAAATTAAAAAAATAATCAGTTAAAAACAAATTATGTTGCACGTTGAATACATGCAAGTGTTTACATGTTCAGAAAATTAAGTGATGTACTTTTTTTTTATACTATGATATTTAATATATATATATATATATGGATGTAAAAATATCAGAAGTGATGATATAAATATTAATTCATAATAATAACATACCATACAACATTTTACAACCTGAAATAATTTAGCCAATTCATAGGCAAATTATATGATATATTAATTATACAAATTCATTTATATTTCATCACATTCAGTCTTCTGGGCTCCTCTTTTTAATTAAATTTCCTTAATCCTTATTTTTTTTCTGGATGCTTCTCCCTTTAACACACCAGGACTTTGTTCTTTGCTTGACTTTTGAATTTTTGAATAAATGGATCCAGATTAAAATGACCTCATGAGCTATGCTTTATTTTGAAAGAACCACTGTAATACATCCGAATTTGAGATAATTCTCGACCGACTCCTGGGGAAACGGAAGCCGTCTTATCGGACTGCTGCTGAACTGGTGTCAGATGTTTGGACTCTCTTTGACATCTTGATGATGAACTCTGAGGTACATCACTGATCATATTCATGCTGAGCTTCTACTTTGAAGAACTGCAAATGGACTCCTACTTACAATTTAATTGAATGTTGCATAATAATGACATGTTATTTTTGTTATTTCTATAGAGGAGAAACTTGGTTGTCAAACTTCAAAAATCTTTCCAGCAACAGCTGAATGAATCTTTTGGAGAGAGTCTCCATGCTTCTCTCTTGAATCACTCCAGCAGCAAGGATCCAGAGACAGAGACTGAACAAGAGAAGCACAAAAACACTTTGAAACGCATGAGAGAGTTTTTCATGGCAAACTCCGGTACAGCAGCTAAGAAATCCTGCATTGATAAAGGGAACGAGGGAGATGGTTGTTGAGCGCTGAAGTGCATCAGTCATTACTTACAGCCAATACTTTTGTATTCTGTTGTGAAGAAACCAGTTCACGTTCTATGTATTGGAGTAGATTTAGCTTTGCATTTAAGTAAGATGTGTATTAAACAGTTTATTTCATGCAAACTCACATTTCTTTTTTCTGGTCACGTCATGTCTTGATTTTCCACGATCAATTTAGGCGTGTGGGTTACAAATTATAAGATATTATGTAGCTGTGATGCCAGCAGAGGGCGCGAAGATCCTTGGCTCTGTTTTTAATTGAACTTCTCAGTGGCGCTTTCAAGGCAAGCATCCGTCTATGCACGTAAGAACTAATAACCCTAAATATTAAACATCGGAATGAAATTGGTCAAGCCCTGCACCAGTTGTTCTGCAATAATGAAACACAATGGAATAATGACATTAAAAATGGCTGTTGTTTTCATTTTTATTTAGATTGTAATAGTGGAATTTAAAATTTGAGTCTGAAAGAATGATTAGTCTAAGTCTAATAAAATACATGCATATAACATTATATTTTGAAGAAAAAAAAGTCTTAACACACGTTTGTTTTTGTGAACTGTTGGGAATTTTCATTACTTTTCATGACTTTTTAATGCATTCTCCTCTAACCCTATGCCACCAATAACAATGTAAAAAATGTCAGCTTTTACTATACTTGGGAGGATATTTGGTCATTACAATGTAGCGTAAACAAGCACACACACGCCGATTTTGTTAGCCTATAAAAATCCCTTTTAAATAATTTGTTTTGTAAAGTTTGAGTACAAACCAAACAAGCTTGATTAACGGCTCTCTCGGTTGGCATATTTTTCGAAAAAGGGAAAAACAATTGTTGACGCAAATAACCCGGGCTGCTTGAGAGGACTAGTTTTGGGCGGTTTGCCAATGCGAACAGGCGCAATGTTCTGTGATTGGTTTGGAGTCGACTTAACTTCTATAAGCCCCACCCAATGTCTTTATATAAAGTTGAAGCAGAACGTGAAGCTCGCACTAAACGCTCGAGACACTCACGGGGTTCACTAGGTGAAATGGTTGTTCTGGTCAAACAGAGTCCTCAGCTGGGCAGCAAAGCGATGGATGGAAATCAGCACAAAGCTGAGGCCAATGTTCTGCTGCTTGGAGCAGAAAATGTTGGGAAGTCAGGTGAGCACAAATTCTGTCATGTTTATATGGTCTATTTGTTAAGCTAGCAAATAATAATAACATATTTATTTGTTTGCAGCCCTCACTGTGCGATTTCTCACCAGAAGGTTCATCGGAGAATATGGGGATATTGGTACGTCAAATGAGATTTACTATAATACCTTTCACAATAACATGCAAGCTATATGTTAATTATGAACGTGGAGTATTTATTAATTTCACTATGCTCTCTTTCAGAATCAATATACAGTCATATTGATAAAACAGATGGGCGAGATGTTGCCTTAAACATTTGGGACTCCCTGTATCCACAGGTATGATATCCAATTATTTTTTTGATTTTTATATATTTAATTTTCATGTCATTTATACATACGCTATATAATAATAATAATTATTATAAATAATAATAATTATTATAATAACTATATAATTATAAATATTATATATATATATTATTTTATAATTATTATAATTAATATAATTGTGCCTATGAGTAGGAGAGTGAATGAAAAAACATGTTTCATACTGAATTTTATACATTGTATGAGAGAAGTGAACATGATTTAATTGATTTTTAGCATATTTAATTATGCAGAAAATCTACATTAAAATTCATTTCTCGAGGTTTTTTTCTGACCCTCTGACTTCTGTCTCCTCCAGAGTTGCGAAACCACCGAATCCATCAGTGACAAGCAGCTTCAGTGGGCAGACGGTGTGATCCTGGTCTACAGCATCTGCGATCGCTCCAGCTTTGAGGTGGTCCGGCAACAGGTGCAGCTCATCCGGCAGACTAGGAAGCTGTCTGCGTCTGCCCCGATCATCATCGTGGGGAACAAGCGAGACCTGCTGCATCAGAGAGCCGTGTCGAGCGAGGAGGGCAGACTCTTCGCCCTCTCGGCAGACTGCGGTTTCTTCGAGATCTCAGCGGCTGAAACCTACCACGGTGTGCTGCTGGTTTTTCACGAAATCCTGGACCTCATCAAAGAGTCCAGAGCACTTAAAAAGGGGATGGTCGGAATCAAGGGTATAGTCAGAAGCGTGTCTGCGGTGTTTGGAAAGAAACGAGAGTGATGAACTGTCCAAGATCACGAGCAAGATGAAGATCTGAGGCCCCTGGCAGCCTAGCATCTAAATAGCTGAGAAGAGGACCCCAGCCGATGGGTTTTTGTGGCCGAAGGAAGTCACTTATTAACCTTCATGGATGGTGCAAGGAAAAAGAATAAGAAGGGAGCATGTAAGAAGTTGAGAGCCCAGCTTTATGGTGAAGAAAAGTAGATGAAGTTTGTTACAGCAAGGCGCTAAAAGATGTGCTGAAGAAAAGTGATTCTGGGCTTTTATGAACGTTGGGCACTGGCTACGTTTATCAAATGAATTGAGAGACGGCCTGGATCTGATGTAGTCCTTGTCATTTCTCACAGAATGGTCCTTCAGCTCTAAACAGATGATTTCAACAAATTCGAGTGAGCTTCTGCTTTGGATTGCAGATGCTTGAAATGTAGAGATGGACTTTATCTTCCCTGAATTGTTCCCTCATGAGTTTCCACTGACATTTAGATGTGAATGATTACATGTTGCAATTGAGAGGAGACTATGTGTCATATATTTTATGTATATATTGTAATTTCCATAACATAGTTTCCTGGCTAGTGTCTTTGAGGTTGGGGGAATGTAGTATAAATGCTACTCAAGTAAAGACACATTCACACCAAGACTGATAACTGTAACTATAAATCACAGTTATAATGACAGTGACATGAACAATTGCTAATGAAATGTAAAGCCACTGATATCCAATAAGCCGGAGGTTTTCTTGTCTTTTGGTGTGCATGCCAAAATAGTTACTGTTAAAGTTATCATTATAATTATTTCTTAATGTGAACAGCCTTAAGAACTAAAGAATGAGATGTTATTGAGATATTGTTGACCTGTTTATACATCAATCTTTCACTTTTGTATATAAACACAGTGCCATTTAATTGAAGACCTTTTTGAGATGTTTTCAATGCTTGTATCTACAGGATTAATTTCAATAAAGTGAAAAAACATACAAGATGCCTTGATTATTTTTTAAATATATGTGTATTATATTTTTCTATTGAACATTTAGATTTGACTGTTTTTAAAGACATCTTACTCACAATTTTTAGCCGTAGTATGCTTGCCTAATTATAGTTAAGTAAACTAATATATTGAAATATTATAATATAACCATTATTGCACAATTCATTCCATGCTCAAGCAGCACTCAAAACAACAATGAGGCTTTATAAAATGTTTTATTAGATTTAAAGTCAATATTACATGTGTTAAAGGAAAAAAAGCACTACAAGATAAAGGCTGTTAGGACTTTAGCTATAAATGTCCACAAAGTCATTTAACACCATTTAGTGACATTACATGCCTGTCTATGTATTACCAAATTTCTCACTTGGTAATTACAGATCCTTGATCATGAAACATAAAACGCCCCATTATTAATCAAAGTAATATTAACCGTTGCTTATCTTCTTAACCAAATTTCAAACGCTTCATTTCCAACCGATCAGAATCCTTGCATCATCTTGTTTCACTCATTGCACTGATACAATTAGCAGTCTTTCATTAACAGTATATTTAGATTAAAAGCTTATAACGCTTATAGTGTATAAGAGCTAAGAAAGCTAAGGAATAGAACGTTTTATCTGGTCTAAACAAAATGCGTTACATGTTAACAATAATAATGTATAGAAAAAATGGTGCTCTTTTCATTTCTGCTCAGTTGCTGAGTTGTTTCTAGGCTTTCATCTAGGCGTTCAAAGATAACAAAACACCACCTACCTACTGTAAATATAGCACTTCATTCTAAGTGCAGCACTTTATTTTAGCTTTTAAACAATCTGCACATACTGAATGCTAGGTTAATGATGTTATTTAATAATCAGTCCATGCATTGTCTCTACCAACCAGATTTGTTTTTGTAGGTCTACCAGAGAATCCTGTATGGATTGTGGTTTAAAGGTTTGTTCGCTGTACTATCCATATAAGGCCTGTGAGCTGCAGCAATCTGTGAATGCTCTGATTACACTTAAATCTTATGTTTGAGAAGAGTGGAGCTTAATGTTCTGTGGTTTCCACCACAGGTATGACCTGATCTTCAGACGAAGGGCCAGAGCTCAGAAACTCAAACGCCCGTTGGCTCTGTGTAACAAACTGCATAATGGGAGCCAGCAGGACCTCGGTGGTCGAGGAACGGCGGCGGATCATATCGGTGGTGGGCACAGACAGCGTATCAAGTTCTGGAGGGCCTGAGGGCTGGGAATCTTGCTTCAAACTACCTTTGCGGCCATTAGCTGGGACTGGGGTGGGAGTTGGGGAGAGAGCTGGGCTCGATGGAAGCCCGCTGGCAGACCCACGACGGGAACGAGTGTAAAGGCTTCTGCGGCGACGCGGGCGGCCATCCATGGCCTTGAGGAAGAGGCTGTTTGTGGAGGCACGGCTGGAGGGACTCTCAGGAAGTTCATCTGGAATTGGATTACTTGCTGCATCGAGATCAGAAACCTGTTTTACCTGAGATATAAGAGAGGAACAGTTGTAATCATTTGCCTCTGATACAAAATGTTATGCAGCAATTTAATTTAAACCAGGCTCATCGGGAAAAGGTGGCTGTTCTGACATTTTAGCAAAGCGTAAATTGTATTCCTTGCATATTTTGCAATACTTTCGAAGGGAAAAGTCCACTGAGTGGTGTTTGCTAAATCCAAATTTGAATCCTTTTTTAATCATTTATTTCAAAACAGCGATTCGGAACATGTATCAAATTGACCAAACGTGATTTCATTAAACAAGGCTTTGTTACATTCTTACTGTTTTTTTTTATAATGTTTAGAATTTAAGTGCTTTAAAATAATTAATCATTTTGTGAAGCAACTGGTTTAATTGATTCAATGTTTTGAAAAGCTTTGTTTATCACTAATAACTAATAATCAGATAAAATCCCCCACAAAAGTCAAAACCCCCATTTTGACAAGTACCTTAGTACGCACAGTCTTAAATAATACTTAAATGAATTTAAACAGCTGGAAGAAAATCTGATATGTGTCAGATCTGTATAAGAGGATGGATACCCGATGGCCTGGGTTCGGACAGGTATTAAGAAAGGATGCTCGGGTTCGGGTCGGGCTTGGTCACATCAGCGCGAATGTGCGCCTGTGTTATAAACAGCGCTTTTTGCCCCGTGTGCGCTGATGCGCTCATCTGTTGACATTTCCGAACGCCTTCCTACAGTTGCTTAATAAAAGCGGGCTTTCCACACAAAAAAGTG
>JAUMHQ010000076.1:12081104-12105799 GCA_032361165.1 Enteromius paludinosus
ATGCGCTCATCTGTTGACATTTCCGAACGCCTTCCTACAGTTGCTTAATAAAAGCGGGCTTTCCACACAAAAAAGTGAATGTGTCATAAGTATGAGAATTTTTTTTTTTTTTACTGTGTCGGGCTGGGATCGGGCTCGGACATCAATATCTTAATGCTTGTCGGGCTCGGGTCGCGTGCCAGTTTGAACACAAAAATGCGGCCCGATCCGCACTCTAAATCTGTATATTTGGTCTTATAGTCACATGAGCCTAAGATTTATGTGCTAAACAAATTCGCATAAAATAAGCAGAGACTGTAATTTTGTTCATTTAAGTTCTTAACTGACCATTTCCGTAATGTATGTTTCACTAGTTCTCACTTCCTCTGCGATCGATAAAAAATATGCTTGTTTGGCGGACTGTCCGGGGGACAGGCAGACAGCCCAGCGGACCCCAAGTCCCAGGAGGTTTACCCCTAGGAGGCGAGAGTTGACTGGTGCTTGGAGCCCAGCCTGGCCCCTGCGTGCCCCCCGGGAGGAAGTGGAGACCAGAGGAAGCTGCGATGAGTTGCTAACCGGGCTATAGTAGCTGAAATGGTTATGGTAATGGTGGACCGAAATAGAAAAAACCTGCAGAAGTTTGGCCTTCTCCGGCTCTGGGGGCGATAAGGGGAAGGTGGTGGGAGTCAAAAACGCAGAGGAGGAGAGGAGTTCTGATAGGATAATTAGTAATGAGGAGATTGGCGGCAGCTGCGATCGTTTGTACTTGTTCCTCCTGAAATTCGTTATGAAACGCCATTTGTTTTAAGTTTTTGTATTGTTCTTTTTTACTCATTTTGTTATATAATATACATAATTGACACTTTTGGAGTTATATATTGTGCTTAAGATATGTAACTGAAATAAATTTGTTGTGTACAATTTGCTGAGAAATTATGTATGTGTCACTGAGATATCACCCCCCCAGACTAGAGGTGTACTCCTTTATGCTGTTTTTATTTTTATTTATTTTTTATTAAAATGCATTTTGCTAGACCAGATATTTTAAATACTGCCAATTTGGTTTAAATTTCAAACCCATCTGAAATCAGAGGGATGTGTTTTTAGACTAAAACACTTCTCATATGAGATCGAAGTGTAATTATGTACAGTTGCCTGAAAACATCATGCACCTGATATAAAATTAGCTACTGTTCTAAAAGAAAAAATTAAAAACGCAAACCCATTTCAACAAACATATTTCCCATTACTGAAAAGAAACACGGTAACATGGAGAGAAAATAAACCAGGCTATGTGATTAATGCAACACTCTTTGCTCGTTTAGTTCTTATGGGAACATAGAGTGATATATTTATCTTTGTTAACCCTATCAACTCTAAACAGGTGTGTTTGGCCCAAAAGAAAATTATGTTCAGGCAGATAGAGGCAATTATTTTGCCTTTCACATAACGATTTTAGAGTGTTCTTTATCCCTAGAACATGTACCTTTATGTCTTGTTAAGAATATGTGTGCATTAGAACAGGTTCTAGAGTGCCGTGCTTCTATGTGTGTGTTTGTGTGTGTGAGAGAGAGAGTGTGCTCTTACCAGGTCATACAGGGGGGTAGTGTTGATGAGCAGCTGTATGAGAATCTGTCCCAGTTCCAGTAGGTCGTTCCTGACAGTGCGTGCCTGGGTAGGCAGAGCCATTATCTGCTCTACAGGGGGCAAAACCTTCAGTGTCTGTATACCTGATATAAACTGAGCCACGAGAAGAGAACGCAGCTCCTCCACGTGATGCACCTGAGTCATGTAAAATGACAGAAGCAGCTGCAGCAGGGACTCAACCACCGCCATCAGCTGCGTTAGACCCACCTGAGCATGACAAATGACAGACAATACTCAATCAGGGAATTAGTGACAACGGTAGACATGAAAATGACACCATTAGGCAGTAAAAAGAGCATGTGACAATATGCAGAACTTTAATTAAGTCACGTTTTTACAGCTGAACCTAGTGGCCTGGAAAAGTGGAATAACAGTGGCAGATCAAGTGGCAGTAATGACTCTATTCACACACCCACAGGAACGTGAATAGGCTTTTTGGGAGGATACACTGTGCAAATAAATGAACAAACAGCAGAAACTGCAATTGCTCTGAAAACGAGCATTGTCAGCATCCGTTGGGGTCAATTAAAACTCTCATTATCAAACTAACAAGAGATAGTACTGCATACTTTTAGTCCTGCTATCCTAAATAATACAATCGTTCTTCTGCTAGCCATTTCCAGCTTTGTCCATTTTTTTCTCTTTTGATTTGGCCTTATTTAACTCTTCCCATGGTCAAAAACCAGACTTAGTGATTTTCTGTATTGAAAGAAATAAAAGGAGAAACTAATAAGTAAATAGAGTGTCATGTAAATCAGTTGGAAGAAAGAATTATTTTTTAATAGATTTTTTTGGCACAAGGGGTTAAATTGGGATTTGTTATGTTAGGGGGTTCTATGGTATTGGGCTTTATATATATATATATATATATGATTTGTCAATTTTCAACCAACTATCATGGGAGGGGCCTGTGCAGAACTATGTCATTCTGCCAGGAATCTCAGAACAGCTTGATTAAAAAAAGGGGATTTTAAAATAATAATAACAAAAAAAACTCTGGTTGGATTTTTATCATCATAGGATGGATGTGTACACACACTTCCAACACACATCGATGTTTAAACAACTTGTAAAGTACATTTTTCATCCGATGACCTCTTTAAAAATAAGACGACTCTGAACTGGGGAACTGAACTGAATTCTGGTTTATGATCCACAAAGTCCACACCACAAGCAGCCAACCTCTCACGTGGAGCTTCATCTGCCGCCAGACAACGTGAGCGTGGGCACACAGAGCAAAAGAACAGGGCCAGTCTGGCAGACACAGGCACAAACAAGCCCTATTTGGAAGTAGGACCCTCCTACTATTGTCAGTTCATTTAGGTGAAGGAGAAAGTGGGTCAGCCAAATTTGAAGGTCCCCAATGTGTTCTCAATTCCCATTGTCATCGGCCCCCAACTCGCCACCGGTCCACTGCACAGCCCGTGACCAACACGTGAATTACTTCAGGGCATTATGCTGCCAAGTCTCACCGTTGTATGTCTCTGACAGCTCAGCAACACTCTTGGCAGAACACAATCTGTCACTCACATTTCTGCACTCCAGACCCACTGGGGTGTCTTTAGAGTTTGGTAATTAAGACTCTTCTGAACACAGTGCACTGGGGCTTTCATGTTCTCAGCCCCAATTACTCTCCACCCTACTGCTGGGAAAGCACTAAAGAACCCAGTACAGACAATAGTCCACCTTGGCCCTTTGATCCTCACCACACAAACTTGTCTATCCACACAAAACAGAGAGAGCTGTATGGGTAGGCAAGTCTGAGCCTGCCTGTCTGATAGAGGCAATGTGTCTAACAGGTCAGTTGAGGTAGGGTCTATCTGGACACGAGAACAACATTTTCCCATCAGTCTAACCATGCAGAACTCAGGGGTACGCTATGCTTCACTAATGGTATTGGGTAGATTCTTGGGCACAGTGCTAAAATGGAAGAATGACAACATTTTAATGATTATTGGACCAATTCTCACTGCGTATTAGCATGTCTATTATTAACATATTCACTGTTTTTAGTACTAATAAAGCACTTGTTCTGCATGACCTCATTCTACATCCCTAATCCTACCCAATACCTAAATTTAAGGTACTAACTACTTCATTAAAAGCAGCAGCAAATTATACGTTTATTGAGGCAAAAGTCATTAGTTAATGGTTTGCTGACTATCTTGAAAAGCCTTGCTGAATAAAAGTATTCATTACTTTCAAATAAAAATCTTAGTGACCTCAAATTTTAAGCCGTAGCATTTATATGCTGTCATATATAAATGCTGGCAGACAGTAGTGTCGTCTAAAGGTGGAGGGCTTGATTGTTCTCAAAACATGTTTTTTCTCTTACTCATATTTCTTTAAATTCCTGTAACCGAGTGTGTTATCTGTGTGTGCGCGGGTGTTTAAATCACATGCTGCAACCGCCAAACGGCACGTAGCACAAGATCCCAATGGACTTCCAGCTCAATCACGGCCATCTTTTCTCTAAACAAGCAGCCTGACTTCTTGATTTCAGCTATGATATCTAAGAAGCAAAATATTGCCTTCCTTTTACTCAAACGTTTCATCATTTATTAATTTTTATTTCCATTTTGCTTCATCTACGGATCAATACGCTAGACTATCAGATGCTAAAGTCTTGAGCTAATAGCTTGAGCGTTAACATTTATATGAAGAAGTGTACAAAATCAGAGGAGATAAATATACTCCGCTTCTAAGTGACCAGAAACATAAATGTAAATAATATTGTATGAATAAGTTCTGCTATCAATTAGGCGTCAATTAATTTGGATTAGTGTGAAAAAGGCCATATATATTTTGTTTTCAGCTCAGTTATACAGCTTGAACTTTTCTCTCCCCTTCCCCATGTCCTCATTTGGCTGAATGTGTCTCAGGGGTCTTGATTTGGAACAAGTAATTGCTGTGATTTTATTTTGTGTGGGTGAGTCTGCAGACAGGAAACCCTGAGGGTGGCAGGGCACAGTGAATGACTGCAGCATGGTTTTGTAGCACGTAGACAATCTATTTTAACTTCAGATTCAAAGAAGATGGGGTAAGCTGTGGTTTAAGGAGGCACTCCTTGCCGATATCATCTTGTCAGTGTATATGTTTGAGTCACATACTTAGACATGTCTGAAACTATATTTATTTTGTGATTTAATCTTAACATATCACCCTCATTACTGACTCGTGAAGCACGTCCTCGTTATCCTTGGTCTCCTTCAGTGTAACTGAGATATTATTATAGTTTATTTAAATATTAAAGTGATCATTTTTATTATTAATTAGAATTTTTTTTTGTATTTTTATATGTTCTGTTTTCATTTTTATTTTAATTAAAGTTTTAGTAGTGTAGCTGTTTTTTGTCATGCATGAATATAGTTTTATTTTTATTTTATTTCAGTTTTAGTCACTTTAATACCTCAAGTTAAACTAAACTTTATTTTCTTTCATTTAACATTTCTTTAATTTCAAGTAACATGGTTTTAAGTTTTAAATAACTATAATAAAACTGGGCCCTCATTTATCAACAGTGCAAACATGTATGTGCGTGATGAGTGAATAAGAACAGTTTCACACAAAGTGTGGGATATACTAATTTGTACTTATATGCAGGAATGCAAATATAAGGACAAAACAAAGAACCTTTCATGCACTGTGGATAAATGAGGTCTCTTTTTCTCTCTCTGCATGTTGGAAAGTGTAATAAAACAAATGTAGGGTTTTTAGATATGAAAATATTTAAACTGGAATATATAAATTATAATAATATATAATATATTCAGGACTTGATCCCTACATGTCATGTACTTTAGTGTTTGTTTCATACTCAAAATCTCTATGAATTTATGGCAGAGCATTTAATTAAGACATGGTCAAAGATTTAGCTATTTGTTTTGTACATAGGGCCTACCGTTTCGGCAGCTGCCCCTAGCATCTGCAAAACACTGTCCAGTCTTTCTCTCAGCATCACCAATCTGTGGTACAGCTGAAGGTACAGACACAACAAGAGGCTACGGATACGTGTCCACATTCGAGGCTCTTCTTCTTCATCATCATCTTCATCTTCATAGCTCTGCACTCTTCTCTCCCACTCACAACCTGCAGGATGAGAAAGTGCAAAGTGGCTGTGGTTTCAAAACAAACTCCATTATTCAGAATTCAACTGAAAGAAGCTCTTCTGAAGGTAAAAAAAAGCTCATATGATAGTTTCTCTATTCCCTCCGTCTCTAAAAGTGATATGGTGCCCAGCGACAGTAGAACATTTGCGCTCCCTAGTGGTTAAGTCTTGTGCACACTTTTTTAAATTGTTATTTCATGATCATTTCAGATACAAAAATGTGTCTCCCTGTCTGGCCAGAGCCTGTATGAGTCCGTGCCACACTCTCTTACGCAGCGTGGGTGGCAGAGGCAGATAGTAGGCCACCGCCGCCTCCGACTGAGTGATGAGCTCATCCAGACCCGCGGTGATCACTCGCCCGGGAGCCGAGTCTTGAGCTTCCTCCAGGAGGCGCCAGCTCAGGTGCAGCAGCTGGTCCCATCTGTCCACGGCCCTGTCCAGCTCATCATTCACTCGAGACTGCGCATCATCCAGCCTCGAGAAGAAAGCGTCCTTCAGATTAGCAACAAGCTGAGGGAAGAGAGGACAAGGATTCCGTCAAGAGAGGTACGAACAGCAGCAGGAGAAAAATTGATTTGATCAGGCAGGAAGACAAAAACACACGCACAACAAAAATAGCCACAAACACACACTAATAAACAAGTATAAACCAACCTTACGTTTTCAAAGCAACACTGACGTCATTATTTATACATTTTATTAATTTACATTCAGTAAATGTATGACAAAAAACAAGTAGGCTATTTAAACAAATCTTTTAAGACTTGTCTCTCCTAAAACCCGCCAAAAGTGGATTCCTAACCAGCAAAAAATGATATGGTGGTGTCATGTGATGTGTTGCTGTATATCACATCACGTTTTCACAGAGATATTATGATAGCTAAGCTTAACAGTCGACTATAGCTTTTTGTTCAGAACAGCTTTAATCACTATAGATTACTTGAGTGTCACAGCAAGCCGTGTTAGAAGTTTATAAATCTGACATAAACATGAATCGCATCAGAATTAAAAATTGCATGCACACAGACAAAATGAATAAATACAATTAAAATAAAAACATTAAACACCAAACTTTGATTCCTCAAATTAGCCAAACCTGATAAATAAATAAAATAAATAAAATATCTTTAAGAGAAGAATATACAGCAATGAAGAACCCTTGCCTTAATGGAATTCAAAGAAAAAAAAAAGCAAGTAGCCCTTCTTGCTGTTATGTTAAAAAAGAATAATAATAGCAAAATAGCATATACATGCACTGAAGGTCATTGTAAACAAAATATCATTAAACATAAATATAATTTTAGTTTCTTTTCTAGATAGTTTAAATATACAAATTAGTTATTAAAATCATTTTTTAAATAGAGTTTATATAATAACTGTAATTTAAATAATTTAAAACTTAAGTAATTCTGTTATTTAAAATAAATTTGTTACTTTTACCCGACAGCCAAGATATGGCAGCTGCAATACACAGCTGTTGCTCAGGTTCCACTCTCTCACCTCATCTGTGGGCTGTTGGAGGATTGGAAAAATCTTCTCTAGTTGCTCCAAACCCTCCAGTGCAAAACTGTTCACTGCCTCAACTGCAATGCATAAAATGAAGTTTCTGATATCATGACCACATTATTAAATCTATTTCTTTTGTCCAAGGATATCATGACAATGAGCATATGAACATTTTAAGTTACATCTGAAGTTTTATGTTAGTTGTGAGTGACATACTTTCTGGTTCTAGGTTCTTTAGCAGAGGTGCTGCTTGTTTCAGGGCTGCTGTGGATGCACTACGGACGCCCAGCTCTGCTACGCCTCCCACAAACCCGAGCAGCGGGTAACGCCCTTTCACACCTGTGTAGATGGAAGAGGCCTGCCGCAGCGCTGAGCTGATGAGTGGCAGTTTTGCCACACGCTTTAGCACATTCCCCTGCACAGGCAAGTCAGTGTCTCATTAAACATGAAAATGATGCAATACACGAACAGTGTGAAGTGACTCTACATGAAAACTCACCTCATTGTTTCTTGCTTTAGACATGTCTGCTTTGCGCTCTGGAAGCAGAACATAAAACATTCAAGCATGATATACAATGATATGACAATATCATTGTTTTTTTTTTACTGTTAATACCATTCTGTATTCAATATTTGACCGACCATGCCAAGTCAGCTGATGTCACAAGACAATAATAGTCTATGTTAGAAATCCTTGCTGTGGAAATCTCATTAAGTGTTCAAACCATGCAGCCCAAAATGATCTAGCATTAAAACTGTATGGGGGGGGGGATGATAATTACTGTGATCAAATGCCTTGGTTTTGAGTCAAATGTTTTTGAAAAATAATGCACTAAAGTACAGTTTTTTTATTATTATTGTCTATAGTTATTTGGTCAGAAATATCATGTGACTAATGACCCAGGACCTCCAACAGAAAGCTATAAAACCATTCAAAAACAGGCATTTTAAAGTGTTTTTGAACTCTCTCATATCTTCGGATCAGATGCAATCTACAGATCAAAAGGTTCTTTAGAATGTTATCTCATGGAATAAAATCTAACTGTATCAAATCTGATCAAAGCATTCTATCAGGGCTGTTTATAATATCAAACTTGTTGCTTTCAGATTCACTTACTGCACAGAGGGGGGCTTACAGATCCCAGAGGAAGTCTGTACTGAGCAAGTGCTTACCTGTAAGAAAAAACAAAAAATAAATAACATTAGAATAAAAACAACTTTTAAGATGAAGAATGTGATACTGTAATTATAAAGTTTGTGTGGATTTATAATAGACCAATGAGATTTCTGGTAAAGTCTGCAATGATTCAGGTCATGTTTGTCTTTTATTACCTAATAAATAAGATGCATGGGTAACTGATTCTGGTTCGGGACAGTAAAGGAAACGTTAGGGACCTGTCAAAGCTTATTTTACCGAAGGCCAAATCTCTCACAGACACTCTTTGATCATCAGCTGTACTTATAGGGTGATAGATTTACAATGTTGCACAAATTTCATAATAAAGAAAAAATTTAAATTTTATAAGATTTACTAAAAATATTTTTCTTTAAGTAGTTGTATGACTACAAATTGTGGTTATTATCGAGTAAGCGTAGTGGCAAAAACTGTCAAAGCAGTAGCAGCTCTTACCTTTGAGATGAACGAGTGAGTCCTTTAAGATGGTAAAATGTAGAAATACAAAACACCTTTATTACAAACCCACTAGATTTGCCCTTTATATTAGCTCTCAGTCCTTGTCTGCTGTGTCTGAAACGAGGGATCTGTTGCATGGTTTTGTCATTTTTCATGGTAGGTGCATGTGATGCCCCTCATTTAGGGTGCGGCCAGTCCACGTATGCCCAGACATTTTTAAACCGTTGTTTGCTGGTTTACCTAACAGTGACAAAGGCAGTATTAAGACAGCATGATTGTGTCGTTTTCTCACATATGACATTTCTCACATATGCTTTGACTTATTTGCATTGCTTCAGATAAAAAATAGTTTAGGAGTTGCATGGGGTATCACATTTAAAATCTGGGTAAGGACAACATATATCAATGCAGATCTTTATTGTAATCAACAGACAAGTTGATCTCGAAGAATTGAACCTAAATTCCGTTTAAACCTGTGATGCATGAACGCATCTGCTGTGTACAGAGACGTGAGTCTAGTCATATATGTCTAGTCGGATTTAATTTTATTGTCACAGTTCAAAAGTTGAATGGGTTGTTCAGCTCCCTTTATATCAGCATTCCTGTTCTGTTTCAGAAATTGAACGAGGAAGCATGGCCTAACTGAAGCTTGGGGTTTTTGTGTTTTTTTTTTCCAAGAAAATCAATCTTTCATTGGAGATGAAGTATATTAAGGTCGTCTCACATCATGATTGAAACCCTTCACAAAGACTCTCTTTGGAGAGTCATGTTGTAGTCATATCCATTTGCCTTAATTCTCAACTTAACAAATTACTCAGTAAACCAAAGGTTTTAATGTGTGTAAAGAATCATTTGCAGAATCAATGCAGCCTGGGAAATTCCTCAGACTTGCCGTGAAGCTTCTAGAGCAAAAAAAGGGTACTACTGTGTTTCATTTTTTAGTCAAACATGTCTGATAACATATGTTATTATCAGAATTGTTTACCATCAATGATTGTATCTGTGATATAAGAGCCGGACAGTCCCTGAAAGCTAATTTAGGAATAACTAAAAAATGTCCTTTTAGTTGACATCACTGCTCAGACTGCAGATATTTGCTGTGGTTTACCATTTATTTATTAAGAAATTTATTCGACATTTCCAAAGATGCTTAATTTTCTATGACCCATAAGCACAACTTGAAAATATGCAAATAATTTAGATATTGGAGTAAAAACATACTAGGAGAGAAATCTGTTGTGTATCACGTTTATTTTGCACATTCAGTGGGTGTTAAGAACACTAACATACAGGTGGGTGTGTAACATTACCAGAGCTCTCAAAGCATTTTGCAGTACAGTATATGTCAAATATTCACAAGATTTTGTTTTAGTTTGCACTAATACATTTTTCCTGCCAATTAATTTTTGAACACCAAAGTGATTGTGTATAAATCACATGATTTTTAATCTATTGGTGTTTTTTTCTCCTGTTTGATGTTTGTCACTTGTACGGAATCTTTTAACGTCTTTCCATTTTGTGATCCGACACAAAAAACGTATTTTCTATAAGAAAGACATTACTGGGTGGATAGGGTGTGCAATTTTATACAGGGAGTGTGGCTTAAGCATGGAAGAAGCTTTAATGGAAAGAAGCATTTTTCCATCCAGATTTATAGTTTTGCATCTTAACATGAGAGACAAACCATATACCATACAACCAGTTGACCGCTAGACAATAATTGCTCAGGAATGTTTGAATGTATGTATAGGAAGTAAAATTGTGTGTTTTCCATATTTCCTGCTTGGGATGAATATCTAGAATAATGCTTTGAATAATGAAGTTTTGGTTCTGATTGTATTTATTAATATTTATGAAATACTAATACCAAAGCACATAATGTTTATTTTAAAAATGTGTCATATTCTTAAAATAGATGTTCTAGAAAGGGAGGGTTTGCATCAATGCAATATTAGAAGCATTTCTGGTACCCCGTACCTTCAAGTGAACAAAAGAAGATCATTTTAATAATCTAAAGAACATTTTCCTGTGGATGTTAAGGGTTGTTCATGGAACCATCAATGCCAATATATAACCTTTATTTTTAATAGTGCTGTATTTACAGACTCATTCAATTTGTTTAGGAATCCTAGTATACTGGTTGTGCTGAATGATATTTATTCAGTTAAAACGATCTAATTAGAGTCCTATTTGGGAGTCACACTAAATTACTGAATGTTTTTGATTCATTAAAAAGATCTGACTCATTATTTGTTGGAGATTCACACCGGCCACTGGTACACTGCATGGTTTTGATTCAATACAAGGACTAAATCATGAGCCATTTATCCTGTAATTGAAGTACACTAGGCTCACTATCCCCCAGTTTCACAGACAAGGCTTAAGCTAGTCCCAGACTAAATTGCATGTTTGAGCTGTCTCGGATGAAAATATCTTGCGCTGACATATCTTAAAATATGTCAGTGTCATTGTTCTGTGTTAAGATGCACACCTGTAATATTTTCCTATAAGGCATTTTTGTAAAAGTTGCTTAAATATCTTAAATTTAACTAATGCCTAGTCCTGGCTTAAGCTAAGCCCTGTTTGTGAAACCGGGCCTATGTGTTTCATGCAGTAAATTCAGTGGCAGTGTTATGTAACTGCTGAATAATTGTGTAGGAAATTTAAAAACCAGGAAACTGTCAGAATTTTTTTATACAATGTTAGCAAAAATTCCACATGAGAATCGTTAATGAAGAAACCCTTCTGTTTCCAGTATTTTTTATCTTCTAATTTTTGCTTCCCAATCTTAATTATAACGCAATATGAAACACAGTACAATCTATGCCAGATTCAGACTTTAGACTTTAGGAGTGAGGAGCACCAATCTGAGATAAAGGCTCGGGCTATCGGCAGGCACACTGGCAAACCATGACTTTACAGGTTCTCATCACAAAAGACAGATGTGACATAGTGGTATAAGATAAAAAAGTGACACTGAGGTGAAGTATGCATGCTAGAAGAACAGACTGTTATTCATACAATCACATGAACATCTTCCCCTTGACTTTATGAACTACAAATGATAAAACGCTACATATCCTTTCATTTCCCAAACAGCTCCAATTGACCCCGCAATATACTAGAGCTTTCCAGCTCTGAACTACGAACATACCTCTTTGTCTATCTCTATATCACACAGGATTCAAAAAGAATGTGAATCCAATCCACCTTAAAAAGGCTATCTGATGACATTGGCTAGTACAATCTACGAAACAGTGAGCCACTGTTTTATGTGAAGTGAAGCTCCGGTGTATGAAATTCATATAGACAGTGACATTCAGAGTGCATTTGTAGCATAGCAGTGCAGATTAGGTTGTTTAGGGCCAGATTTATTCAAAGTGCGTGATGAAATCATTGCACAAGCAATAAATCAGGCCCAGAGTGCTGCCAATAGGGATATTGTACAATCACACGACTCAACTTGTAGCTGTGAAGAATGTGACACAGCAGGAATCTCCGAAATATCTCCAGCCAAAGCATAGCAGAACAATTTATACTTCAGCGTACTGTAGATTATACAACCTTTGTGAATTTCTCATAGAGTAAAGAATCAGTACATTTCATAAGACGCTTATCACAAGCTCCTTCCACAAACCTCTGGAAGTCAAATGCCTCAAAAAAAAAAAGAGCCTGTTTAATGTGCCCGAGCATCACATATCCACACAATGTCCTGTTCTGGAGTGAAATATGGAGTTCAAGACATGCGTTAAGTTTTATCAGGACAATTACAGAATCCCAAACCTCCTAACAGTCAATATGTTTTTTTGTTATTTTGGTCTCATTTATTATTTCTCATGTATGTTTGTGTTCAGTCATATGTATGTATGTGTGTGTGTGTGTGTGCATATGAGCAACCGATTGAGACAGTAAATATGTTCTTTAAAAAGAATCATTTCCGAGGCCCGTCATCGCATTAGCAATGACATAAAAGTGGCTTAAGTCCTTTTTTATGGGTCGTCCTGATAGGTTACCTTCCATGTAGTGACGGTAACAACAAAAAAACATTCAACTCACTCCCTTTTTTTTTTTTTCTCTCTCTGTCTCGTTATTGAATGTTTCCTGTGTGCCTGTGTTTGAGCGTGTGTGCGGAGAGAGATTGTGGTGGAGCTCTAATATTCATTGAGCGTATGCCACTTTGAGATTTGGCGCCGTGGGTTTTGGCAGACCTCCTGCCAGTGGGCGGCTCCCGAGGGGCAGGGGCTGTTTGCGCCGAGTACTAGGCGTCCCAAGGCCTGGTTTTTAGTAGTGCGGTCAAAGTCCATTACCAGGAACTCGATAGAGATGTCTGGCAACAACTCAGCCGGCACATCATAGATGAAGGATTCATTAAAGACTGGATTGAGCGTGCATTTTTTAACATGCGTTTTCTTCTTGGCAATGCGCTTGTGGCCATAGAACACATTCAACTTCACATATGGATCTGGGACACAAAATGAGACAAAGTAATTAGATTAGACATTAAGGTGATATATAAACATTTATATATATATTTTAAATTAAATATTATAATTTTACCAGATTATAATGTCAAAAATAAGAATTTTTAAATATGCACTTTATATTTGACAGTCAAACACTTTTAATATCAGTACTTTTAATTCAGCAATTTAATAAAATTGACAGTAAAGACATTTATGGTGTTACGAAAATTAAAAAATGATGTTATTTTGAACTTTCTATTCATCAAAAATCCTGAAAAAAATGCTTCACAGTTTCCAAAATAATGTTAAGAAGCACAAATGTTTTCAACATGAATAAAAAAGAAATTTATCATGAACATGAATTACCATATTAGCTATCGTATTGCTGTCAACACAGGAATAAATTATATTTTAAAATATATTTAAATAGAAAACTGCAATAGTATTTCATACAATTACTGATTTATTTATTTATTGATCAAATAAATGCAAATTCGATGAGCATAAGAGACTATTTAAACAATTGTTCTAAGAAATAATTTAAATGTACACTTACTTCCAGATAGGCCGGTGATGTCCAATTTTGGAAGGTGTTTCGCTTTCAACACCACCACACTCAGTCTGTGAGAAACAGGCTGATAGGAAAGAGAGACTAGCAGCTCTCCACGGCTCACACACTGCAGAAATTCAAATACACAGACACAAAAGTAAAAAAAAAAAAACAGCCAGTTAAAGTATTTAAGACAATAAAATTATTGAATAGACCTCTTTGGCCTGAATCAACAATACATGTAAGAATATCCCTAGGTTCACTATGCACTGGAAGAACTGAACTGCGGCATAAGCAGGTAAGTGATAATGCGATAACAGCTCTTCCACACAACTGATCAGATGCATTAACAATAAGTACAAACTGAGTGGGCTTATGACTTGTTAAAAACTTGTTTTCTGTTTATCTTCGCACCTCATCCTTTAGAGTTTGGGTTCTGTGTGGAGGCAAGAGAAGGCTTTCATGTACGTGCCAACTGGATTGTCTACGCGTCATCTAAACCCACTCAGTGAGCAGGAGGATAAGCACATTTATCAATGACTACAAACTGCAGTGGGAGGATGAGACAGTGATGCACATTGATTCAGTGCTGAGCTCATACTTAAAAAAAGAACCCAGATGAATCAGTCACACAATGGCAGTACAAATTGAATGCAGGAAAAAAAACGTTTATATTTCTTGTTATTCTTAAATATATCTTAAATGTATATTATATATGGAGTTGAGGGTAATGCCTTAAAAGTAACGCAAGTTATGTAATCAGACGTAACTAGTAAAGAAACAAATATATCGAAGTTACTTATTCAAATAAATTTGAATTTTAATATATAAATTTGAATGGCTCATATTTCTTTTTTCTTGTGTTACGCTGCTTCTCACCTGCATACTTCTCTTTGTGATCTGTTGCGTAATATGGACCCGGCCTGTACTCGGATCCACACCTGCCAGAGGAACCAAGGCCTCCCCGATCACATCGTCACGTGAGAACCGGTCAAAGCTCAGCACCAGGAAGTGCAGAGTGAGATCCGACAGGGAGCTGTACGGCACGCCATAAAATGTGAAGGTCTCGTCAAACGCAGGTTCCAGAGTCTTCCTCAGCACCCGAGTCTTAACGCGATGTTTCTTCTCGGGGAGAATGGTCATCTTCACATAGGGGTCGGCACTGCCCGCGTGACCTTCTACGGCCGGTAACCCCCGAGCCTCCAGGATGGTGACCACCAAGGCCTTCTTGGGGAAGTTATAATCGACCGCGATGCTGAGATCTCCTCGGCTGGGCTCTTCTGCGGGGGTGAAGGGTGTAGCCGTGCTGGAAACCGTCGTACTGGAAGTCTGACTGCTGCTGGCAGAGCTGCTGTCGAGGCAGCAGTAATCCGCACGCACAGGAAGTTCCCTCTCCAGTTTGGGAACCTCATGGCCACCCTCCCCGAGCCTCATCTGCATCTGTTGCTCTCCCAGCAGGCCACTTTCTGCTGCTGAATCCATATCTACTAGCACTACCGGTCGGCCCTTTCTGCTTTGAGCCCCGTCTGTGGCCTGGCGTGCCACTCGTATGATCCTCTTGCTGCTGGTAAGTGTTTCGGGGTAGATGCTCATTCCTTTCAGCATGTGAATAAACCTGTACGGTGGGTCTGTGAGAGGATCACTATATTCTGACTGGATTCCATGGAGCTTGTAGTTCGTCCTGTTGTAATGTTTCTGACAGCAAGTCCATAAAAAGATCAATGCAATGACTGCAACGACCAACACACCGGCACCGATAAACCCCGCCAGCACTGGGGACATATCTAAAAGAGAAAAACAGAGACAGAAGAGTAAACTGACTGTTGTCTCAGTCTCAGTCATGTCTATTTACATTCACTCACTGCATATTCATACCTGAAGATGTTCGCAAGCTTAAATCCCAAGGAATAAATAAGTCTTTCTTGCTCGGAACATGCAGACACTGACAAACTCACAGCAGACTCGCTCTATATCTACTTCATGCCCACTCCACCCGCACACATGCAGAGGAACACAGTCATCCCACACTGTGACGACTGCATCCGGTCTCACGCTACAGCAACACAGCTATGAAATGTTAAAAATTATCGTCTAGGTATATTTACACTTGGTTCTGTGTAAAAGCATTTACCCCCAGTTTCACAGACGAGGCTTAAGCTAGTCTCCGACTAAATTGCATGTTTGAGCTGTCTCAGATGAAAATATCTTGCTCTCACATATCTTAAAACATGTCAGTGTCATTGATCTGTGTTACCTGTAATATTTTCTTATAAGGCATTTCTGTAAAAGGTTAGATATCTTAATTTAACTAATGCCTAGTCCTGGTTTAAGCTAAGCCCTGTTTGTGAAATCGGGCTTTAGACTCTTAAAATTTTCGCTTTTCAATCCCAGAAACACACACACCCCATCCCCACACACACATACATAAACTTATTGTTTTTACTGTATATAACTGTTTAGTTTAAATATGCTGTTTCAGTGCATTTTCAGTAAATGATACATAGCTGAAGGACAGCAATTATACTTAAGCCTTATATCCTTCTGTTGCATGGGCGGAATGGGGCGCTCAAATTCACCAGGATAATTCTTACCCTACCAGCCCTCCCATTTTAATAAGTCCCTCCCTACACATCTCTCTCCATGACGGTAATAGTTACACTTTTTTATAACAGGGCTGCAAATGAACCAAACCCACCCAAACTAACTTGAACATAAACACACATAACATCACTAATACAAAAACCCAACTGTCTTCTTAAATGAAACAAAAATAAGTAAAATCTAAAGAAATACCCATAATGCACCCAGCACTGACTGACTGCCCATTTATTTTAATACTTGACCTGCTATTGGTTCATTGGATAAATGCATTTCTCATTTCCAAGATGCTTTGCTCTATTCTACATTGGATATATAGATAGATGGATTATAGATACTATATTGATCCCTAAGGGGAATTCAAGAACAAAAAAACAAATCAATTTGTTTTTTTTTACATTTGTGACCATGAATGTTCTGCAGGATAAGCTAACCATGACAAAGAAACAGAGCGTGAGTAACTGATATAAATATTGGTTGGACTTTTCTCAAGAGGAGTTAGCGGGAGTATGTGGTCACTTTTCACAGAGAATTGAGTCAATAATTCTGATTAGCTCAAGCTGGTCACGTTCGCCTCCCGGCCACTTAATTTGTGCTCCGCTGTGTAAATCCTTCGGTCGGCCCACCGGGAAAAGTCCTGACTGTCCCTATTGGCACTCCGCCCCTATTCTGTTGTCAGTACAGTAACATAAATTAGGACTTGGATAATGGAAACACTCTTTGGAAGAGTGTGATATATACTGTGATATATGTCCATTGTAAGATGAACTGCCCAAACATGATTTGCTTAACAATAAATCTTGAAGATGATTACTTTATCCACACCACAATACCATTTTCCAAGGTCAAAGTGACCTAACTCATGAGCTCAGATGTGAGGTCAGCAGTTTTACTGAATGCCAGAGTGGCAGTTTTGTGATGAATGAAGACAAAGATTCAGAAAAGGATAGAAAGCAGCAAAAAAATCAAACAAGGATAGGCGTCTAGTCATCACAGCCCAGAAAGAACAGCATGACGGAGCTACAGCCAAAATGAACAGCGTGAGACAGACAGAAAAAGATATTCGCCAGCACCCCACCCAGTCTGTTGTTCTTTGCTCTATCACTCTCACCCAACCCCACACAAAGACCCTCACCCCACTTGTTAGATGATGCAAGACTTGGCAGGCTCCCAAAAAAACAGCTGCTCCAATTACCTGGAAACATCCCATGGGGCATAGACACATACAGTATGAACCAAAAGCACACGCAAACAAAGAGGATAGACACCCACCTCGCAAACACGTGTACAGTTTCACTTGAGTTTTTATTCAATGTATTGACAGTACTGTACCAAAACCTCTCAATGACTGAATTCTTGGTGTACTCTGTGTATATCAGGATATAAATCAACATAACATCCCTGTAGAGACAGGTGTGTCTAGACTGTGGACATGGTAGAGTGATCAAATATCAAAAAACAGATATATTTGCCTAGGGTGTTGGTAGCTAAATGATAACTCATGCTAGTAACACTGTAGGAAGGAGAAACCTGTGAAGGTTGCTAAAAGAGCTTTATCAATGTTACGGCCTTGAGGAAGGCAATTAGCGTACTGTAAGATCCTTCAAGTGAAAATAATCTGCTACATTACTGTCTGTGGATGAGGATGATGAGTTAATGTGGCCTCTGACAGTCCCACTGCAGAAAATGGCAATACACAGTACTGTCTACGGCAGTGTAATCAATTCAAGACATTAATTTACCAACCCTGACAGAAATTAGTACTGCCAGTTATTCCAGCACTGTGGTCTCGGTGTGCATACGTCATATCAGAATGATGCAGCAAAAATATCAAAAAAATCTTGTCCCATTTAATGTTGTGATGTAATGATAGCGCGCAGATTATTATTATTTTATTTGTATTTTTTTACATTCTGTGACGTACATTCAAGTGAAACGGATTATGGAAAAGATCAAAATGCAGGGCAGGACTCGGTTCAGTGCTTTGGTTGTTGATTGGATGGAGGCAAATTTGAATCACGCTTGCAGTCTATTGCCAGAAAACTAAATGATTGAAAATGCTATGTTATGACCAGTAACCTTTTAAAAAAATGAGATAAAAAAAATAAAACATGCATGGATGAATTGTTCACAATAAGATTACTAAGTTGCGTTGTGTGAATTTCCGTTTCATGTTGACCTCAAAATATGAATGTTAAATAAAAACATCTTTGATTTTGAGCCGTTACCCAAAGCATTTTTAATTCATTAGGAATTAATCATAGATTAGCTGGTCGTATTTCAAACAAGATAAGCTCCTCCACTGTAAAAAAAAAATGGACTAAGAAATAGTATTTTACACTTAATATCAGAACAAGGTCCTATAAAGCAAATCCTACATGACTCTGCACATCATCCAAAGCACACGGTGCCTGCTCTTTGAATACATGTACAGCCCACAGTGAGAGTGGGCAAAGAAGCTGTGTCTGGAGCTTAAGCGTCTCTCGGAGGCTCATGCCAGATGGAGGTGGGCACTGTGGTGCCAGCTGGTGCTGGCTAAAGCTGTTCTCAAAAATGTGACTAAATTCAGGCATAGTAGAGAGGAAATCAATTTAGTATAATTCTGAGAATAAACAAAATGTTTCTACACATAATTCAAGCGTATTTTGTAATATACTAATATTATTTAAAAAAAAAAAAAAACCCTAATGCCACTCCCTTCATTACCCCGTCACTGTTCCCCAACACTTTACATTAAACACCACAAGCACAGGGGCCCAGAGAGGCTTTAAAGTAAGCTTTAAACAAACAATAACAGGTTTAAATAAAATATGCCAAAACAACTCAATATTTTTTTCTATTACTCAAAATATAACAATATTTCTTTTTTTTTTTTGAAGGAAAAAAAATTCGTATGAAATTATTTTAAAATAATTCATATCTTTTTAAAATAAGTAATTTTGTGTCAAACTCTAAAATCTTTTATTTAGGTAAAAATTGTGGGTAAAAAACAAACATGGAGTGTTTAAATATCGCTGCAGAAAACGGGGTTGATGTTGAGAACCACTTTCCTAAATGACACCTGTCAAAGAGCAGCTTAGAGCAACAATTATTCATAGTAAAATATTTTTTTGTCAGTCTACAAATGAAATTCTATGTGACGTAAGGGTTTGTAAATTATGACTAATTTTCATTTCGGGTTAAACTGTTACTATACGAGGTTTTTAAGCTCAGTGATTGAAACGAGCACAGAGAACCTTACACATCTGCATAACTGTGCTTTTGACTCAAATCTTATAGTTACATAGATGGAGCGCTTGTAATAAATAACCCCGTGTGACAACTAGCCCCAGTAGGTTAGCTGGTGGTTTTGAGGACACATGGGTGGAGGCTGTAATCTCAGCGGTGCGTTATTAACAAACAAAGAGCCTACGGGTCCAGTCCGAAATAGACATCACGTCATTCTCCAATCTCACTGCGCATCACTCCATTAAAACACTTTTGCAATATGGCGACGTTCACAAACGCTCACAATTTAATTAATTACTACATGACTGAACAACAGCCTGTACTGATGCTGGCTATCGTCTTGATTTAAAAAGCTCAACAAGCACTGCCCAAAATCACATCATAAATGAGCGCTATCTTAACCTTGTCAAGTGTATCCGTAATGCGTAACATTCATAGGTTACCTCATGCGTGTCGGGATGGCTCAGGCCTGCGCTATACTCACCGTACGCCGCGCGTATTTCAGTGATCTCAGCCATTTTAAGGGTAGGGCGCGCTGCGATTCCGGATAACAGCCGTGGAATGAACAATAAATGTCGACGGTCCTTCGTTTAGCTGATATGATGAGTCTGATTCATGGCTACATCTCTACGGTACGCGGTGTCCTCGGTCCACGCCGTTGTCGGATGCTGCGCTCTGAAGGATGCTGAGCGTCGGGATGCACTGCGTCAGATTGAGAGTCTGACCGTAAGTACCGCCCACAAGCAGCGCGCATCTCATTGACAGCATCTCAACACCGCACTCCTGTATTTTCCAGTAACTTCATATCAGTCGAAAAGTAATAAATTGTAACAATAACTTATGATCCTAATTAAAAATATATTATTTTTTGTTACAGCAGCTACAACTAGGCTACTTTGCATGTAATATAATTGCACTGAATTTTAAAAGGTTACATGCAATTAGAAATGAGAAAACACATGTGGATGTGAATACTGTACTTGACTATGCAAAAAGCATTGTTAAATAAGCAGGATGTCAAAAATGCTGCAGGACTATTTTCATGACACAATTGCAGGGTTTTCCATCGTGGGGTTCATATATTTATGAGTTGAAAAGCTAAAATTGATAAAGTTGTAAAAATAATAAATAAAATCAAAACAGTTCAAATAACTTACTAAAAAGAGTAACATATTTTATTTGTTTACTTGCATGTCATGTGACTTTAACAGAAAACATTGAACATGCAAATGCGTTCTTAAATAATTGAAATATTAACTTAAAATCTCAGACGGTACTTCAAGTAAATATTTCAGGTCAAAGGGGTTTGGCTGACAAAAACATTTGGTAATTCCCAACCTATGGACCCTTTGCTATCCCATGAGGCCAGAAGGGTGATACACAGCAAGTACCAAGAAAGTTGTTATCTGTGATTGTTGTTAGTATGTTAAGCCAGATGTCATATATCTTCTAGCGGATGAATGCTGCTTAATGAATTTTGGATATGAATACTTTTATATTATAGTGATTGTTTTATGTAAGCAATAAGGCACTTGACAGCATGCTGTATTCTGAATATAGTCATGGCTGAAGTAGAGCTGGATAAGGGTCCTGGAACACACTTCGTACAATAGCAAAAAAAGAATTTAGGAAACCCATCTCTTGGAGGCGTCCTGCAAAACTCCCTTTTGCAATGAATATATTCAGAATATAGCACATCCTCTCACAGAATCCTTGAATTAAATACAGTTTGTAATAATGTTTGTAATAAACCCAAAATGCAAAGCTGTGTATTAGTGAATGCAATACTTGAAAGAACCACTAGGTGTCCATACTTCCGTATCAGGGCTAACAAAGGTTTTTCAGCATGTATGAAGTGACAGGCTGTTATGGCACATAATTCGGCACT
Source organism: Enteromius paludinosus (assembly GCA_032361165.1). Classification (NCBI taxonomy): domain Eukaryota; kingdom Metazoa; phylum Chordata; class Actinopteri; order Cypriniformes; family Cyprinidae; genus Enteromius; species Enteromius paludinosus. Next base: position 12,102,705 of record JAUMHQ010000076.1, read on the forward strand.
GTTTAATATCTCCCTCATGTATAGGCTAGCAGACAAAAATCCCACTGTTAACAAAACTTTTATCTCTGTATCACTGAATTCTAAACTATTATGGTATTCATAAGTCGGATGTCAGTAAAACTGCAGGTTCATTTCATTAAGTCTTTGGTCTCGTTTCGAGATTCTTCAGACAAAATATACTGTCTTGTACCATACAGCACATTTTCTCTCCTACCATTTATAAATGCATTTATTCCCGGACATACTGCCTGCACTTAGCATTCAGATCAGCTGACACAGAGCTTTAACCCTCAGAGACCCAGCACAACTACAAGGTTGGTTAAGGTAAGGTTAAGAAGTAATAAATAGTCATATAAAAGTGTATGCTCTTGTCTTAGACCAACTTTGATCAATTTTATTTTAACCACTTGAAATATTAACTACTGTATATTATATATATAGTTTTTTTCAAAAACATTTTTGTGATCAATTTTGTGGCTTTCTACTGACATGTTAAAGTGTTATGAAAATAATTAACGTCCATGCTTTGGTCTCTGAGGATTGAGTGTATTAATCGCATTATCATATGAATCTTTCTCTCCCTCTCAACCAACTTGCTTTCACCTCTTCTGGACCTCCATTACTGTAAACTCTTTAGCAGGGCCTTTGGTCTGTGTTACCATGGCAACCAGGTCAACAGCACCCAAGAGTGGACTAAACACTGGTCAGTTCAGAGGCACTTTGCTGGCCAAGGCTGTGGAAAGACAGTGTGTGTGAAGGCTTAAGTGTGTATGTGGTACTATGAGTCACTGTTTGCCTGTGCAGGTGTGAGTCTCTCGCTTTCTCTCTGTCTGTCGTCCTCTCTGTTTTTGTGACAGGCCTTGTCTATTTTGCAGTCTGTAGGTCAGTTGGCAGGTCCAGGGTCAGCGAGGGGCATGGTGTGCAGGACCTCGTCCAACAGCTGCAGGGCACGGTGCAGATGAACTTCCACCCAGCACGGTGTCTGTTTGATGGTCTGCCGAGGGTAGTCAGGTCCCCAGCCCTTCACAAAACTTAGCCGCAGGATACACAAACGTCTCAGGTCATCAACACCTATCCCAGCTGCCGCCGACAGACCTGTGAAAGTGTGAGTAAAACCGGAAACAAGTAAGTTTTTGAAATGCATTATTTTATCATTTTAGGGCTTGATTCTGATTCAAAAGCTCATGAATTGATTCATTGGGAATATTTACATTCTAGTGCTAATATTGCTGAACTAATTATGCAAAAAAATATTTTTCAGTAATAAACTGTAGCCTTACAGCTTGGTATAATACAAACATATACATTTTGATAATTATCAACAAAATATGCAGTTTAATTGCTATAGAGGTGTTCATAAAAAGTAATTTGTTCATGAATTGGACTACTATTCACTCTGTATGTTTTTAATTCACTAAAAAGAATCTGTTCTTAAAAGTAATTTGTTCATGAATCGAACTAAACTGGTCATGCTTTATGTTTTTAATTCTCTAAACGAGTGCTGTACACATGTTATCCATCACATCATGTTCAATTCAAACTACAAAATTGGGTAAATGACTCGTTTTGCTTTGGGGAATTCTATTCAGTGCACTGCTGATGAAAAGCAGTTCAGGAAAGACTGGCACCACAGAGTAAACAAAATAGTCTGGGGGTTTTAGGAAAAGTTAAAGAGATAGTTCAAACGGTGATCACATCTAACTGGAAAATCAGTATTTTTGGGACCAGCAACTCACTGATGGCTGGAGCGATTCCTCCAACACTGCCAGGCCCCGGGATGTTCCCAGCCACCGCTGCCGCCTGTGCAGCCGCAGCAGCCTGCGCAGTCGCTGCTTGTTGCTGCATCTGCCTGTGACACTGACGAAGATCAAACACCTGGAGGAACAAACTTCTCTTACTTCACAAACACTTACTGATCCACATATTTCAGTCCTTGTCTATCAAGTCATGCTTAAATTGACTGATTATGCTTGTTTACTGGAACAATTTCAAAAAGAGGCCCAAAGTTGTTCCCATCTTGTTGAAGTCTGATTTATTTGCAAAGAAGAAAGCGGTGCTGTCATTAAAGATGTACCTTAATGAGTGCTCCTGGGTAGATCTTGTGAACGGCATCCCCTGGCGCTCTCCCTGCCTCTCTGTCCAGGTAGTAACTTTGCACGAATACAGCATGGTCACTAAGGCAACGCATCCACACATCCCCCTCCCCACGACACTCCAGCTGAACACCTTTACCAATGTGAAGCCTGCTGGGCAGATGTCAGGTGTTCAAAATCTTGAATCTCAGGAGGTGAAAGACTAAGTGTTATGTTGAGTGCACACTGACCGTGCTCTCTCGCTGGCATCAGTTCGGTGTACATTGCTCAGCTGACCCAAACAAAAGCGGTCTCCGCCTGAAGGGTCCACATATCCATCCACTGTCACCACAGGACAATTGGCTAGAACTTTAAACATCTCCCCCACCTGCACGTCCATCTCGAAGTAAGAGATTGAGCACCAGAACTCTGGGCCTGCAGTGCACAAAAAAATCACACACTAATTTAATACAGAGTGTGTGTGTGTGTGTGCGCGCGCGCGTGTGTGTGTGTGCATGTGTGTGTGTTGTACCTGGATGGTTAGAAACCGGTTGAGGGTATGAGGCTGGTGTGTGATGCTGAGACCCTGATAACAGGATAAAAATAACATTAACGCAATTATCGTAAAGATGATAGTATAAATGTATAAGTATAGATGTATTTTGCTATAATTGCTATCATATAATTATACTTATATAATTTATATAATTAAATTGAGAGCCATCATAGTATATAATAATTATGTAACAATTACAAAATACATTACATTTTATGATACATTTTATGTATTTTATATATTGTTTATATAAACTACTGTATACATTTTTTTATTAATTCAATCACATGAATGAATTACATTTTAAAATTAAATAAATAATAACTAATTAAAATAGAAAAGTCACTATAGACTGTGAATATTTAAAGGTGCCATAGAATGCATTGAGATATATTTTAAATTGTTCTCTGATATGTACATAGAAGGTATGTAGCTTAGGTAAGGGGAAAAAATGCCCAGAAACGGTT
>JAUMHQ010000076.1:12107356-12118075 GCA_032361165.1 Enteromius paludinosus
GTCAGTGTCATTGTTCTGTGTTAAGATGCACACCTGTAATATTTTCTTATAAGGCATTTTTGTAAAAGTTGCTTAAGAATCTTAATTTAACTAATGCCTTGTCCTGGCTTAAACTAAGCCCCGTTTGTGAAACCGGGCCGTAAAGTCTTAATTATAAAATTCAACAAGGTCAATAGTGAATACATGTGTGATTCTATGTGATTTAGAATAAAAACTCACTGTGGTAAGATCCCTGTGTCTTTGTGTGCTTGGGGGTGCTGTATTCACTCTGGCTGACGGGGGGCTGCTGGGACGAAGGCTGGCTGTGTGTGGGTGCGTGACTGTGTGTTGGGGTGGAAGGGGGAGAGCTGGAAGTCAAGGCCCGTACTGCTGGGGATGCGATCTGCAACAGTCTCTCAGGACATTCTGCCTGCATTGACAACCTGGATGCACTTGCTTTAGAAAAAGTTAGAAAGAGAATGAGATCGATAATGTGCCACTATCTTATCATAATATTTTTTTAAACAGCATTTCCATAGCTAAGGTAAAACATCAATTACTAGATGAACAATTAAAAAAATGTTGTCATGCACACCCCATTTGTCATCAGTAAATCAATCAATCCAATTCAATAATTAAAAATTAATTATTTTGTTCAAATCATTCAATTGCAGTGAAATATATTATATATAAAAAATTTTTTAGGAATATACTGCCAACACTGCTTTGCGACAAAACTTCTTACTCCATGCTTTGCTGTACTCACGTGGTGGAGAGAGGGGCAGGTTGGGGTAGAGAGTGACAGAGGAAGGGGTTCGCTGGGGCGGTTCTGGGGACATGAGTCTCAGCGGCTGTTGGGTGTAATGATCTGGAGGATGATGGTCTTGCTGCAAAGTCATACTCGAAGGACCCTCCATCTGGATGCAGTCATGTATGTGCTCTTCTTTTATCAGCCTGCCTGAGGGATGAGAACGAGTGTCAAAACATCTTTGAGCTCCTCTTCCAACTCCTATCCTTGTTTGTCTCTTTCACTGCAAGGCAAGTCCTTGCATGTCTCGATCTGACACATTTTATGGCAGTCTCTGTCTGATTAAAGGCTGGCTGCCAGCAGCGTAGCGATCGGGGCCATCAGCGATTAGCCCTGATGAATGCTTGAGACATTCTTTCACATGCGGAGAAGAAATACAAGCACTAATGTCCTCCACTATTTACTCAGAGCTCCACTCACCTGTGTTTGGCAAACTGAATCCAACTGAGAAGAAAGAAAAATATATAGAGTCATTGCCTATTCTTTATCAGAATAATTTATTGTAAAATGTTGAAAGGGATGAAAAATGTTTAGTTTGTTTTATAATTTATGTTTTTAGTTACATACGCACCAATTCCAGGGGACACCACTCGCTCATAGTGGTAGGGGTTCACACACACATTATCGTACTTCAGATCGAAGGCATACTGGCAGAACTTGACATGCTTGAGTTCATTTTTGTGAAGGTCCGGCCACCGCCACAGACGAGCGTATATGACATGAGGAAAACCCTTTCTCCCAGCCACCTGAGGAGCAATCATAACACTTGACATACACAAATCCTAAAAAAAAGGGTGGATTCACTAAAGAGTAATATTATTTTGTATCCTTAATTAAAGAAATAAAAAAAAATACACAGTTTTATGGGGTAACTTGAAACTTCATGCGAGTTATAAAAAGATCTGTTGATTTTCTACCTCCTGACTTCTCTATATTGTGTTGAAATTTTTCTTTGTCATTTTGATCTCCTTATGTCTATTAATTATTATTATTGCACTGAGCGAACATTGTGCATGTACTGATTATCCTCGCTTATCCTCTGTATCATATTCATTCTCCACCCTGTCCCGAGTCCTAACACCATTCCAAAGAACTATTCTCTGAGAGAATAATGAATTTGATGACTTTGGCTCAGGAGAAAGACATAACTAATGGCTTAGAAATAGATGAGCTGGTTATACTTTTTGCCAAACGAAATAGTAGACTGATGCTGTAATGTGATGTAAAACACAACTGGAAAATGTGACAATCATGGTCTCTCATCTCTGTTTAATAGACCTTAAGTATAAAACCAATGAGAAAATCTGGGCTCCAATTAATAATTACTATTAATGTCATAAATTATTTGGAGAATGTCAAGTGAATTAGTTAATATGCTCTTTATGCCTCTACCGTTCAAAGGTTTGGAGTGAGTCACTTACAATCAATAAAAATAGTAATACTGAAAAAATATTATTATAACTTGAAATAATTTTTATTCCTGTGATGGAAAAGCTAAATTGTCAGTCTTTCTTCAGAAATCAGTCTAATACTCTGATTTGGTGCTTAAGAAACATTTATTATAATCATCAACATTGAAAGCATTTGTGCTGCTTAATACTTTTGCAGGAAACTGTGATATATTTTTTTTTATATTAACTAGACAACAGTCTGGTCAAACTTTTGTATGTATGGACAGGTCTGGAGTCAGGGATGCTCTATCAGAAAGGAAAACAGAAGATAAAAAGTACAGAAAGTCAACATTTGATTTTGGTGTCAGACCATCTTCTCTAAATCATATGTGAGTGGCAACACATTGTGACCTCATTTGCTATTGGAATGACTTACAGTTCTCCACCCAGGAGACTGACCTTCCTGAGCGAGTCAAAACGGAGACAGTCGGCGCACAGACAGAGACAGAGCTGGTCCGCTGCCAAACCCATTACGTTTTACAAACTCGCACACAGACAGAGCACCATATTAAACTCTGAGAACTCTCATTTTCATAAACATCACATTTCTCCACTAACAAACCCTAATAGCTGTGCTTGACACGAAACAGGGTTCAGCTCGATTCCATACCGATGCCCATGCATTTACAACTTGTTGCATAAATGTCCTACTTGAACACATTGCACTCATGCTTCAAATACTGACAGAGTCTCCCACATACACAGACTGCGAGACAGACAGGCTTATGCTTAGCCCCGCCCCTTTCCTGTGTTTCAGACAAAACAACCCTTCCTCGCCCTCCACCCGCCTCTCTCTCCCCGTCTACAGCTGGGGGAAGGGAAAACTCTCTGTCTCGCTCTCCACGGGCCTCTCTTCTCTGTCAAATCATGAAAGGACTATTTTGGGAGAAAAGATTCCATGTTAACATCAGTCATACCTCGATTCTCCTCCTCTGATGGTTATAAACGCCGCAGAGGTGAAAGTCTGCCAGACTTTTGGTCTTAAATGTGAAAACTGATCACATAACAAAATGTCACACTGTATTAGACAACATTACGATATGATGTGACTGTTTATTTGTCGGTAAAAGTGTTTATGCATGCTTTTTGGGTTAACTGGCAATTTCAGTTAATTATGTTCTTGAAAATTCATTGTAATGTAGATGACACAAGCAAAGTCGTGTCTGTCATGGAAGAGGCATGGAACCTCTAGGAAAAATAAGCGGTGTCTTTTTCTGTATTTTGACATGTAATTAACGCTGACTTGTGGGAGCTTTATTTGATATTGTTTATGTTCAGATTTCATTTGAAGTGGAGAACTGGCCACATACCCCGTTTACACAATGTCAGTCACATTCAGAGACATAATTAACACTGAAAAATGATTACTCTTTTCCACAATAGCAGACTATTTATGTGTAAGATGATACCAACAGACCGGTATACACTATATTACCCTGCTTAAAAAAACAGCATTGCTTAGCATGCAACTTTCACTGTTATTTCTATCATCTATATAATATTATAGTATTCATAGTATTATATTGAATTGGATTTTATTTTTTCAGCTTTAAATTTAGTTTTATTCATTTTGTAATTTTTTATAATTTTAGTACTTCAACCTACTACTCTAACATAAGTATTTTACTCTAACTGTAGTTAGTTGTGAATGAAACGTTAATAACTTTCTACCATTTATCAAAAGTCTTTTATTTAATTTTTTTTTTCTTTAATTTAATTTAATCCTTATTTCAATTAAATGAGTTTAAGTTTAGTTAAAAATAACAACGCTGGCTTGTATATGTCTTGTTTTTAATGCTGGTACCCAGCCTGGGATGCTTGTCTCCCCAGCAGACTCCTTTACTAGCTTGACTTGCTTTCTTTGTCAACCAGCTTCATCAAGGCCCGGTTCCATAGACAGGGCTTAGCCTAAGCCAGGATTAGGCCCCAGTTCAGTTAGGCCATTTAAGTAATTTTTATAGACATGCCTTAGTAAAAAGTATTGCTGGTGTGCATCTTAAGACCAAACAAAGGCACTGTTTAAAGATCAGTCAGTGCACATTCCTTTCATTAAAACAGCTCAAATTTACATTTAGTCTAAGACTAGGTTTAAGCCTTGTCTGTAAAGCCGGGGGTATAAAAATAAAATTGACTAATTTGTGTTGGCAGCTAAGTTTCACATGGATATTTCGGTTTACCAACCCAACCGGCTCCATACCAGATGAATCAACATAGCATATATTTTAGCAGGGTTAGACACTTGTTTAGCATGGTGTTGCGTACTGTAAACTGTTACTCCAGGTGTGATTGTCATTAGGTATGATTAAGCATGTGTCAGTAACACATGATGTGAGCCGAAAGTGCTCTGACCTGCAATCGTCCATCCAGCGTTCTTTGTATGGTGACACACTTGCTTGGATGAACTCCATTTGTGGTGATAGCAGTGATGAGGGAGTCAAGCTCGTCTCTTTTCTCTTTGAGTTTCTTTACCAGGCTTTCGATGGCACGTTTGGCGAAGCTCTCATTCTCTCCTCCCTGGCGGTGGCACATCAGGCTGTGAACGATGCTTAAACATGCATCACTGCTGCTGGGTGCATTCACAGACATTCTGCTCCCACTGATTTAGAAGAGAAGGAAAGAATAAATGCTATATGTATGTGTCCTGGACACTTCAGCAACACTTGCATAACTGTATGAACATCAAGGCATGGGATATAAATACATCATATCATGTGACGACAGAACAAGCAATCAAAACATTTGACAAAAAGTAAAAAATGTAGTAAAAACATTTGGGGCCATTGTGTGAATACAGAAAATGTATACAAAATACAATAATGCTAAAACAGAACTCAGGACTGGGCATTCTTGCTGACATTGCTGCACAGGTAATGTGGAGAATAGGATTTTATTTCAAGTAACTTAATAGGCAGCCGAACAAAAATACACCAACGTTTGAAAACACAGTATCCAATGCAATGTAACTGTACGTATTGCTAAACTAATAAATTGATATGACCTCCACTAACAGACGTGTTCATCACTCTCAACTTAAATGGGAAACTCCGAATAGTTACTTCCTGACTCGTATTTATTCGTATTCACTCTTTCTAAGACCGTATTTAGTTATTGACACAACTGTAATTGACCAAATACATAAAACACAAACAACAAATCCATGTAAGTCAATATATGGACTACTTACAATTCAGTTAGGTGTCACATGTGCGTACTCTTCTGTGTGTGTCTGCGCGCGTCTGACTCGCTCGCGGTACTTGCTCGCTAATGCAGAGAGAGAAAGAGAGAGAGACTGAAACTGAGAGGTAACTCCCCTGGTGACACAAATGTTTGGTTATTCTTCATACAAATAAAGTTCAGCAAAACTGAATTCTGAAACGGAGAGAATTCCAATGGCCATAACTTTGTAATGTATTGAAATGCAATGTAAAAAGAAAGAACAAACAAGCAAATAAATAAATAAATAGCAATAAACCGGTGCGCGAAAAATTAAATAAAAGTGTAAAAACATTCTCAAAAGAATATCGTGCCAAGGAGATATTTTTCGCTGCTCGAAATCATTTCGAAAGTTCTGTAGAACGCAAGTAAAAGTACAAGTACTGCTCGGTAAGCTGATTTGTATGAGAAAACATTTTAAGATTAATGTTACAAATCAAAAAAAAAAAAAAAAAAAAGTAAGATTATTTAAATAAATCCATTTAGATGTAATCTTTGGTTTGATTACTAATACTGATCAATAAGAAACTGGGTAATTCTAATTTTGATTGATGAAAAATCTATTTATTTAATTCATATGTTTTTTGAGGCCACTATACAAATCTTATTAAATACGAGATAAACGTTTTTCTTAAGGCTTAAACATATATCATCACTCTAATAGTGAAATAATAATAAAAAACGAATAAAAACATATTTTTATAAATAAAAAAGATAATAATTTAATAATTGCTTAAAAAATTAAATAAATGTTATTCTTTGACGCAAACTGCAGGGTTGATGTGCCGCTCTGTCCGGTAGAGGGCGGTAAACATTCGACCTGTTTCAGCAGCTTGGGTGAATTACTGTGCCAAACTCCGCACACCTGGCAAAAAACATCCGAACATAAAGAAACTTTGTGCTGTGCGCCTGCATTGATGCCAACTTGACTGATGGTAAATCATTAAATGCGATTTATGAGTAATATTTCTAGCTGAAATATTAAAACATGCGAGTTTTCTGTTAATTTCTGCACGTTCAAATGTTTGCTAAGTGTTGTTCATCAGTTGTAAATCAGTTTGTTGCTGAACTAGCCCTGACCCAGATACACACTGCGTAGGGTAAAGTTAGATGTCAACAGTAATTTCACTTCTCGTTTTGCCTTTTTAGCACATGTTTGTCTGAAAGTCTGACTTTACACCGCAAGCTGGATGTGAAAATGAATCCTCAGGATCCCCAAAAGATCATCCTGAACAGCACATGCACCGTCTCTCTACATGACCGGTGAGAAAAAGGCTAGCAGTCCTGCTATTATTGCAATGTAGTCCAGAGGTGCATTTGTGTGCATCCAGTGTAATATTGTGGTGTGATCCCCCCTGAAGCTTCACCAGTTTTCTGAAGCATCAGCCGGCAGATGTGATGGACATCACAGCCGCAGTGAACCAGCAGACTGCAGCCTCGCTGAAGAACCAGCGCCTGGCTCTGGAGATGGCCAACCGACCGTCTGTGCTGGCCGCCCTTCATAACACATCTGTCTGGCACATTCTGTTCGATGAAATACACAACTCTCAGAGCTGATGTTCTCTGATAGTAGACTAAATTGTTTCTGTGACACTTCCTCTCTGCAGAACATAAATAATCAACTGTGCAAAGTGAGCGTGAAGGCGAGACTCGGCTGTCCAATGGGGAGAGGGGGCATGATGGGATTGCGGGGGCAAATGAGAGGAGGTGGCAGTAGAGGACTGGTCAAAGGATTTTACTCAAGGAGAAGTGAGTGAGAGAGTAGATTAGATAAACATCAACTTGACTTTCTATATATTGTGTACCTACATGCATGTATGTGGGTTTTGTTCTGCAGGCATAAGACGAGGGGTAGTCCCCTCTCTAGGTGTTCGAAAGGGGTGGAGCCAGGAACAGCAAGGAGGAAATGTGACTTGGACTGGACCAGTGGTAAACAGAGGGGGAGGAGCCGTTAGAAAGACAGGTGAGAACATGGAGGTTTATTACCTGTCCCAATAACAGCCAGTATTTGTTTACTTAAATGACATATTTTCTGTATTTGGGCTAAGCGTTGAAGTGGCCGTAAAATGTGAAGACTGCAAGTGTGCGGAGAACTCACTTTTATTTTCAATACTTTGCACTTTAAAGTAGTCTTCCTCTAGCATGAAACAGATGACAATTTAATTGTGGTGTGTCTAAAGAGGAGATAAAAGCAGTTGCAAACATGAAAAAAAAACCACTAGTCTCTGTACCAATAAAATGCACAAAACTTAACTTATATATAATTCAAAACGAATTAAAAAATAATGGTTATCTTGACATTTCACAATTGAGGGTACATGAGTTCAAGGCTTGGCCCCCGGAAGTATGCAAATTGCATCCTACCATCTTTGCATCTGTAAAACATTTCTTGTGAATAATTACTTCAATGCAACGCAAAAATAACATCCCGATGATCTATTTTGTACTGAAGTTTGTCATTTTTAAGACTGAAATGATTAGGGATTTGCTAAACATAAACTTCAGCAACTCTTCCCTCATGTTTGGATTCTTCAGAAGGAAATGCAAAGCGGCAGGTGCCACATCCAGCAGCAGCTAAAGGTTTGGCAAACTTTCCCATCTTACTACCACTTCTGTTGAAGTATTTAATCATGCACTGGTTTATTAAGCAAATTACTGAAATACCCTGCAATGAAAAAGCCAGTCACTAAAATATATACCAAATATTCGTAGAATTGCCTGCGTATTTGCTTTAATGTACAAATGTTCCATTTGCTCTTTTTGCTATTGACATGTTTAGTGCATTTAGTGAGCATTAGAGAAGACTGCAGTAATTTACCTGCTTATGGAAATTCTGTTTCTTTTCAAATGGTGCGGATAAATGCATTTCTTGATTATTAAATTTCATTCTGCTCAACAGCTCTGAGCACTACTGGAAGATGTTTCTTATGTTTTTTTTTTAATTCATACTGTAAGACTATCATGCATATGTGTCACCTCACTTAAGTAATATGTTTAGATTCAGTACATGCACTACATAATTGTTTTTTTAATGCTATAAAATAACTAGCTTATCTGCACAGGTGGTGGCCATTTTTCGTCTGTCAGTAGGATGCGTTCAGGGTGCAGCCGGGCCAGATTCGACAGTCTCCAGACTCCTTCTCGGGAGCAGTTGGATGAACAACTGGATGAGTACATGTCCATGACCAAGAGCCATCTGGATGCTGAGCTGGATGCATATATGGCTGAAGTGGATTTGGTTGACCACGTGTGATTGAGCTCCACCACATATTTCTTAGTTCAGCCCTAACTAATGGAGCATGTAGTCTGACTTGCAGATAGACTGCTCTGATACAGGGCTATTTATCCTTATTGATTGACTCCAGCAGGCTTGAACTAATTGTATATAGTTACTGCTTCCCCCAGAGCTCCGCTGCTTAGGAACCTTTGACTTCCAGGTTGTTACACTAATTAAACAATCATTATTTTTCCCGCAGTCTTACTGAACAAGAAAGAATCGAAAGCTTTCCGAAGGCTTGTGGTGCTTTCTAGGAAGAGTCTCTTTAGTAGTCCAGCATGATGTTGTTTCAGAGAAAACCGTTTCACTTTATTTGATAAGCAGTTTCATTGAATACTCGCATTGAGTAGACATGAATCACCCCTCAGTTAAACGTTTGCTAGTAAATTTTTTATAACCTGTTTGCAATTAGAAACAAATCCATTTAATAGTCAACATGACATCTTTTGCTTGTGGATTGCATCAAGAATCAAATGAATAAGTGTTTTGTTTCATTCCGATTTCATTAGAATATGGTAGATTTTCTGTACACGTTTATATTGTTAAATTATGTGTTACAGGTGGTGATGAAAAAAACAAAAAGAAAAGTTCATGTGGAACTGTTTAAACCCTAAAAATGGTGATAGTTGGTTTTCCTACTCTTTAATAAAAAGATGTTTGTAAATTGCTATTTTTGTCTTGGGCTTGGTTTTTATTTATTTTACTGGAACTGTTAAACAAATACTCTCTCTCTCTCTCTCTCTCTTAAAAAAAAAAATTGCATGTGATATAACACAATTTGCTTTGTGATTTGTCTTGAGTCATATTTAAGCCAAAGGTGACCAAAGGCGAGTCAAATCAAAACACATCTACTACTAATACAAGACTATTTCCTTTTTGCATTCTCTGAAGTATTTTCCTGCCATGCAGCTGAATAATGATGGACCAATGAAGGACCACAGAATTGTTTGTGCAGTCTACTGTTGCCGTGGAAACAACTGAGTTGGCCTCTCTTTAGAAATCCATTTTCACTTAAACTGTGTCCTTTCTTGCTGTCATTCTGTAGATCAGTGCTTTTATATAAGAGAAGCAGGGGAAAGATGTATTTGAGCGTGCTTCAGCTGGATCATGTTTATCTTTTTTCTCATAGTGTGTGGCGCCCTGGATTATAGGAGCATCTGATGACTCAACCACTGAATCCCTCTGCGCTCAAACCCGCATCCAGACTTTCTGCCTTTGTCATAGAAAGATGAGGGAGTTCTTAGCACATCAGCAACTTCACACAGGTCCAACTAAATGGCAGCCCATGTATTTACAATGATTGAAATAAGAAATATTCTGGTGGGAGGTTTTGATATTGTTATAATTAAAGATAGGGATAAAGAATGTGTTTTTAAAAGAAGTCTCTTCTGCACATGAAGGCTTTTTAAAAGCTTTTAGTTCAGTCTTTAGTGTTGCACGGTCCTTCAGAAATAATTCTGATATGCTGATTTACTGCTTCAGAAACATTTATTGATATCAAAAACAGCAGAAGCATTCCATTCAGTTGATGAAAAAGGCTTAAAAATTGATATATTTTTTTCAGGATTCTTTGACTTTGATATTAAATCTTGCTTAATTTTTATTTTAACTTTGTAATAGTAGTGTCCCATGGTTTGCCAGAAAAAAAGCAAAAAAAAAAACAACAACCCCAAAACAAAATGTAAAGCTGTCTTTGTCACTGGGGTCAAATTATATTGTAGTTATTATTATTATTAGGAAATACAGAACACAAGAAATTGTGGTATGAGAATTTGAGAATTTTGGTAAATGATAGATGATTTCCCAGCAGGGGGTGCTAGATGTTTGTAGTTTCCTATGGTTTAAACATCCTCAATCCAGTAGGCTTGGGATAGTATGATTTAAGAACTTGTCAAACAGAAAAATGCAATTGCAGTAGTTAAAGGGATAGTTCACCCAAAAATGAAAATTTGATGTTTATTTACTTACCCCCATGGCATCCAAGATGTAGG
>JAUMHQ010000076.1:12124176-12161672 GCA_032361165.1 Enteromius paludinosus
ATATAAAATAATTGTAATTATTTAAGTTAATACAACTCAGTTCAATTAATTAGTTACAGCATTAGGGTTTACAGTGTATTAAACCTGCTGAAGTCCTTGGGAATCCCTACTATAAAGAATTATACACACGTTTAGTTCATTTATCTATGCATTGCAATGTAAGAATGCAAGAGAGGTTATCTGAGGATGTCTATAGAATTACCTGTAATTGACATTGAGACCTGCGACATGCATATCATACCTCAGTGCTATGACTATTATTTTGACATTCCGTTAAAAAACTGTTAATGTCTGGCTTTGATTATAAATGTCAGAGTCGTGCTGGAACACCGGCGGCTGAAAGCTCAAAAAAGAATCTCTCATAAGTAACACACACACACACACACACACACAAACCATCAGCTTACAGAAACCAAGGAGACACTATGCAGCTCCACACTCACAAACACTCAGCCGAAGAGGGTTAGTAGAGGTTGAACTCAAAACGTGTGGAGAGCAGATAGAGCTTGTCCTGACCCATAGGGGCACATCTTGGTGGGCAGCTGGAAACTGCTCTGACCTGCCTCTCATAAGGGTCATAATAAATGACAGGGAAGGGATATCAGCTCACAAAAGCATTTAAACCTTTGTAACCTCACTGCTGTGGCCAAATGCTCCTTTACTGTCAGCCCTGTACTTACTAAGACACAGTAAGGTCTGTCTTTCTGAAACAAGTAGAATTATTTCCACACTATACTCCTGGAGAGCACTTTAAATACAGTGGCACAGTAATACTGTGAAATCATTTTAATAGGCTAAATTGGCGATTCAGAAACATTTTTGATTGTTAATACTTTTATTCATCAAAGACACGTTAACTTGATCAAAAGTGACAGTTAAGACATTTATAATGATGCAAAAAATGCTGGAATATTTCACTGTGTTTTTGTGTCATAATTGTTTTTAACCTTCCAATTGCAGAACAGTTTTACTCTGTGTTTAATGTTTAGTTCATTTTTAAATGGTCACTAATGGAGAAAGAAGTCTGCAACCATAACAGGGTCACACTAACTAGCCAACCCTTGACCTCTTGTTCCTTATAGGTAATATTCAGTTATTATGGTTATTCAATACATGGTAGAAGCTAATGGATTTTGATGCCATTGATTTCCTCTGACTTGAAATTAGAAGACTGTTTACATTGTGGATTTATTACAGTTGGAAACATTTGGAAGTGCTTCTCTGACTAAATGGTCAACTTTTAGCCTACTGGCATAGAGAAGAGAGAGAATGCATTAAAACACATCAAGACTGATCTTTTCTCTCTCTCTCTCTCTCTCTCTCTCTCTCTCTCTCTCTCTCTCTCTCTCTCTCTCTCTCTCTCTCTCTCTTCCTGCCGCCAGTAACTGCAACCCTCAGAACCCTGAAGCATGGCAGGGAATGCAGCTCGACACAGAGATGAGGTGGAGCTTTCTGTGAGGTAATGTGATTTGAGAAAATCACTGCTGCTCTTGGCACTCTGAACGACACACAGTCAGCCTGTGGGGATGAGTTTCACAGAGGCAGCGATGTGTTTTGTGCTGCGCTGAGTGGACTGTCAAAAGATTATATTGACTCCTGTTGAGAAGAACAGAAGACAACATGTATAAAAGGTACATAAGAGAGTTTTCTGTTTAGCTTGTTTGGAGTTAAATTTTTAGTTGATATTTGTGATTTGGCATTACATTGTAGATCGGTGATTGTCTACTGGTTTTGTTTCAGGACTGTTTGCTTTACACTGGACATTATTCCCTAGTGTCTTAGTTTTCAAAGATGAGTGCTCAAGCTTTGCATGTTGGCATCTGATTAAGTTTGAATAGATTAATTTCTGTCCAAATCTTTGAAGTGATCAACATTAATTTGAAGATATCCAAAATGCAGTCTATTATTTGCATTGTATCAGTGCTCAGTGTTTTTTTATATTGTTTTGCAACCCACTATTTGAGAGCAACTGATTTTCTAAGCAGAATGATTTAAATGTTTTCTACAGACATGATGTATTTTTAGCTGTGATCCTAGATGCATTTAAGTATTTCTGTCGTATTGAGAATTTGTTTTATTTTTATCTCTTTGTGTTGCCTTCAGTTGCGTGATATCACTGTTTCAACAGAACTAGCATAAAAGGATTTTCTATTGAAGCTTTCTTTAGAATGTCTGGTAGCACTTTTCAGTAAGCTTTAATTTGTTCATTTAAGTTTGCCTAAGATATAATGAACCAACAGTGAATAATACCTTTACAGCAGGTAATCTGTACATACAGTATGCTAATAGAATATTATTTTTTTTATATAAATGAACATGAATGTATTTTGAAAAAGCAAACTACATTATATTTAAAAATTCATATTAACTTATATTAATGAATTATAGTAAAATTGCTGCTAACAACAGAGCCTCATCGTAACGTGTTATTAGCTATAGTTTCTTGCATTCTTTTTCAACCCACTGGAAGTTGCTTGGTTGCCACAAGACCTCTCAAAGTACATTATTAAAATTAAAATTTGTTAACTTTTCTTATTTAGGAACAACATTCCATGACTCCAAGATATTTTGCCACAACTTTATCTATTACTTCCCATGTACGTATGTGTGCTCTGCTCTTATCCTTACAAACTAACTAAAGTCAAGTCAAGTCAAGTCACTTTTATTTATATAGCGCTTTTAACAATACAGATTGTAGCAAAGCACTGATCATTATCAAATAGAAGAACAGAGAGATGGGAATGTATAATGACGAGAACTAAACTTTATTTATCAAATACAGAGACGGTCTCTGTAGTCAAGATGACGATAATCATTGGAAATCAGGTGTCCCCGACTAAGCAAGCCACAGGCGAAAGTGCTAGACTAGATAAAATATTATTTTTATTTATAATTTATTAATATTTTATTAAGTAGAAATGATAAAATAATTTGAATTCTACACCTTCTCTGACCCAAGTATAGAGTAAAGAGTCTCCCAAAAGTCTTCAATACGCTGTTCTTTTTTTAAAAAATAAACCTTTTCAAAAAGTATTTAGAAGTGTGTCCATTTTTTTTTTAAATATAGTTGAAGTTAGTTTACAATTTGATCTCATACGATAAACCTGTGTGTGTTTCTAGTATTCCTGATCAGTTGGAAGCTTGAGCGGCAGTGAAATGAGTCTCTGGTTCGGTGGATGCAGATTGTTTCTGCTGCTGTTGATGCTGCTGTGCTGTGGGACCCTGTCGATCTGGACCAAGACCGGCAGACACCAAGGGTCCCACAGACCCGTGCACAACCACACCGATGACATCGTACTGGCTGTCATACTCCCTCAGCACAATACATCCTACCCCTGGGCATGGGCTCGTGTTGGACCCGCGCTGGACCGGGCCATGGCTCGCATCAACGCTGACCCCACACTGCTGCCTCGGCACCACGTCCGGCACGTCTTCGCCAACAGCGAGAATAGGGAGGGTATCTGCTCAGAGTCCATAGCCCCCCTCATGGCTGTAGACCTGAAGTTCGAACACAACCCGTGGGCCTTCATAGGTCCTGGCTGCGACTATACCTCTTCCCCTGTTGGCCTGTTCACCGCTCATTGGGACCTCCCTATGATCACAGCAGGGGCCCCTGCTGTAGCTTTTGTGCATACGGAGATGTACACGTCTATTACCAACACGGGCCCCACACATAAGAAATTAGGCGAGTATGCCCTCCACCTCTACAAGCATTTTGGGTGGCACCAACACACCCTGCTGATGTTTAGTGATACCAAACTGGGAGAAAGGGCCTGCTACTTTGCCCTAGAGGGCCTTTACACGGAAATGCATGAGGACAACATCACCACCGTGAACCTAGTATTCGAGGAAAATAAAGGGCCTGTTAACTATTCTGAACTCCTGAGCAAGATCGAGGAGGATGGAAGAGGTGAGTGGTTTGTTTTTCTTGTTTTTCTAGAACAGTCTGAAAGTAATCATCCATCTGTCTTCGTGTTATTGCATGCGGTCCTTCTGAGATAGTGATCCACTTGACATGTTGTTTTCATGCGATATGACACTGAGGTAAGAGGTCAAATTTGTGATGCACAAATGAGAAAAACTTTTATCAGGAGGAGGCCTTGTAATAGCTGGGCCACAATTTCAAGGGTACATAAACTAGAACAGAATCTAATTGCAAAATAGCAGAGAAAAGATCAATTTTCTAGTAAAAGGTGTGGGTATTTAATATTATTGGGTGGCCCAGACAGTGCACACATTTATGCATTTGCATAGAAGAAAAAGTAAAAAGCTGTATGACTTCACCTGTTATCAAAAGAATATAGTATTTTTGGTGTATATTATGTGAGCCAATACAATTGAATGTTGTTGTGTTAATGTTGTTGTGGTAGTTTTTTTAGTTATTTTCTCCAGTCATACAGGTTTGAAATGACAAGAGGGTCAGGAATTGACATGACATGACATGAGGGTCAGAATTTTCCATTTTGGAGGAACTATACCTTTAAGTGCCTGCAGAAAGTTGCATATGTAGTGTTTTTTAAAATAAGTATATCAAATGGATGCTAGAAGCTTCTTCTACCTCAAGGAACTGTAAGAGTGAGTGTGAAGGTCTTAATTTATGTTGCACTCCATCATTGAAATGCTGCAAGAAGTGCTGCTCAAGGCATATTGTAGGTTTAATTGTGTGTGGATTAACATTATCTAATTCAGTATATAAACATGCAAATTATGACTGACAATGATTGAAATAGAAGGTTAGAGTGAGGTTTAGAGTATGAATTCATTTGTTAATTTACTGATTTTCGTTGTTTTCCTCAGCCATGGTTGAACTACATCAATGATGTACCTATTATATATCATTTTTGAAATATTCATGATTCAAGCCAAGACTCAAAGGAGAGTTTTTAATGAGAGCCATATTTCAGTATCTCATAGCACTTACGCTGACCAACAGCAGGAGATTCGGTTTTATAATAGTAGTTTTTTATAGTCCTTCACAAAATGTAGCTTGTTATTGTCTCTGCAGTTAAATTTTCCGCTATGCTCTGACCTCGCCATCAGATTAATGCTTCTTCCGCAAAGGGGAACTTAGGAAACTTGTATCTGAAAGTTTTTAATGGGTAAAATGTGCTTTAAACCTTTTTTAAAGTCCCACCGGGGCATAAAAATGTCAACCGAACAACATTTATTAACCGAGGTCATGATCCCTGTGAGCATGCAAGAAATTTTAGCACACATTATCTGATCTGTTGGCATTTCCTGCGAATACAGTTTGTGTTCATTCAGTGAGTTTATTTAGTCTTTCTCACTGGTAGATTTGAATGGTTCATCATTAGTCACTGGGTGCTCTTTTGAGTCACTGCATGAACAATAAGAAATGCAGTGTTGTACTAACACATAAAAAGTCAAATCAATGAAGCAGCAGAAGGATGATGTCTCAGGTGAAGGCTCTGTATATGTCATAAAACCCTTTGAAGACACTGAATCCTAAACATATCCGGACATTCTTTCAGGAGATGGTTTCAGCAATATCCCATTTTAACGATCGTCTATAAAGGGGGAAAATACACTCAGCCTTATGATGTAAAACAGTGTGCTCATAAAATACCAGCAATAAAGTCTGACCATATTTCTTTGCTCTCTCTTGAGGACAGACAAAAGCTTGGGGGATCGTAATGGGGTCAGATTAGGGTCTGTCATAGAATAAGTCTTAAATTACAGTTAGATCTAAGTCCTCAACAGCGTCATCCACTGCTACAAATTTATCGGCCAGTATTATATGTTTTTCAACTGTTTATGTTTTGTTTTGTTAAGATTTTGCCTTTTTCATTTTTTTTTTTACATTCAAATTGTAATATTGCCAGCATCTAATGCTCTCTTAAAGTTAATCTTTAAAAAACGTTGCACTGCCTAAATTCACAATGATTTAGATGAAATATGAATTGGCCATCAGCATAAAAAAAAAAATTCTGTATGTCCGGAAATTAACTTTTGAGGACAGATAATAGAGTTTAGAAATGTTTTGGGGTCTTTTGACTAATTAACTTGTTGGGATTACCTGTGGAGCTGTAACCTTTTCCAGAGATCTCAGAAGAGAGGAAATGCCCTTCCTTACCTCCTGCCTCTTTCCCCTCAACCCTGTAAAATCATCATCACATCACATCAGCAGCAGCAGGAAGAAAATACATGGAGACACACCACCTGCTATGAGAGTGGCATCTCCAATATATTCCTGCTTGAGCTATCCATGCCAGTGCTTCGTCAGATTCAGAATGCTTGTCTCTTGAAAGCACAGTTATAGATTTATATAACTGAGAACAAGTGCATTTTATTTGAACGAATCCATATTATCAGCACATGGCCGTCTGGAAAACACCCAGCTTGTAAGTGTCGATGAAAGTGTACTTGATCATCGAGGCATTTAGAGAGCTTCAGCTGGAGATGGTGAAGCTGGATGTGCAACTAATTACATAGTTCCAACCATCTCAACGTCCATTTGGTACTCAGAACATTACTTTTTTGGATTGTTATTTGCTCACATCATTACACGAACCCAGCAACAAATGCACACTCGTTCATAAGCTTTCAGACTTCTCGTTCTCTCTCTGTAGTGGTGAAGTGATGTGCACTTAGCTGCTGCTTTGCTTCTGGATAAAATCTCCAGCACTGCAATGTTGTTAGCAGCCTGAAGTCAGCAGGTGCTTCAACATCCATCTCTCTCTCTAATACACACACACACACACACACACACTTCAATGCTGCTCTGTTGATGAGGACTGTGCTCCTGGTTTAATTTTTCCATGCACCCAGCAAATGGTGGAAACCAGCATCAAAGACCACCTTCATTTCAGAGTGCTAACAAGAAGATCTGTTTTTCAGACCCCTGAAAATTGAGGGAGTCTTGAATTGTGATCTAGGACAAACCGTTCTGAATCAGGAACAGCAATACTGCATGAGCTTATATTATGGAATTGTTTGTAATAATTCCTCTCCTGAATGAGTGGTAGCATCTTCAAATTGCCAGTCTTTGTTACTAGAGCTTCTTGTCGTCTTGGTTGCAGAACACAAGAGCGGTCGTGCTGAACTAAACTACCCACAAGGCCGTGCTCTGCTTCTTCCTGCTTTTCCATCCATCTGGATCAGTTTAAAAATTAATCTGAACTGAGGGGTTGCAAAGGATAGGAAGACAACTACACAAATTTGTAGAATCATTACTCTTTTTTTTAAACCCAGCACTGCTTACTGAGGGAGTGTACTGTATTTTGAGATTTCTAGTCTATATCTCCTGTCATTTCTGACCTTTGGATTGTAATTGAGAAGAAACTGAACACCTCCAGACTTGAACCCAAACATTTCAAAAGCATCATTCACAGAGGTGAAAGCTTGTCTTTATATCTACCCCCTTGTGAACATAATACTCAAGTCATAATGTTCTCTGATGTTATAGCGACAGCAGAACATAAGGTTTGTCTTCTTCTTGAATGAGGTAATGTTAGGCAGACCTCCTTTACATCACACAGATTCCTGCGCTAATACAATTTGTAACCTTATACTGGCTTGTGTTAAACAGGATTATAGAGAAACGTGACAGACAGAAATTAGTTTATTTTTACAGTCAGTGCCAGAACCCGTTTTCAGTGGCTTAAAGTAAATTCATTTATTTTAAGCAGTCAGTTTTTTTCAATGGCTTTTTTTTTCTTTAATTTAAGCAAATTGTTGGTCTGTTGCTGATGAGAAATAGTAGAAATCTACATTTTTTTGCAAAACCACCATTTAAAAACTTGAAAAGCTATTTTCTTTCGTGGTTGCAGGTGGAACTGGGGGGCAGGACTCTCATGCTAGGGAACATTTGATGAACAAAAATCTATGTTGTGCAAGATGAGTCATCAGTATTCAGTTTCAAGTTATCAGCTTCGAGAGAAAAATAATGCAATTATTAAATGGCGATTTACCAGTAGACATGATTAGCTGTTATAAATTTCTATCATAGTTACACACTCACGTAACTTTGCTGTGCTGTGTGGTCTTGAAAACTTTTAGTTTGCACGCATTTAAATAAGTGCTTATAGAGCAAAATGCCCACAGTTCCGATGCTTTCTGGCTGATGTTTTGGTCACTTTTGAATGCTGGTGGTGCTTTCACTCTAGTGGTAGCATGAGACAGAGTCTACAACCCACACAAGTGCCTCAGGTAGAGCAGCTCATCCAGGATGTCACATCAATGCGAGCTGTTGCAAGAAGGTTTGCTGTGTCCAGAGCATAAAGTCACTACCAGGAGACAGGCCAGTACATCAGGAGACATGGAGGATGCCGTAGGAGGGCAACAACCCAGCAACAGGACCACTACCTCCGCCTTTGGGAAGGAAGAACAGGAGGAGCACTGCCAGAGCCCTGCAAAATTACCTCCAGGAGAACACAAATATGCATGTGTCTGCTCAAACGGTTAAAAATAGACACCGTGAGGGTGGTATGAACAGGAGGTTGCTGCGTGCAACATCCTCCAGCATGACTGGTTTGGCGGTGGGTCAGTAATCGTGTGGGGTGGTATTTCTTTGAAGGGCCGCACAGCTCTCCATGGGCTCGCCAGAGGTAGCCTGATTGCCATTGAGTTCCGTGATGAGTTCCTGCAAGATGAAGGCATTGATGCTATGGACTGACCTGCCCATTCCCCAGACCTAAATCCAATTGAGCACATCTGGGACATCATGTCTCGCTCCATCCACCAACGCCACGTTGCTCCACAGACTGTTCAGGAGTTGGCGGATGCTTTAGTCCAGGTCTGGGAGGAGATCCCTCAGGAGACTATCGGCCACTTCATCAGGAGCATTGTAGGGAGGTCATACAGGCACGTGAAGGCCACACACTACTGAGCCTCATTTTGACTTGTTTTAAGTACATTACATCAAAGTTGGATCAGCCCGTAGTGTGCTTTTCCACTTCAATTTTGAGTGTGATTCCAAATCCAGACCTCCATGGGTTAATAAATTTGATTTCCATTGATAATTTTGTTTGATTTTGTTGTCAGCACATTCAACTATGTAAAGAACAAAGTATTTAATAAGAATATTTCATTCATTCAGATCTAGGATGTTTTATTTTAGTGTTCCCTTTATTTTGTTGAGCAGTGTATATAAAACTCACAAAATTATAACAAATATTAATTAATTTTGTCAATGTTTGAATTATGAAAAAAAAAAAAAAGAAATGTAACTTCCTGATTCCTATGATATACAGTATCTGGATCATAAGATGTACTGCTGGTGTGCCATTTCATGTGAATAAATAATACATTAACATTCATATTTATTATACAGAAATGTAAAATAAATGCTGATGCAGTCCCTTTAAACCCCAACTTCCATCTCATTTGTAATTTTCTGCGGAGCCAAGCAGAAAGCTCATGTGAGAGTTGTGGTTTAAGCTTTCTTTTACTTCCTCCCTACCCCATTTGATGCTGTAGAATTAACATCATTGTGATAATAAACGCTTTCTTCTCTATCGCAGTGAGATTCCTTCTGGATGCTTGTAGAGAGAATCTGAACATTTCTTTCATCTTCAGATCACTCGGGCCTAGATGGATTATCTTGTCAACAAATAGCTGAATAAGTGAGCATGGATTGAAGCCTGTCCATGTCCCTATCTGCTCCCCCTTCATGGTCAACAGACACGTGATTAAAAAAAAAGCTTCAAGGATTTCATCCAGATCAATAGAACTGCTGCTATTTCCTGTTGTAATTGCTCTGATCGTGTTTTTTCTTTGGAGCCATGTAGTGGTGTGCAACTACAGTGTCGATACTCTTTAGAAAAATGAACTGAAGCACTTTAATTATGGGTTAAGGGGAAGGATAGAACAGCTTAAACTTAACCGTTCAAGTTCTGCCTTTAAGTGGTATAGATCAGAGTCAGTGCGTGAGTGAAGCTCTAACAGTCTGCTATAGTACATACACTACACTGGCAGAATAGAGAAGAAATAGAGAACACATAATAAAACAAACAGCAAGAGCATATTTACAGAGGATAAAGCAAATCTGGGTTTCTTTAAATGCAGCACACAAAAAAAATCACTTTTTGTCTGTTTCCGACTGTCAGTGTAATTGTAGCACGTTTGTATTGGAGAGCATCGCATTTTCTGAGCTGAGCCCATTATTATCGTTCGAGCACAGTGTGCGGCCGTTTTTCTCGATTGCAATTACAACATGCCTCCTCATCTAATTCTATGCAAGCAGGGCTGTGATTAGCTCTTGTTGGGAGGACTGACTTGCTCTTACTCATGGTCTAGTTGGTTTGGTGATAAAATAGAATGTAGAGTTTTGAATTGCTTGACAATTCTTTGGTCTATATATACAAATTAGGATTTTTCTTCTCAGCTCAGCAGAGACCATGTTTATAAGGTTTAATTAGAAAATGTAATATTCATTTGACTAGTTAACAAGAAGCATAGCATGGTTTTTTAGATCAGGATTATTAGAAATTAAAGTAACTGCTATAGGAGCATTTAGATTTATTAAAAATCTATTTTGACTCTTTTTGACACAATCAGCATAATTTCCAACAGAAATTATTACTTATTATATGCAAGTATAATCAAAAATGTATGCTGCAGTAACCTTTCTTTTAATGTTTAATTATTAGTTTTAAATTTCATTTCTCTTTTTTTTTTAAACACTTTTTTTTAAAGTTCACAATGGTGTAATACTAAAAAATGGGCACCAAGCACACGCAAATGACTAATTATATTAGCCTAATAAAAGCTGTTGATGTTACATGAAGTGGGTCATCTCTTGGGAATGGACATACTGTATTACAATACATAATGTATTGAGTTCACATGACCAGCTAAAAATCATTCCTGTAGCTTTAAATAGTTGTGGTGTGACAAGTGAATATTTAAAATGCCCCATTCTCAATATTTATATATAACTCTGTTGAGTAAACGTCTTTGAAACGTTTCTCCCATAAAAAACCCCACTCATGTTCTTTCACTTCTGTCCAGGGAAGAAAACATGTTCAGGAATGTTACGTGGGCATCTGAGAGAAGTGAAAATCTCATTTGCTCAGTGCTAGTTAATGTTTACCAGCGTTGAAAATAGCATTTCCCTGCTTAGGCTGGATATCTGCCAGCAGCCTCTCTCAGGGGCTTTATCTGATAATGATGTGCATTTGAGTGTGTAATGGACTGTTTTATCTCAATGACAGGTTTTCTCACACCTGACGAACTCCTTTCCCAAACAAAATTGCATTTATCCTATGGACATGCCTTAGCAAAAATGAAGTCGATGCAGTCACACTTGTGGGTCATGAACTGGGGAAATGCACAAATTAAGCGGTTTTCTATTTGTTTGAGGCTGCATTTTGCGCATCCTTAGTTGTTTCTTCATTCTTTTTCTTTCTTTCGTTCATGAAAGAGTGATAGATGTCTGTGTTTTGTCACGACAAAAGTCATGTGGGCAAATGTAAAGGTCTGGTTCTATGGTAGTTCAGTATTGAACCTCTGACTCACTCACAGTGGGACTTTTTATCCTATATATTTCCAGCTTTACTTCACAGTTATATGTTACTTCAGTAGCTTTGCAGACTGCTCTGTGTGTGTGTTTTGAGATCAAATGTGTGTTTTATTCTGACGGGGTGTGCAGTTAGATGAGTCAGTCAGGTTTAAAAATACTGTATTTTTATCCTATGTTACTTACCCAGCTCTGGCAAAAAAAATCTTCCTGGTATTTGCTTTTTAGCAATGTACTCATTATGTACTTTAAGTAGGTTGTTAACCAGACACAATGCTCCAACCAAAATTCTGTTGTTGCTTATCACGACTTTCTTCTGTGTGACGCATTAGAGGATGTTTTAAGAATGTTGGGAACATTGACTTCCATTGTATGGAGGAAAAAAAAAACATTCCTCAAAATATCTTTTATATTCCATAGAAAAAAGAAAGGTCATACAGGTTTGGAATGACACAAGGGGGAGTAAATGGTGAATGAATCCCTTTAATGTGGTATGACTATCTGGTATCTGGCTTGTTGTCTTGAACCAGCTAATAACCAGTTGAGACCAGTTAAAAGCCAGTGTTTGTGTACTGATTTATAGAGGTGGTTAGGACTGAAAAGCTCTTGATATTTGGCGACACAGGTGCCGTATTTTGAATTACACGCACATTTCCAGAACTGAACAGGTTTAGCCTTTCATTGTGATTGGGCTCCCTCACTACTCAGATCCACAGATACAGAGACAGTGAGAGACAGACTGTCTAGATCATGTCCCCCTTTGTGACCTTCACAGGTTGATGCTCTCAGGGGACGCTTACTTCTATTTCAGATTACCACAAAGTTTAAAGTTTAAAAAACATATCCATTTTTGATTAACTTGCCTATTTAACCAAGTTTTCTCTGTACTTATTGGCTTGTATCCTCTGTTTATTTCTGTTGTCTGGGATGGACGGTTAGATTGATATTGTCCCTATGTCTCCCTATGTCACTCATATTCCATTATACTGACAGAGATGCTTATAGATAGATGTTCACTTACAGATCTCGTCTGAAATTCGAAATCTAACATTCAGCTTGTGTTCATTATTATCCTCATGCTGAAATCACACTGTGTCACTGAGCAGCAGACACACACACGTCTGTTAGCATAAGTCTCCTGCAATTACCCTCACTTTGCAAATGACTGTCTGGTCTAAAGTCAAGTCCTCTCTCTTTCTCTCGCTGTCTCTGTGATCACTTCACTCATTTGATCAGCGTTAATGAAGCATTTTGTTTTCTTGTCCAGATCTCTTTCTCTCATTGTTGGTGGTTGCTTTTCTCGCCTGCATGTTTTTTCTGAAATGTTGAGGAGAAGCTTAACATCCGTTTCATATAAAACCTATTCCTTATCATTCTGATGAAACATCCTGTTTATCTCAATAACAATGAGTATGTTTCTGCTGGTTATATTTACCCTGCAAAAATCATTTTAGTCTCATTTTCCAAAAACAAATATCTAAACATCTTTTATACAAGATAAGGTTTCCTGAGAAGCCAAACTGCATAGGATAGTAATATTTTTTTCAGAGAATATTTTTATACCATTTTATTAACCAACCCTATTGGCTTTTTTTGTTGATAAAAATTAGTGTCAAAATTAATTTAAATATATATTCTGTGAAAACATGTCTTAGTTTTTCATGCAGTTTTGCAAAAATATAAATAAGTGTCACATTCAGTGTATATTTAGAGTGTAATTACATGTATATACATTTATAAATGTATATTATAAAATGTTTTATTATTTATGAATATATTTAATATATAAACATATTTTTTCTTAGTTTTATATATATATATATATATATATATATATGCATGTGTTTGCATTTATATATACATAATAAATATACACAGTATGCACATATATTATGTAAAAAGAAACCTTTATTTTGGATGGTTATTCATGATTAATCATTTGACAGTACTAATAGGCTACTGTATAAATTTGTCTTGCAAATAAATTTGTTGTTTTTTTGGAAGATATTTATATTAAAGGAAACAAGACAAAAAACTGTTTAAGAGAACAAAATTATGGAATGGATGAGTCATGAAAACATGATGCACGAAGCTAAAAGCATAGAACAGACAGTCCAGACACAGTCAGGGCCATAAATGCATTAATGCACCACACAGACGCATTTCCATGCATGAACAAAAACGCGCACACGTGCTAATTCCTGTATGGATGTGTTAAATTGACCAGTTATGTTGAGGTAATGGCGTTATGATATTGATTAGCAAGTCATTTCTGGTAAAAGTGCTAATGGGAGTGCTATATTTGGGCTTCTATCTCATATAAAGGAAAGACGGATACGAATTATGAAGAAGTTTTTGTCATATCTTTTCTCATGTCGACATCCTTTGGTGTTCTCTGTCTTTTTTGTTACAGTGGTGTTTGTATGCTGTTCGCCGGATATTTTCCGGCAGTTGATGGTGCACTTCCACAAGGCAGGTCTCCCGAGGGAGGAGTATGTCTTTTTCTACATCGATCTCTTTGGACTCACTTTGGAGTCCAGGCCTTCTCAGCCATGGGCCAGAGGAGACCCAGATGATGTATTTGCAAAGGAGGCCTTCCAGGTGATCAAAGCCTTTTATAAAACAAAAGTGAGAGAGAGAATGATGGACAAATAGAGATGAGAAGGTACAATTTAAGGAGACAATAACTTTCTGTTACAGGCATAAATAATTACTAATTTTAATAATATTTGAATATTAAAATAATATTAAGCATTATAATAATTGCACAATATAGTAAGGCTTCTTTTCATAGAAGTCATCTTAAATTAAGCATACCCTGCCTTAAGGTTTGTTTCTAACAGAGAAAATACTTAATTCAGTGTACATTAATTAATTAAAAAAAACCCAAGACCTAATTCTAGATTGCTCTCTGCAGTAAGCAAGTTTGTCTGTCTTGCTCAGTATGGCGCTTTTATTAGCTGTCCTTATTAAATTTGCCCAGTAAGCCCTTCGTCTGAATTTAGAGACCAAAGCATCCATTAATACACACACAAAAAATCAGCATCCTTAGTTTCATGGTCTAGTTTCTCTGCTGGTTTGGAGAGACAGTTATCGATCTTTCTGAAGCTTTTTGTTGTCTCATCATTTAAACCTTAACCAAAATCTTGCTTCAGTGTGTCTGCTGAAATAACAACAACTCATTTAATTTAAACACAATGTAACACAAAACAGTCACTGTTACGCCTCAGGGGCTCAAAATCGGAGCCATATTCTTATCAAATGCTCTGCAGGTCACTCTCGCTTTGGTTGGTGTCACAAAACTGCAGCCACTAGCTCCTACTGTGATAACAGCCGCCTGTTTTGAGAGCGGAAGAGTTTCTGTGCAGAGCGTGTGAAAAAGTCTGAACTCCAACACACTGATGAACCCACGCACAGTTAGATCCAGGACATGCTGACTTTCACTGGGGCTTAGCTTTGGTAGATTGAAGATTATATTTGCACACAGATGATTTGTTTCTTGAATAATTATGTATTTTACTGCTTGACCAAATTAATAAACTATTTTACTTCAGTCTGTCAGGAAAAGAATGATTCTGCTATTCTATGAATATTAGCTGCTGATTTGATTGGGGTTTATCTGGGAATGTGATGTATGCCAGCAGTTGTTTATGAAATGATAAAGAAGAGCATTGTTACTAGGCATACAGCCAAATGCACCCCCACTTTTAGCATTTTAAGGAGCTGATTCCGGTGTCTTATTCACAGTTTTGCTGGAAGTCCCAATCAGATTGTTGCATTTTCCACACCTTGACACTCAGAACTGACGATGGGCATTAGAAAGAAGATTTGCGTACTCTATTTTTTAATAAAGAAAAAACAATTTATTTGTTTTGCAATATACATTACCAATTAAAAGTTTCAGGGCCAGTAGGATGTTTTAAACAGGTCAAAAGTGACAGTTGAAGAAGCTGAAGTTTAAGACAGTTTAGTCATTAAATAATACTAAACACAGTATGGTTTACACAAACATATTAAGAAGCACAGCTGTTTTCAGCATTGCTGAAAACCAAATTAGCGTCTGAAAGATCTTCAGTAAGAATGTAATAATGACTGTTGAAATTTCAGTTATATTTTGAAAATATTTAAACACTTTACTTTCAGGACTAATTGTATATTTTTTTGTTTTATTTTTTAGAGTGTGAAAATTCTGACCTACAAAGAACCACAGAATAAGGAGTACAAGGAGTTTGTCAATGATCTAAAATCAGACGCCAAACGGATGTTCAACTTCACAGTGGAGGATTCTTTGGTGAGAGAGATAATTGTGAAGGGATATATAGATTATTTTCATTTTTGATTGTTATTATGCCTTTTTACCAAGGCTCACCTGTGCTCTCTCTCTTTTCTATCTTCTCTTGAAATGACAATTTATTTCTATTTTGTTAGTAATTATATGTGGATACATTACAGCCAGGGTTCTCTCATAAAGAGCTTAAAGGGACGCAAAAGGATGTAAATTAATGTTTTTACAGCTTTTTCTGAAATAGTTGTCACTTAATAATGCACAAAGAAACAGGCTGCAATGTACTTTGGCTCTCTTTCTTCAAAAACCGTAATTGGTTAAGATTGACCATAATTATATATCCCTATGTATGTGTGAGGCCCAGAGTATGAAATTAATGTAACATACGCATGCAAATGGATTTAAGCTTCACAGTGTCCATCAGGAGACTAAAGTAGTGAAAATATGTTTGTAGTTATGGAGCTAATGTGTATGATGCATTTTCTGTTAATGTGTGTCCTTTATATTGATTTTAAGAGAGCAGGGCGATTACATCATACATGCAGAGAGGTATTTCACAGTGCTTCTCAAAACAATAAGCATCAAAGCACATTGACATGTGAGAGAAAACAGGGCTTATGAGCACACCTGTCTTAATTTGTCAGAGGCTCTGTCGATTTTCCCCTCGTGGTTCTAATTGAGAGGCTTGAGTCTCAGATCGTCTTTAGGTATTTTTCTGGTTCCCGCTTCACATGTAGATAATGACAGGGGAAATACGAAATGATGTGCCTTAAAAACAGCAAGTCCATCGAGAGTTCTGGTCATTTGCATGTAAATGGCTCTCTGCAGGGGTAAAATGGTCGGAATTGGTCGGGACAAAATATTAAGAGATGAAGCACTTAACCCTGTGCCTTATTCTGTATGACTTTCATTTTTCACTTATGACAATTGTTTAATGAGGATTCATTTAAAAAAATCAACAGAATAATAACATGTTCTGTAGGATTTGTGTCAGGAAAATCAATCCAATATGTACATCGGTACCAGCCTAGTTCCGATTAGGAATTTGTATTAATTTGTGGATTTCCTTTTTTTTTCAGATGAACATCATCTCAGGTGGTTTCTATGATGGTCTGATGTTGTACTGCAGTGCTCTGAACGAGAGTCTTGCAGAAGGACATGGTCGGCCTTCAGGAGAGTCTGTCACAAGGAGAATGTGGAACCGGACATATAATGGTGAGCACATGATCTAGCTGAAACCCAAAATCCAGAACTCAAGCGAAGGATTTATCTTTCATAGAAAATAAATTATCTTTTTGACATAATATAATAATATATTAATAATATTCCTAGCTATTTCCATAAATTTCATCTTTTGAAATTTCATCTAGCTGCAGTGGTGTTTCAGTAAGAAGTAATAACATTATGATGATCTTTAATCACTGGCAGGACCATATGTCATTCTACTTCTACATTTTAGTCCAGTGCTAATAACGTGTAATGTGATGCTGAATCATTTTAATACAATTTGAAAAGCTCTTAAAAGCAACATGGGACTGTCTCGATAAATGGCCACCAAGACTGAAGTGTATCTGTGGCCTTTTCTGCTCTCTTCCGTAGAGGTCAAAAGCTGCACAAATGTCTCTCTGGTCAAATATTCTGGTCAGTAGGGAATACTGAGAATATAATTATGTTAATGTTCCTGTTCAGTTCATCAAGTATCTTCTCGCTGTGGTCAGGTTGTGTTATCTGTGGACTTGGTTAAGGTTGGTTAAATAAAGAATTGGTTAATAAGTAACATCAAACTGGAAACAAAGGAAAGAATAAAAATGTGCAGATTTGTTTTTATAAAAATATTTTTTTATATATTATGGAGATATAATACATTTTTATATATTTTTCAATGTCATGCCAATTAAAAAAAAAATCCCACTATGTTTTAATTCTGCTATTTATATATATGCCTTACTGTTTTACACTTTTTTTTATCATAGTTGGAAAGAACTATGCAATTATTTCAAGGAGCACTTAAAAAAAATGTACCCTATAGGTCTTAATTGATCATAAAGAGAAACAGTGGCAGGTCCAGTTTTGGCTTCCATCCATTAAACAGAATAATAACATGCCTGACAAAGTCTGGCATTACAAAAAGAAAAGCAGTCACGTGTGCAGACAGCCACAAAGAAACACTTCTAACAAAAATTAATATAAAAGAAATTACAACATTATCTTCGTTCATGCAAAACCTTTGTGTGATATCCTACAGGTTTACTATGCATTATTTGTTGCCTTTACACAGTCTATACAGTCCTTTTAAAGGTCTCTTATCTAAATCTCCATGTAAAGGTGTCCCTCTGTATGTGTAGAGATATAATAACTGGAAAAACTGCAATTGATTCACAAACCCTGTTAAAGGATTGCCACAAATAATACTAATAATCTGATATAATATGATAATTTCAACCGAGCATTAGAGACGACATGGTAATCGTTTTCTGCCACACCGATTCACATGTCTTTTCTCTTTACCCCGACTCTTTCCTTCATGAATTTACATATTCACAGCTTTATTGCTTCTAAGTAACTCTAACCAACTTAGTACAGACGTTCTCTGTCTCCATATTGTGCCTTTCATTCCTGAATTTGTCGTATCTCTGCCCTCTCAGCTGTTTTTCTCTTACTCCCTGCTTCTCATAACTCATTCTTTCCTCTATAGCCATGAATGGTTTAAAAGACAAGGAGCCCAGAGGTTCCTTTTTCACAATTGTTTAAGTTTTCATTAGTCAAGTAGTGCTCATTGTTCCTTGTCAAATCACATCCTGCATATACTGTAGCACCTTGCCTGTGAACATATTGTCAACACAGTGTTTTTTTTAGCATTTCACAGAAGTCAGTGAATGGTTGTGCTCATTTATAGCTAGTTCCATGAAATATTGCATAATTACATTCTTTACTGTACAGATCAACCAGAAATTTACCTATTTATTTAGACTAACAAACATTCTGTAAAACATGCCTTTGCACAGTGGGGACTAAAATATAGAAATGATGATGTCTTTTTATTTGAATCTAGAATGTTGAACAGGTATTCTGTAATACTTCTTGATTATTAATTAAACACTTTTTTTAACTAAGTTTGTCTGTGTTTTAGTTAAAAAGAGACAGAGCCTTAGAAGTTGTCTTTTCTTTAAGAAGCAAACGTTAAGATAAATAATTGCAAGTCAAATGTTGCTTTATGTTAATTGTTACAATTGTTATTGTGTTTGTTGGCTGAAGGGTGCATTTGACAATTCTTAAGGCAACTCTAACTCAAAAGTTTTTAACAGATAAAACCAGTTATACCTAAAATGCCGTTTTGGAAGCATTTATAAGATTTCTTCTTTTATCATCCAACCATACACTTTTGCATCCTCCAGTCACTTTATATCAGATCCAAATCCACAGTATTTGACTTCCCTCACATAATTCTAAAATCAGCAGGTGTCCTGTTGCCATGGATCTACTTCAAATAAAAAAAAGGTTACATGTGGTTGTTTTGCCCACCCACACACAGAGCCAGGTGTGTTTCTGGAGACGTTTGACCAGAGCTAGTGGTCTGAAAGTGATAGACCACCACGTGAGCCAGACTAAGACTCATTCATGTAAGGCAGCTTTTCCTGCTGATGTCCTTCTGTGACATTTAATTTGAAACAGACTGGGCAATAAAACTCTATGAAGTAAACATTTTCCTTTCACAAATTAAGTTTAAAAATAATTGTTAACATGTGTTTGTGATAATGGCTTTATCTGCTCGTCAGAAAATAAATAAGTACGTCAGCATTCAATATTTTTAGATGAAATTTGGAAATATTTTGTAATTGTATGTGTACAATTAGATATGTGTGGTGTTTAGATATCAATATCACCATAATTTGGGTAACATTAAAGCCATTGTGTGTGAACTTTCTAAAATAGAGACGTTTATATATCGCTGGAGGGAATTTGCAAAGCATTATTTGTCTATAATAATGATGTACATAAATTATTAACTAAACTTTAATTTTAGTCTCTTTTAGGATGTAAGAATGCTTAGTGTTTACTCTTCTGGGGTAGAAAAACCCATGGCATACTAGTCATTTCAAGAGTTCGCGCTTCCTCATTAAAATCGTAAACATGTTAGCGGATTTGGCGTGCTGTCCAGGGGGCGAGCCAGGTGCACGGCGGACTCCGAGCCCTAGTGATTTGAACCCTAGCGAGGGAAGAGCTTGGCGTCCGGCTCGGACCCTGCATGCCCCCCTAAGGAAGGCGCGAGAAATGGGTGGACGGCGGACTCCGCGCCCTAGTGATTTGATCCCTAGCGAGGGTAGAGCTCGGTGTCCGGCTCGGACCCTGCATGCCCCCCAGAAAAGGCTTAGAGGAGGACAGCAGCCAAATGGCCCCCCAAAGAATACGTGGGAGAGGATGCTGGACTAGTGGCGGGGGTATTTGGGAAGACGACGTGTTATTTGGGGGGAGGGTAAGGCTTGGTTAGCCTCTTAGGCGGGAGCAACGGCAGGGAGTTGCCAGGCCGGAATGGAGAGCCGGCGACTTGTCGGTCGAGCAGAAACATGGGTTAGTGCTATGTAATGAAAAGAAATGAGCAATGCAGACAATAACAAAAGGGGTAAAGAGTCCAAGGCAGGGAGGGTAACGGCCTTGGCTGAGGCGACTTGTAAACGGCCTAGTCTAAGGCTATGGGTCGACGGCCTCGGCCAAGGCAACCTGTAAACGGCCTAGTCTGAGGCGGCAGGTACACGGCCCAGTCCAAGGCGGGGAGGGTGACGGCCTTGTCTTGAGGTGGGAAGGGAAACGGCCTCGTCTTGAGGCGGGGAGGGATGGGGAAAACACAGCCTTGGCAGAGGGAGAGTTCTGGTAACAAAGGCTCCATTCACATCACTATTTATATTTGTCCAGTTTCTGACAACAGATGCTTTAGGCTAGAAATATCAATGAAACAATAAAATGAGAACTGAGTGCGATAAAATACGTTACGTGACCACGGGGAAGGGAAATATTGCTCCGTGCTAACGTAAAGAATGTGCGGATTACGTATGACGTCATCTGGCGGTGACTGGAAGTTGCACGCTGGCTTAGCTGTTTGGGATTGAAATGGCGACCGTGGGCTTAATTCAGCGTCCGGGATGGGGAAGGAGGAGGAAGCCGGCGTGAGTAAGTTGGCTTGGATTCTTTCTCGTGGGTTGTTTTGGCGGATGGGGTGCAAGGGATCAGAGAGCGCCTGAGCTAGAGCGCTTTGAGTGAAACCGCGGACTCGCGTGGGAATTCAGGTGGGCTGACTGGAGGCTGGAACGGGAGCTGGGTCCTTGATCGAGCTCGGATGAGTAATCGGTGTTTTTTAGGCAGCTTGACTGATGGAGCAAGATCATGCAAATAAAGGCGAGGAGCGGAAGGGGAGGAGATGGGTGTATTTGTAGTGGGAAGGATGGAACTGATTGGCTGGTGAGGTGAGGAGGTGATTACGCGATACGTACACGCTCCTCTCGAAACTCGTTGGGAGAAACATCACTTAATACTATAATAGGTAAAGTGAATTTAATTATTGATCTAGCTGTTTAAAGCATCTTTGCTGAATAAAAGTAGTAAATTCTATCATTTCTTTCCCCAAAAAAATTATGACTCCAAGCTTTTGAATGGTATAGCATATAATATACGAAAACATTTTATTTCAGATAAATGCTGATCTTTGGATCTTTCTATTCATCAAAGAATCCTGAAAAAGATTACTGAACTGTTTTAACTATTTATAAAATAAAGAAACATTTATATTAGAATGATTTAAGGATCATGCGACTGTGAAGACTGGAGTAACAATGCTAAAAATTCAGCTTTGAAATCACAGAAATAAAATACATTTTAAAACATATTCAAACAGAAAGCAGTTATGTTTAAGTAGTAAAGATATATCACAATATTACTGCTTTTGCTGTGTTCTGGATCAAACCTAGTTAGCAGAAGCGTTAAAAAAACCTTACTGTATTTCAAAACTTTTTGGTAAATACTTGCTGATACTTTCGCTTTTCAGTATGTTTATGTTTTGCAATAGTCCACAGGCGACTGTGGTGATACCCTTTTTATTAGGTAACTGAACACAAGATTTACAAGATTTGTAATTTGTTTTTTTTTTATAAAATGTGTAACAATAAAAACGAATATAATCAGAACTAATCCTAATGAGTTATTGTGATTTTTGGGAGGCCATGGTGGTAAAAATAATAGTTTACCGCAGGGGTGCCCAACCCTGCTCCTGACCATCGACTGTCCTGCAAAGTTTAGCATTGAAGCCGGGGCCCCCCTTCAGCTGTGGGCCCCTATAATTGGTGAAGGTTTGAGGTATCAGCATTCTTGATTTCTAAATGTCTTTTGAAGGGCTCACACATTTCTGCATTGCTTTTTTTTTAAACTAAAGAACATTCATATTCTTGCTGTAAGTACATCACATCATTTGCAGAAGATCTTCTCAGGCTGTGCAGAATGTGTGACATTCAGTAGAAAGTCTTTATTTCCCTGCTGACTGCAATTAGATCTCTGTAAAAATGAAAATGCTCATTCAGACATCTGTAACAGCAGCTGCCCCAAAATTATAATTTACTTTTAGTCCTGCTAGAAGAGTTATATCCTGTAATCCTGTCTGCTATCTGCACGCACAAAATTGGGCACACAAGGGTTTGACAGTGATATGAAGCCACTGAATAGATCGAAAGCACAGAATGTTCTGCCTTTTACGACATTTGAAAGGGGAAGTAGACTTTCTTTAGTTCACTTCTAAAATCATTCATTCTCTTTATTGTAAAGAGAATGAAATCCTTTTCAGATCTATTGATTGAGTGCATACTTATGTTACTCTGTGCCAGTTCGCACAGCTGACTCAGAAAAGGATATAATGGATCAAATCAGTAATATCTTCCAACTGCCCATTATTTCATGCACGTTTTTATGCAACAATTTCTTTAAAACTTAGTATCTTTTCTTGTTTTGCTATTTTTTTTACATTGTTTTTTATTTTTGGTATTATGTGTCACAGGTTAAAAAAGATAAATGAATTAAGTAGATGCATCAGTATTTAATCTGAAATACTTCACTGTAACATATTTCCACTACATCTACAACTCAAAAAAAAAAAAAAAAAATCAGAAACATTTTGCTAATTGTTTTCTAATTTCTGGCCAACATAATAAAGACACATAAAATATACTGTTTTCCATATATAGGTTTAACCTAATATCTTATATATATATATAAAATTCTCACAATTTAGACAAAACTTATATTATTCAGATGGATAATGAAGTTTACAAGGCTTCAATATAGACGTCAACATCATATGATATGGAAAATATGTTTTTGCTTACTTTATTAAAATGAGTCCTGTTTTCCTGCTCTCAGCATCAATCTGCCTTTTGCATTTTCATTCTGGTATGCTGTACTCAAGGCATTTCCTGTACATCCTGCTGAGGTAGTCATAACACTACATGAATGGCCTGTCTTTAGTTCAGATGACTCAAACTAACCTTTTACTTAGACTCATTACATTATTTTGATAAGATTGTACAAACATACAAGCTCTCTGTCTATCCGTATATGTGTCTGTGCGTAATGTAAAATTTGTAAGAATAATTTAACATCCTTCCAAATAGCCTTTATGTCCTCTGAGAGAACGTTGGCTGGAGATGTTAAGTGTCAATGTTCAGAGATATTTTATGTGCCAAAACATTCCTCACAGTCTGAATACAATTTGCACAAGGTGGGCAGTCATGGTCCACTAACTGTCTATGTGTGTGTCCATTCCTTTTATAAATCATGCAGGCTTATTAAAGCTATCCTTATCATCAGCCGATGTGAGGACATCTCTCTCTTCCTTTCTTCCTCTCTCCAATGGCTTTGACATTTCCAGTCTGATAAAGCTTAAGCTTTTCATATCAGTCTAAATGTCACTGTGTGTTTCCTCTGAGCTGGACTCGGCCTCTATCTGTAGCCCATTTAAAGAGGTGAGTGGCCTCCACAGGAAATTACTGCCCAGCACCTGACCCTCATTGGCAGATGGGCACCACTGGAAGCTTTTCAAGAGACTCGATCAGATTTGATTGAACACTTGTATACACGTTCGCTGTGTGCAGATTTATCTTTTTGATTACTAATGTGAGTGGTATGTGATGTTAATGTCTTCTTAAATTATAGCTCACTTAACAGGATAGTCCACCCAAAAATGAAAATTGTACAGTATATCTTTCTTTTGTTTAATATAAAATTGTATAACACACTTTTTGTTTGGTTTTCCCAGGTGTCACTGGTCTGGTGCAGATTGATGAGAATGGAGACAGAGAGACTGATTTTGCCTTGTGGGACATGACTGATACCAACAGCGGCAACTTTCAGGTCAGTCAGAATCGCATACTTATTCTCATAATTTTGTCATTTTGTTAATGTTATCCTCAGGAATTTTAGTGGTAATTTGCATAATTTTTTTAATAATATGTATTCATTATTAATTCATTTCTTCTATTTCTTCATCTCCTTAATTAATTTTTGTTTATGCATGCAGACAAACCCTTTGTGCCACGCTTCTTTGAATAGCAATGCTTCTGTTGTTAGTAATAGACAGATGAAATGCAATCTCATTTTTCTTGCAGCAGCTATGTGTGTGTGCCATCCAAACAGTTTTGCCTTTGTTACGGGCTAATGAATAAAAATGTAACACCTGAATCTCAAAACCAAGTGGCAGATTGGTGGCTTAAAACTAAAACCAAAGCTCCCTGCTTAAACCCCCTTTTCTGAAAGATGCTTGATTGGTAATTGGGTGGCCAGGCTGTAGGAAGGTTAATTATAGGATCCATATTCAGTCAGGGGAATGTTTTTTGTTTGTGTGTGTGAGCAAGTACAGGATTGATAATGAATAGATATTAAACATCTCAGCTGCTTTCTGAATGAAGCTTGTTCTTGTAATTTTTTTTTAAATACCGGCCTTTTTCAGTTTAAAATTACCAAGCTATTTGTTCACTTTTCTTTAGCTTTCTTTGAGTTTAAAGAAATCGCTATCCCCGGTTAGAAGATGCCATAACTGGGCATACACACAAAACTTCTTTCACTGTCAACAGGACTTGAAAATTAGCTGTATATTCTGATGAATTTTTTCTTAGATGTATTAGAAATTATATTATACATTTTATGTATGTGTGTATGTACATAATCAAGGGACTTTGCTGCTGTACCATGGATGCAGCAAGCACAATGATGTTATGCAGCCTGAAAATAGTCCCCTTAGAAAATAGTTCCTTGAGTATTGATTATTCCACTGGCATGAGAGTGTAGTTCCTAGCTAGCCATATCAGCCTGGAAATTCACAACGTTTAATTTTCTGTCAGTCTTAGTACACAACGTAACTACAGAAGAGTCAAGTTTTAAAAAGCTAAATAACTGAATCTCTTGGGTCATTTCTGAGCGAGATGCTAATGGTCTAATCAGATTCAATGATCAATGCTAAGCTGCTGCTAAAAGTGCTACCGGCAGACCCAGAGATCGACTGAATGGATTCAAAAACAGCAAAACTCAACTCTTTAACTCTAGAGAAGTTGAAAAATTATCCTATTTTCATAAATAGGGGAGTGTTCCTTTAAGCCAAGGCCGCCTACTTTATTGAATCTTTGTGATGGCAAAGCTGATTTTTCAGCAACCATTACTTCAGTCTTCAGTGTTACAAGAAACATTTTCCCCAAAAAATTATATTCATATCTGATTAATTTAATGCATACTTGCTGAATTAAATTTCTTAGACATTACAGACCCCAATCTTTTAAACGGTACTCTAAATGTCTGTCAAACTAATAGACATGGACTCATTTTTGGTCTAACATCCAGCCTTCTGTTTCTTTCCATTTCCCTTTACAATTTCATCAATTATATATTTCTCCATTGTGTTTGTTCTCTTTTTGTTTACATGTGTGCTGCAGATTGTGGCGGTGTATAACGGCACTCAGAAGCAGATGAAGATTTCTCCTGGGATGGCTATACAGTGGCCAGGTGGCAGCATTCCTTTGGATGTGCCTCTCTGCGGCTTTAAGAACGAAAACCCTGCCTGCCGTGCACGTAGGTATCTTACACTAGTTCTGCACTAGTTCAGCTTACCTGCATCTCACTATCCTTCACTTTCCCTCTTATCCATTAGAAACCATCGCAATGCACCAAATGATTTCAATTGTGCTTTTCCTCATCGTCGTCATTATCTTCACTGTGACTGTGTTTATAT
Organism: Enteromius paludinosus; assembly: GCA_032361165.1. Lineage (NCBI taxonomy): Eukaryota > Metazoa > Chordata > Actinopteri > Cypriniformes > Cyprinidae > Enteromius > Enteromius paludinosus. Next base: position 12,150,196 of record JAUMHQ010000076.1, read on the forward strand.
ACAGGTGAGAGCTTGACCAGTAGTTTATAAATGAGACTCTGTTCTGCAAATATGGCTGCATTTAAAGCACAAACTGTATGTACACGCACAGAAAGCTGAAGCTGGAGAAGGAGTTGGTCGCTCAGTTATGGAGAATTGCTTGGGAGGACATTCAGATGAGCAATCTAGAAAAAGCCATGAGGAGCACCGGCAGCAAACTCACACTCTCTCTAGTAAAACACAGAGACAATATATAATACTTAGTGCACATTCATTTTTTAAAAAACATATTCCCCAGCTCTTTGGCTTTCGTTTAAATAATAAATTAATGTATTATTTATTTAATGATCATTATTGAGTCATTTTATTTATCTTGTTCTCTACAGAGAGGTTCAAATTATGGATCACTGCTGACAGCTGATGGTAATTTCCAGGTGTTTGCTAAGACTGGCTACTTTAAGGTATCATTCTGACAAGCTTTGATTTAAATATTCACTTTCAATTTGATAACATATTTGGACTAACAATGAACAAAGGATGTTTATTACCAGTTCTTGTTTGTTCATGATACATTCAATATTATATTTAGTGAAGTTGAAATATTACAGATGTATTAGTAATTAGCCTTAACCTATATTAAATGCTTTAACTGTTTTTTATTGTTAGTTTTATGATACTTGATGTATTAACTAACAATAAAAAATAGCCTTATAGTATAGTGTCACCATTTCTATGCATGTTTGCCTCAGTTTGCACAGTGTGTGTGTGCGTGCGTATATACTGTATATGTGTGTGTGGTTCGGGTATATTCTACGTTATGGGGACAATGTCCCCCAAAGATAAGAATATCCAAGATCCTTGTCTTCGTGGAGACTTTTTTTGGTCCCCATATGGAAACAGTGAGAAGATAAAACAAAATGCAGTTTTTCGAAAATCTAAAATTTTTTGGTGAGGGGTTGGATTTGGGGTAAATAAACTGTACATTTTAGCCATTTGACAGACACTTTTATCCAAAGCGACTTATAAATGAAGACAACAGAAGCAATCAAAACCAACAAAATAGACATGTCTCAGTTAGCCTAACACAATACACGTACAAGCACATGTTTTTTTTTTTTGGTTTCTAAGTAGATAGAATAGAAAAAAGGAATCAGAGGTGGTTTTTAATTAAAAAAAAAACAGTTTGTAAAACTGTGGAAAGTATATCATGGAAACTAAACATGTGTATTTGTGTGCTTCTTCACCAGGGAAACATTGTGGCCATTAAATACATCAACAGAAAGCGCATAGAGTTAACAAGGAAAGTGTTGTTTGAACTGAAACATGTGAGTGTGTCATGCTGTTATTTTGCTCTACTGAGGAATTATTCTGCAAATCCGATTACAGTTATTATAACAGGTTCACAAACAACTGAATACACAGAGAAAAATATATATTTTAAGACATTGTAAATTAAAAAGAAAATGCTATTTCAGTATTTCTACTTGAATATGTCGTGTTTTACAATTGCTTTGTTATTAATTGTGAAATTTACTAGCAGTTTCTAAATGAAAATAACTATTTCTACACCAGTTTATAATCATAGTTGCAGTGTTTTGTTTTAAAATATTTGCAAGGATATACTGGGAATTAAAAAAAACTGTTTGTTCTCTAGATGAGAGATGTGCAGAATGAGCATTTGACCCGTTTTATTGGTGCCTGCATCGATCCACCCAACTTCTGCATCGTCACAGAATACTGCCCTCGAGGCAGCCTGCAGGTACAGACACTCATGATTCATGATGTTCTCTCTCCTTCAGCCATAAACCCAACTGTTACTCTAAAACAACTCTTTTAATGACATTCTGAGCCACACTCATGCATATAAATGAAAATGTGCATGTACCTAATAGCTGTGGAAGACCCTCAGGTTGGTAAAATTATGAATGAAACAATGGGGAATGTGGAAGTGTCATGAATGCGGAGTTAACAGCCTAAAGGTTTGGTCACATTAGTGAAATTTCAGTCAGAAAAGGTCAATTATTAGTTGTCCGTTGTGCCTTGATGTATGGAGCACAGCTCACACAGAACTGAATGTTCATTAGTTCAAAGTCATTTTAGTTTCTCTCAAGCATGGTGTTTTAATGTTAGTTATCCAATGAATTTGCACTTTTAATCTAAATGCTTGTTGGGCCTTATATGTATGTACATGCACGTAACTCAAACTTTTCTGCATCTGTGTGCAGGACATTTTGGAGAATGAAAGCATCACGCTGGACTGGATGTTCAAATATTCACTAGTCAGTGACATAGTAAAGGTAGAGGCCCCTTAAACGTGCATTTATTTTCCACTTCTGAATGTGATTAAATTCATTTTTCTGATTGTGCTCTGTCTCTGACCCTTTGCTTTCTTTTACACTTTCCAATCTTGTCTTCCCTCAGGGCATGGCTTTCCTTCACAACAGTGTGATAGTATCCCATGGCAACCTGAAATCATCCAACTGTGTGGTTGACAATCGTTTTGTGCTAAAGATCACTGACTATGGGCTGTCCAGCATCAGGACGGAATCAGACACTGAGGACGCCCACTCTTATTATGCACGTCAGTCATGTGACCTTTCAGCTGTGTCATTTTGTGTCGATCTGATTTCCACAACACGCATACATGCAAACCTCAGTCACGGACTCTGTTGTTCACTGTCAGTCCCCTGTCTGTGTCTGTGTGCGTCTGCATACGCCTGTGTGTAGGTAAGCTGTGGATGGCTCCAGAGCTGTTGAGAATGGAGTGCTTTCCTCCAGGAGGCACACAGAAAGGCGACGTCTACAGTTTTGGCATTATCCTTCAAGAGGTGGCTCTGCGGCGAGGAGTCTTTTACCTGGAGGGAGACTCGCTTAGCCCCAAAGGTCAGAGACCCAATCTTGCAATACATGTCATAAATTACAAGTTAAGGCTGTTTCCATCCTGCATTTGACCCTAAATCCTAAACCTTTAACATTATGATTTTCAGTAAAGCAAAAAAAAAACTAAATCCATACCATCAAAGTCAGTGTGTTGCAGTGCTGTTCTGGACTCATATGTGTGGACAAAAACAGCTGAAACGTTCTTCAAAATATATTTTTTTATTCCACAAAAGAGAGAATGTCATGCAGGTTTGAAGTCATTTATTCCATTCACTGAATTTTGTAACTCTTCGAAAAGATCTGACTCAAACTAACACCTAGAGCCAATATTGAGATTTTTTTTAGTGCTTGACCGAAATACACCATTTGGCTTTTGCTCAGATTTTTGCTTCGATTACAAGTCCACAGTAGTTGACACACATCTGGAGCAGTGGGCAGCCAATGCATGATGCCCTGTTTTTTAAAAATCTGTTCAGATTTGATATTGTGTTCCAGCCTTTAAATGTATTTTCTGTTTCATCTGTTTGTCACAGAAAGCTATCATATGAAGTATTACACAAGCCAAACTGAACTGATACTTTCATAACACTTTCATGTTGTTTTTAAGGCTTAAAAGCTTTAGTTCACTGGCAAAAAAGGCAGTGGGAAAGTCTTGTTTTGTGTTTGCCTTCCATTTAATTCAAAAATTAATATAAGTAATTGTTTTGCCCCTCTGTGAGATTTTGGATTAGAAATTTTTAATTGTCTGAGAAAAATTTGATGAGGATAAAAAAAAAAACATGTTTTTCTACTTCTTTCCAAAACACTTTAAAATATTGATGCACGGCTCTGCACTCAGAACACTCACACAAATTACCCTCAAGAGCCTCCGCAGTGACAGGAATCAAAAACGCTAATGAACCAGGTTCTTCAGAGAGGTCAACAAATACACAACCAGACGCCATTCACAGCTGTGCACGCACACGTACACATGAATATCTCTACCACAAACACATCAAAGATGATTCTTTATACAGTATGCATGCATAAGAACACTCTGACACACTCTTAATTTGCCAGTCCACTACCCTTTTCTCTCGGCCGCCATTGAGTTTGTCTGAAGAGGAGGACACTTGACATTATCTTGTCATTCTACCAACATCCTCACACACATTGCATCCACTGCTTATGGTTCTCTTGTTTACAGAGAACAACCCTTAGCATGTGAAGAGCTCTCATTCATACATAGAAATTATCATGTAGCAAACTTTTGCATTTTGATTCCATATGATTATATAAAGTTACTAATTGCCGTAGAATATTAAACTTGCCACAAACTCTCTTGCAAAATCTCTCGAAGTAACGTTTTAAAATGTCTCCATTGCATCTATAATTTCCATGCAAATTAAATGAAAGCAAAGCTGTATAAATCAGTGTCACTTTATATCATATTCAGAGACCCTAAATGGTTCTTTATTTGTCTCTCTCTCACACACATATATCCATCCACTCTTGTCTCTTTCGCACTTTAATCTAATTCATGGATTTAATCTTGCGTGCTTTTATGTGAAGAAAAGACTTCTGCTACACCCACAAACACAGATCATGTGGTGTCAGCGTCCCTGGAGCTTGTGATCTCATCAATATTATCAGAACTGACATAGAAGAGGAGATCATATCAATCTTCACACATGCATTTGGGTAATAAGATTACTGTTGGAAAAGATTACGTTTCTGGACTGGTAAACCAATCAGTCTAGTCAGTGTATTCATGGTCAACCAATCAACCTGGCACCACCGGCACACATAAAAATACAAAACACAAAGAAATTGTGTAGCGGTAAAGATGTCCTGAGCTTTGAAGAGCTGTTTCTTATCTCGACAGATTGTCCGTGAAAAGCCTCAGATGGAGCTGAGAAATGGTGTTTTTACTAGAGTGCTACAACCCACAGCCATTTCTTCCAGGCTTTCAGAGCTGTAAGAGCCTGATGAATAGAGAGCTGAGAGAGATCAGGAAGAGGAAGGGAATCAGAGATAAAACATTGTGGGAGTTTGTGGGAATAAGACTGATGGATAATGCCCTGATGAAGTTGATAGCAGAGAGAAAAAGAAGGAAAGCACTTTGACAGGCAAAATGTCTTTAGACTGCTGATACTGCTGGAATTAATAATGACTTACTTTCTTTTTCTATATACAGTGGGTACGGAAAGTATTCAGACCCCCTTAAATTTTTTACTCTTTGTTATATATCAGCCAATGAATCAAGTTCATTTTTTTCCTTAATGTACACACAGCACCCCATATTGACAGAAAAACACAGAATTGTTGACATTTTTGCAGATTTATTAAAAAAGAAAAACTTAAATATCACATGGTCATTAAGTATTCAGACCCTTTGCTCAGTATTTAGTAGAAGCATCCTTTTGATCGAATACAGTCATGAGTCTTTTTGGGAAAGATGCAGCAAGTTTTTCCACATCTGGATTTGGGGATCCACTGCCCTTCCTCCTTGCAGATCCTCTCCAGTTCTGTCAGGTTGTATGGTAAATGTTGGTGGACAGTCATTTTTAGGTCTCTCTAGAGATGCTCAATTGGCATAAAGTCATGGCTCTGGCTGGGCCATTCAAGAACATTCAGATATGTTATGAAGCCATTTTAGCGGTGTGCTTAGGGTCATTGTCTTGTTGGAAGGTAAACCTTCAACCCAGTCTGGGGTCCTGAGCACTCTGGAGAAGGTTTTGGTCCAGGTCCAGGATATTCCTGTACTTCCTTCGATTGGAACCAGTCGTCCTGTCCCCGCAGCTGAAAAACTCCCCCACAGCATGATGCTGCCTCCACCATGCTTCCCTGGTTTTCTCCACACAAGCCGCTTAGAATTAAGGCCAAAATATTCTCATCAGACCAAAGAATCTAATTTCTCACCATCTTGGAGTTCTTCAGGTGTTTTTTAGCAAACTCCATGCTGGCTTTCATGGATGCAATATAACAACGAGTGAAAAATTTAAGGGGGTCTCAATTCTTTCCGTACCCACTGTATATCCCTATATTAATGTTGTAACTTGATGAAAGAAGCAACCAATCTTTTCATCTGTATTGTGATGTACTAGTAAAAGAGAAATTAAGAAAATGTTGATGCTTCAAAGGTTTTTTGAAGCATCTGGAGATGTTGCCACAATTCTTCTGGATTTAGTCTATGTCAGTTTGTTCTGTTACTTCATGCCATTCCAGAAATAATCTCACTGCATTATTACAATTAATAATCAATGTTGTTGTTAGATGTTAGTATTTTTAAAGATTAAAGGCAGGGAATACGAATTCTGGAAGCCAATGTTGATATTTGAAATCACCAAAACAAACACGCCCCTACCCCAAAAGGGTCTTGCCCCTTTGATAGCTCCGCCCCACACATACATAGCTTTATCAACCCAGTCAACAAGTTCTGTGAAACAAAGCAGTATCAATGTTACACTGTCTATACGGGATGCGAGTGGCGTTACAAAATACTATAGACGTCATTATAATCAGTGATGGTAATTTACATGGGACGCAAGTGGCAAGACAAATCATGAATTTCAAATCAACGGTTGATTTATCACGTCCAGTTATCTTGCCTATCAAGAAGAACCAAAACAACCTCAGTGTCCGATCACAGGCCTTCCACTCCTTGAGAAAGCTGATACGATATTTACATGGGTCATGCTTCTTGCCTTATCGTTCCGCAGACATTTTACTCTTTTGCTTTTTATCTTTCTGTCACTCTGCTCGGCTGTTCATTGAACACGGTCTCCTCCACGTCACAAATAGACATGCCCATTACTGCTGATTGGCTACAAGTTTTGCCCAAATCTTTTTCTAAGACATTTTTGAAAAATCATATACCCTGCCTTTAACTATAAATGAGCTCGACAAGGTTATCTAAATAGAAGTAGGATTTTTGTATAATTGGTAAATGATAACTTGAGAACTTTAGACGATCTGTTCCCTTAAGCCAAAAAAAAATAAATTTCTCTTAATTTTCCTCTCTCTTCGTTGTGTATAGAGATTGTGGACCGTGTAGCTCTGGGTGAATGGCCATATCTACGGCCATCCGTGAACCCTCAGGCCCACAGTGAAGAGCTAGGTCAGCTGATTCAGCGCTGCTGGGCTGAAGAACCATCAGACAGACCGGAGTTCAACCAAATTAGTGTGTTACTCCGCAAACAGAACAGGTCAGGCCCATTCTGCATGGTTTTATGCTGTATTAGCTCACATTTCAGTTTAAAACGTTATACAAACACTTTTATACATCTAATAGTTCACTTATTGGTCTTTGCAAAGAATTCAATCTATTACCATGACAATGTTGTAGCCACACCCAAGAAACCATTTAGTTCTTATAATTATCATCCAGTTTCTTTTATCCTCTTTCTTAGGGAGCACAGAAGTAATATCTTGGATAACCTCTTGTCTCGCATGGAGCAGTATGCTAATAATCTGGAAGAGCTTGTGGAGGAGAGGACTCAAGCCTATCTGGAGGAGAAACGCAAGGCAGAAGCTTTGCTGTACCAGATCCTCCCTCAGTCAGTTGACTCACAAAATACACAGCAAATAAACGAACTATGAAATAATCGTATACATGCTTGACTGATGCTCATAAGGCTTCATCTCTATTGTGTTCAGTTCAGTGGCTGAGCAGCTGAAGAGGGGTGAGACGGTGCAGGCCGAAGCTTTTGACTCTGTCACCATCTACTTCAGTGATATTGTGGGCTTCACGTCTCTGTCAGCAGAGAGCACACCTATGCAGGTATACACTTAAGCCTGAGAACATTTCTGAGTTGTTTCTGAGTTGTTTTACAATTTCACTCTAAAGATTTTAAGTGGATGTCTCTCCTGTAGGTCGTCACCCTCCTCAATGATCTCTACACCTGCTTTGATGCCATTATAGATAATTTTGACGTTTACAAGGTATCGCCACCTCATAACTGACAACATGTTTGCCTACAGTGTGTCTTTTGCAAAAAAATAATGTTTATCATTTATGTATTCCTCGTTTTCTTTTTTTCTTATGGAATTTGACCGTTTTAAAAACTTTTACATGCATACATGTAAACACTTCTGTGCACTTCAAGTTTGCAATAAGTATGATTTTTAATGTTTTCTTATGCTCGTCAAGGCTGCATTTATTTCTATATTTCTATATTAAACATTTAGAGCACCTGCGTGTCATTTTGTAGTAATTTGGAAAGCACTTGTCAAAGGGAGCGATGTAATTTCCTCCTCTTCAGCTGGAGTGTTCACGTGACAACGCAGCATTGTGTGCATCAGCAGATTTGCTTAGGGACACCAGCATACAATTTTTTTTATATTTAAATATATATATTACATATTAGTTTTTATATATTAGGATATTTTTTGAATATGACCTGTATGTTTATTTGCAAAAGTGATACTAACAATAAAAAGACATTTATGACATTAAAACATCATCTGCTGACGCCAATGTGCTGTGTTGACACGGGAACATCCCAGTTGAAGATAACAAGGTAATTACATCGTTCTCTTTGGCAAGTGCATTCAAAACGACTATGACACGCGCGTGCTCTGCTAAGGCGTAAGGATGATCACTTTGGTTTGGGAAATGCCCGTAAACCGTTCAACACACAGTACACGTATCGTTACACCCATAAAAGATTTATATTTTGAATAAATTATGCTCTTTTAACATTTTATTCATCAAAGAAGCAAGGAAGAAGTTATCACAAAAAGAAATTAAACCGCACAACAGCTCCAACACTGAGCATGTTAGATTGATTTGTGAGAGATAAGTTAATACTGTTTTAACTTATTTGTCATTTCAACTTAGAGGAAACATCCATGAGGTAATGATGGTCAACATACATATTTAAGACACTGTTTTAATGGATGCAAAAATAACTTTAATGTACTTTAATATCACACGATTTGTCATTAAATAAATTAAAATAAGGCCTATTCACCTGTAGTAGCTCCCCTTAAAAAATGTAATCTGCATGTGTAGCAGTTGTTTTTTTGTGCCAAAATAAATATGTGCTGTGCTGTTTTCTTCTCCAATTGGATTAGGTGGAGACAATAGGCGATGCTTACATGGTGGTTTCAGGATTGCCCGTACGAAACGGGAAACTGCATGGTCGTGAGATCGCACGCATGGCCCTTGCTCTATTGGAGGCAGTCAAAACATTTAAGATTCGCCACAGACCTGATGAGCAACTCAAATTACGAATCGGCATTCACAGTGGTAAGAATAATGGCTTCAAAAGCTTACTTAAGTTGAACTAGTCTTTAACATACTGATGGACTATTAATTAGCAAAAAAACTGACAAGGATTATTTTGGTTGTAATGAACTTTGTTAATCTATACTTTCTGTCCCTTACAGGCATTCTGTCCATTGTCTAATTTTTCAATGAGACATGCGTCGTTGCCCGAACATATATATATGTGTGTGTTTCAGGTCCTGTGTGTGCAGGTGTAGTAGGGCTGAAGATGCCTCGGTACTGTCTTTTTGGAGATACAGTAAACACATCTTCTCGAATGGAGTCGAATGGAGAACGTAAGTACTTACTTTTCCCATTCATACCAAATAGAAGATATATATATATATATATATATATATATATATATATTTCTCTCTCTATTAATTTTCTGCTCTTTTTTTTGAAAGTCTGCTTCAGTATTTCAACAGACATGCTTCTTCAGATGTCGTATTATCAACACCAGGTTTCCATAATGAAATTCACAATCATTCACAATCAAACAAAAAAAGTTGATGAAAAGATTCCATTGTAATTCAAATGTAATTATTTCCCCCACCACCCATTATATAAACGCTGCCGGATAAATGAGAACTATCAGCGTTAGATAACACTTGACAAAAGCAAAACAAATTGCAATCAGGAAAGGGATGAATTGTAAGCATTGCTAATTTATTTCTCACAGGAGAAGATTAGCATGTATGCCTGCCTTGACCACCACAATCCTGACTTAAACATTGCACTATGGCAGTTTTACTTGACTCTGTGGCCATTATGTGCATAGACTGTTTACAGTCCTTTTTAAAATGGGTCTTTTTTCATTCAATCACTCCAAAAAGTTTTTGTTAATTGAAATAAAGCTGCAGATGATGAAAAACTGATTGGATGGCAGCTACCGAAAGTTTAAGTTTAAACTTAAACTAAGATTACAAAAAAAAGAAAATCATAAATAAACCACACAAAAAGTAAATCTGAAAGAAGCTTATTCAAAATATTGATAAATACAAAGATATTACATAATGCTACGATTACACTGTGTGCACACCAATATGATTGGCTGCAGGGGGAAAGTACACGCGTAAATCATGTTTGCCAACACGCATTAGTCAACCCGGTGAAGTGAGCTGTGCGAAAGCAACTAATCAGGATTTATACAGTAACACTAATCATTCACACGCTGTTATCCTGCAGCTCTGAAGATTCATGTGTCGTCGGCCACTCAAGATGTGCTGCAGGAGTTCGACTGCTTCCAGCTGGAGCTGAGAGGAGATGTGGAGATGAAGGGAAAAGGAAAGATGAGGACCTACTGGCTTCTGGGGGAAATAAAGAACGGTGAATGAAAATTAAGCTCCATGGGATCAACAGAGACACACTTGACTCTAGTCAAACGCATCCACAGGGAAACCAAGCCAAGACTGTTCTGTTGGCCAAATGCACACATCTTGTACAGCACTAGATGATGTCTGACCTTGTATATATGTACTTTAAGATGGTTTTTTTTTTTGTAAGAACACCAGCTGCAGTTGTAAATGGAGGGAAGGTCGATTGTGATTGAATATCGTCCCCTGGTGGATAAGTAGCAGCAATGCTGACTTAAAATTTATTAGGCAATGAATAATAATAAATATAATTACTTCCAGGGTATGTGAGAGAGAAGACATGTAATATCAAAGATGATGACATATAGATTTTAGCTTACCTTGAAGACAAACATTGATCACTTTTTTCTCATTTATTTCACTTGAGTCAAATTTATATTCTTAAATGACTTTTTTCACCCAATCAGACTCTTGCACACACGTTCTTCTTCAAGCCATCTAAGACACATTACTCTCTAGTTCATCTCCTGAATGTTTCTGCTGAATGTGAGGTTTTGAGAGACAAGTTGGGTTTTGCTGTGAGTGAAGTAGAACTTTTGCGAGTAATGCATAAATACAAATCGTATATAATCCATAAAAATAAAACATATCATTTGTTTTCACATTTTGCACCGCTTTTTGCCCATTACACTTGCAAAGTCTACAGATATGTTTCATGGGAGAAGAATTACACTTTTTGATATGACATACGAAAAGCACTTTGTATCATTTTACATGCTTGTATGTTTCTGTTAAAGGTGCCATAGAATGGAAAACTGAATTTATTTATTTATGGTTGAATAACAACAGTTCAGTACATGGACATAACATAGTCTCAAACACCATCGTTTCCTACTTCTTATAGAAATCAAGTGTCCAACACAACACAGACTGATTCGTCACAGTCTAGAGGCGTAATAGTTACGGTCACCTCATTTGCATGTCCCCGCCCATGCTTACCATTCAGAAGGGTCGATGTGCAATCTCAGAACAACAGGTTGTTCTACAAAATC